>OY829540.1:6426912-6882081 GCA_963691705.1 Viola odorata | reverse complement strand
TGGTTTGGTAAAGGATGCAATGGTTTGGTTTGTGTGTTGCGTGACACTTTGGCCATATCAACTGTTTGGTTGACAGACCCCTTTCCTTTAATACACCTTATCACATAACCTCAGGTAACCCAACTGAACCTCCTATAAATACCAGCCTCCTTTACCCTAATTTTCTTCATCCCTAAACTGCCTCTTCTCTTCTGTTATTTGCTGCTTACCTCATTTGCTCTTTAAGCTTTCTCTGTGCAGGTAGAGAATAATGGATCGTGAGAGGAGGTAGAGATCCACAATGTTGCAGGCCTCTTCTCATCTCATCTGCACATGGACATCGTGCAGCTGGAGAACAGGATTCTTCAGACCAACCAGGACATGGAAGAGTTTAATGAGTTGCTAGAGGACATGAAGGCTAGGAAGGATGAGGTATGCGAAGATGCTGAGCATGAGGGGCGGGCACTGACTGCAATCAAGTCATACTGCAAGGCTATCAACCATCTTAACCTCACCATTGCTCACACGAAACAAAAGAGGGAGGGGCTCAACATGACTCTTAATAGTGCAAGGCTTGCTTATGCTGATTTGAATCTCTTTGCTAATGCAATTCCAGGCATCCCAACCATCGATGATGAATCTGGGTTTGACTAGTTAGGGTGTCTGTAATACACCCAAGTGGTATGTCCTTGGGTTGTTAAAAATAAATAATAGCACTCTGTTTTTTTTTCATGTCACATAATTCTTCACGTTTTTGTGTGTATATTTTCCAGTGCATTATGCGGCAAACATTATAGATGTTCAGTGTAACTAAAACACCAACTACTGATAAGTACAAAGAATTGAAACTATGATCATTAAAACAGAGTAAACCTCATCTAAAATGGTCATATCTACAGAAGCATTAAACAAAAAACATGGATGAAATGCAACATTCATCACAACAATCATCCACTAACCATCCACTGCAGTGAAGAAGATGGGCATATGGAATTTCTAATGTGTGCAATTATGGAATTTGCCAGGCCGAGTCTATGGCCTAGCTAGAAGCGACCCAGTCATTTCATTTTTTTACTTCATTTTTAATTCAAGTAAAAATATTTAGCCAAATACAACTCCTAAAAGTGCAAAACCCACTTGTCGCGCCCCGAAAATTAAAAATTCGCGAGTGTGCAACGAAATTTGAGACCTTCAGATGCTCGGCGTAAAAGGGACGCCTAGCAGCATGCAATGAAGTCGCCACCCTAATTTGGTTGCTAGGCTTAGGGAACCCTAATCGTCATGGCATAGGAAATATAATAAGTAAAAAAACTAAAGGCACAAAAAAGGGGTCCGGACCCCAGACAAAGGTTCGGGGTCGTATTATGGTCTCGGGAAGGTGTTAGGCACCCGAGTCACATCCGAAAACGGTTACCGGTTGATGAGAGAGGTGTTTAAAAAGGTGTTTTATAAAATGCGTTTTGAAAAAGGGGGCCCTCAGAGGAATCGTCACTTTAGTCTTTTTTATGATCGTGATGGGACTGAATTTTCCGTAAGACTGAATGAGCGCACTCTTTTTTCATCATCGGGCCATGCATGATTAACCTAATTACTACGTGATCCTAACATGGATTGCTAACAGAGTACAGATTTAAATGATTGATTTTAATAGTGGAAAACTGATGTGGGATCGAAAATCCCCATGTACATGCAGTCAATACAAGCGAGAATTTAAAATCATATGAACATGGCATTTTAAGCAACTCTTTAAACACGTTGTTCATGTGGGTTGATTTTAATTCTAGCAGTTCTATATATCATGCATGCAGTTGATATTCGCAGAAAGCATCGAATAAATAAAAAGGACTTGTGAGGCGTACTTTCGAGCGAAGCTTGAAATTAACCTACAAAAGGAGAGTGTTAGTGATAGCTCGAGAAATAAATAAACCATTTTATGAGTGCAAAAATTTAAATGACAGTTGATTGCATACGAGAAATGATGGATTTCACGCATACGAAAGTGAGATGCTGAGTTTGATAAAATGATGACAGTTGATTGTATGCGAAAAATGATGGATTTTACGCATACGAGATTTAAATGCTGAGTTGATTGCATGCGAAAAATGATTGATTTTAAGCACACGAGAATTTAAATGCTGTGTAGATTGCATGCGAAAAATGATTGATTTTACGCATACGAGAATTTAAATGCTAGGTTGATTGCATGCGAAAAATGAGTGATTTTACGCATACGAGAATTTAAATGCTGGGTTAATTGCATGCGAAAAATGATTGATTTTACGCATACGAGAATTTAAACGCTGGGTTGATTGCATGCGAAAAATGATTGATTTTATGCATACGAGAATTTAAACGCTGGGTTGATTGCATGCGAAAAATGATGAATTTTACGCATACGAAAATGAAATGCTGTTTTGATAAGTGCAGAAAAATTAAATGCTATTGGCGATTTACAGGGAAGAAAAAAAGTTTAATGATTTGCAGAAAATAAAACAGGTTGATAATGCAGGGAATAAACAGTTGGATATTTGCGGAAAATAAACAGTTGATATTGCGACCGACCATGTAGGCGGTATTGAATTTAAATTGCTGAAAGTAAAATGCTGAAATTTAAAGTGCGGGAAAGTAAAGTGCGGAAAAGTAAACAGTTGATAATTTGCGGAAGGATTTCCAGCAGTTTTGCAAAACTTAAAGCAGTTGATATTGCAGAAAATAAACAGTTGATATTGCGACCGACCATGTAGGCGGTATTGAATTTAAATTGCTGAAAGTAAATTGCTGAAATTTAAAGTGCGGAAAAGTAAAGTGCGGAAAAGTAAACAGTTGATAATTTGCGGAAGGATTTCCAGCAGTGTGCGAAAAATTAAAGCAGTTGAATGTTTACGAAAATTAAAATGCGACCGACCATGTAGGCGGTATTGAATTTAAATTGTTGAAAGTAAATTGCTGGAATTTAAAGTGCGGAAAATTAAACAGTTGATAAGTGCGACCGACCATGTAGGCGGTATTGAATTTAAATTGCCGAAAGTAAATTGTGGAAAATTAAAGTGCGGAAAATTAAACAGTTGATAAGTGCGACCGACCATGTAGGCGGTATTGAATTTAAATTGCCGAAAGTAAATTGCAGAAAATTAAAGTGCGGAAAATTAAACAGTTGATATTTACAGAAAATAAACAGTTGATATTATAGAAAATTAAAAGTGTTAGTACGACAAATAATCATACAAAACATACGAGTATTTTACGAAAAAACGTGATCCGAAGTTTTGAAAACAATTGAAAATGGGCTGGCCCAATTGAAGAATGAAAAGAAGTGAAAAATGGGCCAGGAATAGTGCCTGGCCCATGAGAATTTAAAAGGGAATGGGCCAAGCCCATTCCCGCGTGAACAGTGCCGTTGGCCCGGCACTGTTCATTCGTCACCTTTCTTGGTCGCCGGCGTACTGCCGACGGCAAAGCTCCGGCCACAAGTGGCCGATTTAAAAATCGTTCGTACCGAAATGTTCGTCTCTTCGACGACTTCCCGACTATACCAACCCCGATTTTTAGTTTGACTCGTACAAAATTTAATTTCGAAAAAACGACAAAACTGTTAATTATCGAAAACTAATTAATTTGAGCGATCTAACCAACGATTTTTAAAATTGAAGGAGTGTATTTAATCTACGTTATGCATATGAATTAATGACATAAAAGAAAACAATTAACTTGCTCAAACAAGAGCCAAACGAAATTAAACAAGAAAGTGGCTAAAAAAACCGAGAAATGCTAGAGAGAGAAACTCACTCTCAAACTTTGAACTTTGACGATCTTCGCTCAATATGAGCAACTGATCAGAGGGAGGGAAGAAAGCAAGGTTTCTTGCTGTTTTTTTGGGTGCCCCGAATGTGTTGGAGGAGGGGGCTATTTATAGCCGAAGATCGCGTGAGGAGGAGGTGCGGGTGCTGCGCGTGGAGGCCGTGATGACTTCGCTGTGATGACGTCGGGTCTACGGCTGCGTGAGGTGGCGGAGCTAGGGTGATAGCGGTGATGATGGCGGAGGAACAGGAGGCTATGGACGCGACGGGAGCAGGTGGCTCGGGCGTGGGCTGCTTCGCTGCACTCCCTTGTCACTGTGCATGTGCATTATGCACATTAAATCAAGGGCCATTGATCTGGTTGACTTTCCTTGGTTGACCAGATCAATGGCCATGATCAAATGGCATTTTATCTGATTAAAATGGCCTCGAGCCGGTTCCCGCGACCAAACGTTCTGACTTTTCGAGCCGAAGGTACCGTCGCGTAGAGAAAAATACGACGGGTTTAACCGTCTACAGCGAAGGATGAAAATTCCTCGTTTAATGTGTTTATTTTCGCGTTCAAAAATGTGAAACGTTTGAACGGAAAAATAATAACGTTACGCCGAAAATTACGCGAATCGCTGTAGACCGTTGCGACCAGAAAAAAATCTAGCAACTAGTTGATGGAAAACATTTTAAAGTCAAGCTATTGTCCGAGTGGACTTACTCGGGTCCAATAAAAGCTTGAATAAAAAAAATAATAAAATAATAAAAATACTAAAAAATGTGCTAAAATATAAAAAATCCTAAAATTCGTGTGATGACCTAAAACGAAGAAAAAGTTAGCAAACGACTGCCTGATAATTAAAAATGTGATTTTTAAGGCTAAAAATATTAATGATAATAATAATGAAAATACATGCCGAAAAATTAAAAATGCGATTTCGAAAGCTGACGATGCTAACGATGATGTTAAAATGCCACGAAACACCTAAGAATGCTAGCGACATTAAATCAACTGAAAATGACTGTAAATTAACTGAATAACAGAAATGCTAAAATTAAATAAAAATGGCGTCAAAATTCGGGTATCAACAGTTGCCCCCTCTTTACTGTCTTATCGAAGTACTTGATAAGCAGTAAAGACAGTTGCCCCTAGATATCCGAATTTTGGCGACACGGTAGGTCTTACCTCAAAATTACAGTGATGAGGTCGCTCTGGGAGGAGGTAGTTGCTTGATGTCGCTATGGGAGGAGGAGATTGATTGATGCTGTTACTGGGGATACCAGGTGCTTGCTTGATGTCACTCTGGGAGGAGGAAAGTGATGCCGCCACTCTGAGAGGAGGTAATCCGCTGACGTTGCTCTGGGAGGAGATAGGTTGTTGATCCTGCAAAGACGTAAACTTAGATCTGCTCGGGTATTGAGAGGCACATAAGTTGTAGGAAATGTAAATGACAACTACTCTACCGGGGACGGAAAGTAATTTTACGAAAATGTAAACGACAGCTCCACTCGGGGGATGATCACTTGACAGGTGACTGATGTTGCTTCGGAAGATAATGCGCGATTCGCAGAAGTATGAATGATTTGTCCTAATGATGTCACTCTAGGAGGAGGAAAATAATTATGCAGAAATGTAGAATTGTATGAATGATGTTGCTCTGGGAGGAGAAGAATGCTAAGGTTTGAAAAAGGTAGAACTACGCTATGCTATCACTCTAGGAGGAGAAGAAATACTACGCTAGAAACTAAATGCTGTCACTCTAGGAGGAGGAGAAATGCTACGCTGAAAATTTAAACAAACGTCGATTCCCGTAGGAAAAGGCGCGAAATGCGGAAATTAAACTAAGGTCGCTCTGGGAGAAGAGGAATGCTAATGCTGAAAACTAAATGCTGTCGCTCTGGGAGGAGGAGATGCTAGGGCTGAAAATTTAAACAAACGTCGATTCCCATAGGAAGAGGCGCGCAATGCGGAAATTAAACTAAGGTCGCTCTGGGAGGAGAAGAATGCTAGATGCTGTCGCTCTGGGAGGAGGAGAATGCTAAATGTTGTCGCTCTGGGAGGAGGAGATGCTACGGCTGAAAATTTAAACACACGTCGATTCCCGTAGGAAAAGGCGCGAAATGCGGAAATTAAACTAAGGTCGCTCTGGGAGGAGAAGAATGCTAAATGTTGTCGCTCTGGGAGGAGGAGAATGCTAAATGCTGTCGCTCTGGGAGGAGGAGATGCTAGATGCTGTCGCTCTGGGAGGAGGAGATGCTAATGCTGAAGACTAAACTATGATGTCACTCTGGGAGGAGAAGATGCTAATGCTGAAGACTAAACTATGATGTCACTCTGGGAGGAGATAGAAAGCTATCGCCAGCGGCCTTGGTACGAACCTCGAATGCGTCTGCGTCCTGCTCAGGAGGTAACGACCCCAAGGACAAGACTTTCCCACGATTTGCAGCCGTAAGCAGTCCTCACCTGATATTAGTGTTTGCACTCACGCTCTGAAACAAGGCTAAGTGTTTTACACTCATAAAGATGCAACTAACATGATACATAATTTACAATTCGCAATGTCAATCCGAGTGAATATACTTCGAATGAAGATGCACATGCATGGGCGTTCTAATAATCGATGGGACTTTTACGGAAAAGAATGAAAGAACATGAAATGTCCGGAAAGAAGTTTGTTTTGGAAAAGATTGCTTTGCCTGGGAGTTGGAAGGTTTTTGATGAGTGATGTTTTCTTGATTGGCCCTGATGAGAGCGAGGGGTGCGAGCTCTCTCGCTTTTTGCTGGGGATGCTTTCTGGACAGAGTGCGTGAGCTCAGGGATCCTTGCTGGGGGTGCTCTTCGTTCGGCGAAGGGGCCTTTTCTTGAGTCTTCATTGGGGAGTGTCGTCGTTGTTCCTTTGGCGACTCACAACTTGAGTTGGCCTGGGGCCCCTTTCTCCTCTCGGGTTCTCACTAGGGATACCTGCTTTGAGGTTTCTTGAGTTGGCCTTGGGCCTCTTTTGCTTGACTTTACTAGGGAAGGATGTTTTGAGATTTCTCGAGTTGGCCTTGGGCCTTTCTACTCGAGTTCACTGGGGAAAGTTTTCTTCGAGATTTTCTCGAATTGAGTTGTCCCCGAGCTGTGATTACTTTGGCTCTTCGATTGTTTGTATTCGTCGAAGGTCTCTGAGCATTTTTCTTTTCTTTTCCCTTTTTCCCCTCTCTTTTTCTTTTTTTCCTCACATTTCCCCTTTTTTTTTCTTTTTTTTTTTTTATTTTTTATTTTTTATATATATCCCCTCCCCTTTTTGATTTGATTTGAAAATGCCACAGAGCAGAGCAAGCACAACCTTTGTCTTGATCTCTTCCCCTTCTGTCTTGAGGCCTTGGCCTTCGTCGTTGCTGCTTCTTCGATGATAGTCCTTAGCGATCTCCTGGTGACCTTTTCCGTCTCCTTCGTCGTGAACTTGAACTTGGCGTGCTTTTACTTCCGGCTGGCAATTTTAGCTGAAACTGCTTTTCGGCTCCCGGGGTATGATTGATATTGACGGTTTGGGGGAGTGATGACATATATGGTGGAAAGAGGGAAGAAACGAAAAAGGTGGAGAAAATCGTAAAAGTCCCACGTCATTTTATAGCTATCCCATGTCTAATGACGCATGTACCCTGGATATTATGCGAACTCAACTAGTATCTAGTCAGGCTCTTACACTCATGAAGGATAAGACGTGACGGCTCAAAGATGCTTACCGGGATTTGTTTGTGACTGCTTACGCCGGAGCAAACCGCAGATATAAGAGCAAACAGGTAATATCATGCATGGCACGTAACTTGGATAGATGCTGGAGTTAACAGAGGGATTAAATATTCCTAACCTATGCTGTGCATGAAATGCTTATGAGAGTAGTATGCTTTTGTTTGAGCCGGGCTAAAGAGGGATTTTTGATTGATTTTTGATTTTTGATTGATTGATGATTTGATTGCCGGATGGTTTGATTGCTAGACGTTTGATTGCTGGATGTTTGATTGCTAGATGGTTTGATGGCCAGATGTTTGATTGCTAGATGGTTTGATGGCCAGATGTTTGATTGCTGGATGTTTGATTGCTAGATGGTTTGATGGCCAGATCTTTGATTGCTAGATGGTTTGATGGCCAGATGTTTGATTGCTAGATGGTTTGATGGCCAGATGTTTGATTGCTGGATGTTTGATGGCTAGATGTTTGATTGCTGGATGTTTGATGGCCAGATGTTTGATTGCTGGATGTTTGATGGCCAGATGTTTGATTGCTAGATGTTTGATGGCCAGATGTTTGATTGCTAGATGTTTTGATTGCTAGATGTTTTGATTGCTAGAATGTGGGGGACGACTTATTTGCAACGTTCTAACGAGGACCTAAGGTTGCCCCCCAGTGGGCTAGACGACCGTACTCGACTTAAAGCTAATCAAAGCGAGCAAGAATAAAAACAAATTTAAATAAAGGGAAAAGAAAGAGGGACTCCCCTGAACTGCGCAGCGGGGCTGCGCGGGCGTCTTCCACAAGCTCCATGCGGATGACAGCGAGATGCTTCCTGTCCCTGCGAGATGCAGAGGGGAAAACGGAAAGGGAAATTAATTTGAAAACAAAAATGAGATAAGTTCAGGGATTCTCCCTTCCTTTAACCCGACTTTTCGAGGGTGCCTATGACGTGGTCCTAGTCCTGGGACGCCTTGCTTTGATTGGTTTCTTTTTAGCTGTTTTGCGGGTATTGCCGATCCGAGCCGTAGTGAGGACGAGATCTGCATTCGGTTCAGTTGCTTGCCGGTCCTGCTGGACCTTCGCTGATTGGCTTCGTGGTTGCTCGGGGATAGAGGGGATAACCCTCTGTCCCCGTGATGTGCAGCGGGGCTGCAAGGGTGTATGCTTACCGTTCTTCTGCAGGCAACAAATGGGGGTGACCCCGTCCCTGAAAAAGATACGGCAAGCACAAATGAGGAGTAAATGCAAGACGCTCTTTAGCAAAAGTAAAGTGATTGATAAGTTTTAAGCTCTCCCTTTTAGACGGGCAATCCGTGGGTCACTGAGTGTGACTTGTGTCGGATGTTGGTTGATGATGGCTTTGTTGTTAGATGCTTTATCGTAGCTCTTACCTTGGCGTGGGTGACACTCGCAGCCTGGCTGTCCCTCAATTAAAGGATTGATCTTCACCGTGTTGATCATGGTGCGGAGGTTGGGATACTGCTTGAACCAGACCGCATTAAGAATGTTGACGGTAGTTCTTGGGGGACATCTTTCTGTCGTGCTTTTTCCAGGAGTTGTTGCTTGCAAGGGTGTGCTGGGCGACCATGGCGTTTTGGTGATGAGCTCCTTCCAAATAGGTGAACGGAGATGGAAGCCGACGTTGCTAGTGTTCTGACAGCTCGGCCGGCGTAGGATGGGCTTTGTGACTTTGGTCCGGCATTTAGTCCTTTGAGACTGGTTGTTTGCGATGCCGGTTGTGCTGGTAGCACTGCGAGGAAAAGAAATTTCACTTTAGATGGTGATGGTTTGTCTTAAAATCTTTCCTAATTCGCTCTTGAAGGTGGCCTGCTATGGCCATTCAACAACTCCTACGAGCGAAACTTTCTGGTTTTATTGTGACGACGATTTGAGGCGTAAGACCTTACGTCCCTGCAAAACTGAAGAGTAATTAGTGGCGTTAGTCTAAGTGACGCGTCTTGCGTCCCGAGCTACTCCTGGGGATCCATCCATGCCATGCCTCCTTTTGTCATCTCACAATTTTAAGAAAAAGCAGGGGACAACAAATTTTAAAACAAAGCATCTCTTGAAAAAAACTTATTTTATTCATTTCAGGACAAATATTTGTGCTAGATTGTCATGATAAAACCCTATGTCCTTGGTCTGCCCGGACGCTCTGTTCGCGATGCTTTAAGCGAAGTATCTCTTGACTGCATCGGCATTTACCGGTCTCGGGAGATCGTCTCCATCCATGTTGGTTAGCATTAGGGCACCCCCTGAGAATGCACTTTTGACCAGATATGGGCCCTCGTACCTTGGGGCCCACTTTCCTTGACTGGCCTCCTGATGAGGGAGAATTTTCTTCAGCACTAAATCTCCAGCCTCGAACTTGCGAGGTCGCACTTTCTTGTTATAAGCGTTGACCATTCTTTGCTGATATAATCGCGCATGGCAGATAGTGGCCAAGCGCTTTTCGGGAAGGAGGTTCAGCTGCTCATACCTTACTCTTGCCCAATCTGATTCTTCTACTTCAGATTCTGCCAGGATTCTGAGAGAAGGAATTTCTACCTCGAGGGGAATTACGGCTTCCATGCCGTAAACTAATGAGTAGGGAGTTGCCCCCTGGGGATCTAAGAGTTGTTATCCGGTAAGCGTGCAGCGTGAAAGGAAGCGTGTCATGCCAGTCTTTGTGAGTAACTACCATTTTTGGATGATTTTCTTCAAGCTTTGATTTGACTGTTCTAAACTCAGGTCTCAATGGAATGTGATGCTTACCTATCCCGGGATCAAGACCTGGCATGTCGGCGTATGACCATGCGAATACATCGGAGTAGTCCTTGAGGAGAGAAATCAACCTTTCTCTCTGAGTCGTATCCAGGGTAGTTCCGATCTTAACCAGTTTTTGATTCTCATTGCTTGCCCCCAAGTTTACTTCGTCCAATTCCTCCCGATGAGGGGTTATTTCCTTTTCTGAACTTTCTAGTAAACGGGTCAGTTCGTCGGAGACTTCGGCCTTGTCTTCGGTCGTAGCGATGATTTCTTCGCCAGTAAAGACATAGGTTTTATCAAGACAATCCGAACTAACACTCATCCTGAAATTAAAAGCGCGAAAAAAAAGAGATGCGTAAAATGAAAATTTGCATATATATTGATTTTTAACAAAAGGGAACAGGAGTCCCTACAAAATGTTTTCGTAAGAAAACGTGCCAAAAACATATATATTTTTCAAAATGAGAAATTACGGAGAGACATCCGGAAGCATGGTGATGGTCCAGTTGCCCACAGACTCCCCTGACTTCTTAACGAAAATGACTGAACCAGGCGACGATCCTTCTTCTCCTAGAGTGCAGATACGGAGGTCTGATACCCTGATTGGATTTTCATTGATGGTTTCAGCGGCGAAGGGGAACGTGGTTCTGATATGGGGAATCGGCATTTTGCCCTCTGGCGCAGAACGTCCAAATAGCTTAGCCAGCTGCTTTTCTTTCTTTTCTTGGGCGATCCTGGTGAAATCGGCCTTGCTGGGTTGGTACCCTAACCCAAATCGATCTCCGACGCTCTTCGGAGGCGCCCAGCCTTTCGATCCTTGTCACTCGGCCCCGAGCCGTTTTCCTAATTGGAAGCTTCCCTCTAGTGTTGACTTAGTGGTTGTTTTGGCTACCCCAGATTTTGAGGCTTCGCAAACGGGGGATCCCTCCTCAATCCAACCCGCGTTGACGATTTCAAAGGCTTGGAAGGAACTCTCCAGGGTTTCGGTAGTTTCGATGTAAGGCACGGATGCATGCTTGGCCAAGATCAAGGCTTCTTCGGCCTTTATCGTGATGAGGGCATTGTCTTTGACGTATTTGAGGCACTGATGCAAGGAAGAGGGGACGGCTCCCGCTGAATGGATCCAAGGCCGTCCTAGAAGCATGCTATAAGCGGGTTGAATTTCCATGATCTGGAATGTCAAGATAAAAGGGTGGGGCCCGATGACCATATCCAACTCAATGTTCCCGATGATCTCTCGAGTGGTGCCATCGAAAGCCCTAGCCATCATTCCGCTAGGTTTTATGAGGGAGGAATCGACCGGCAGCTGTTCAAGGACATGCCTGGGCATGACATTAAGTGTGGACCCATTGTCGATTAGGGCCTTTGCTATGACGTGTCCCTTACATTCCACTGTGATGTATAGGGCCTTGTTGTGATCTCTTCCCGAGGGGTCGATCTCTTCTTCCGAGAAGGAAATGCTGCTTAAGGCTTGGATCCTTCCGACAAGGTTTTCCACCCCTTCTGTGGTGATATCCTTAGTCACGAAAGCTTGTTTCAAGACTTTTAAGAGAGTTTGGCGATGCGGCTCTGAAGTGAGGATCAGCTCCATGATGGAGATACGAGCTGGGGTTTTCTTTAGTTGTTCGATGATGCTGAACTCGCTCTGTTTCATGATCTTGAGGAACTCGGCTGTCTCGTCCTCAGTTACAGGTTTGCTCAAACCTTGCGTCTCTTCTACTATCTCTTCGCGGATCACAGGGTCTTTCCCTTTGGCTTGTCGTTGCTTTTCTACTTCCTCCGAGATATAACATCTTCCGGTGCGAGTCATGCCCCCGATATGAGAGGCTTCGCCGATAGCGAGTGTTGTTGGTGCGACTGCAGGAGGGGTGGTGACCACCGTGTATCCGTAGTTGAATGGGACCGCGTGTAAGTCCCGGCTGGGAGTATTCACAGCTAATGTGAATACTACTTTGCGTGGGATCATGGCTGCCTCCCCTGCCTGGGCCGCATATTCGAAGGAGTAAGGTGCTGGTGGATTGTCCTCGATGGCGTTGATGGCTCCTTGGGTTTCCCCTTTGGTTTGAATGATCCTGAATGTTGCGAGTTGCTTGACTTTTTGCCGAAAAAGTCTGCAATCCTGGATGTCATGCTTGCTTTCCCCTTGGCAGAATAGGCATTGGGCCTGACTATTCCCTGGGAATGGCAAATAAGCATTGTTGGCTAATGCGAAGAACAATTCTTCATTGGGTACTTCCCCCATCGACAGGTGAGAAAGGTCAATTCCAATGGAAGAAATGTCGCTCATCCCAGGATTATGGTGCGGTAGAGGACTGGTTGTCATATCAGGACCCCTTGTCAAACCTTTGGACGAGATTCGTCCTTCTTTGGTTAGGTGCTCGACCTTCTCTCTAAAGTCGTAACAGTTTTCCAAGGAGTGTCCTCGGGTTCCGGCGTGATATTCGCAGCTATCCTTTGGATCATACCAGCTAGGGTAAGGAAGGGATTGAGGCGAGAGTGGGGATGGTGTAATCTGCCCGTCTGCCAAAAGGCTTGCGTAGATCTCTTTCAAAGGAAACGGAGGAAGCGACCATGTCGGTGAAGGGTATGACTCGGAGTCTGAGGATTCCCAAGAAGGTAGTAAGGGCACTGTGCTAGAATAGGAAGGTGGTGCCGAATACCTGACGAGGTAATCGAACTTCCCGGAAGGTTGGCCCAAGGTGTCAATCTCGCGGTCGCCTTCGTCGCGGCGCGCGGAGAACCGCTTGCACGATGAAGTCGATCTTTTCTTCTAGACCATTTGGAGCGGGGTTCCATTGGCGTTATGCGGGATAGGAAATCCATCTCCGATCGTGTTGATGGATCCTTCCCCAGGGGTCACTTTCTGGGTTTGTATTACCCCGAGACTCGAGAGTTGTCTCACCTTTTCTGGAACGACTTGCAGCTTCGGATCTTGTGACCGTCGCTTCCCTTGCAGTACATGCAGTGACTCGGATTGCCCCCTGAGTATAGCACATATCCCTCTCGAGCTAAGGCCTGGAAAAGTTGTTCTTGTGGCCAACTCGATGCGGAAGATAAATGGTCGTTGCTTTCTCCTGCCGAGATGGCATTCACCCCTCCCTTTCCTTGGGAATGATTGGGAAGAGGGTTGGTGGATGTGTTGGGTCCTTTTGCTAATCCTTCGAAAGATACCCATCCACTTTTGATCAAGTGATGGACCTTTGCCTTGAATGCGAAGCAATTTTCCAGAGTGTGACCTGGGGCTCCAGCGTGATATTCGCATCTTGCGTTGTGATCATACCACTTTAGGTAAGGAGGCAATTGAGGCTGAGCCGGAACCGGTACGATCTGTCCGGCCGCCAGGAGATGTTTGTAGATTTCTCCTGCAGGGAGAGGGAGAGGAGGTGGAGGCTCTCGGTTCCACCGATTGTTGGTCTTGTTTTGGTTATTTGGGTCTTTTGGTGGGTTATATGGTTTGGGTTGCATAGGTTGTGATGTTTGCACTGGAGGTGGTGGGAAATGAGTAGGATTTTGAGGTAGGATATTAGCGATTGGTGGTGAATTAAAAGGAAAGGAGGTGGGTTGATATAGTGACGCCGGTTGATACGGCGGTGGTACCAAATAAGGCGGTGGTGGTGGAAACGGATGCCCCTGATTAACTTGGGGAGCGACAAATCCGACGTCCCTTTTCACGACTGATGCTTTCTTAGGTACAGACTCTGGTGTTGGATGCGTGATTCGCCCAGACTTAATCCCTTGCTCGACTCTTTCGGCAATTAGGACCATGTCGGAGAAGCTGTTTGAGGGGTTCGAGATCAGGTAGGTGTAGTAGGGAGCTTTGAAGGTGTGCAAGAAAATCGACAAGAGTTCCTTGTCGCTTAAGGGTGGAGAGATTCTCGAAGCCAACTCTCTCCATCTTTGCGCATAGGTCTTCACGGACTCGCCGATTTTCTTTTCCAAATTTTGCAGGTCGGCGCGGTCAGGAGCCACCTCCATGTTGAATTTGTATTGTCGGTAGAAGGCATCGAACAGGTCTCTCCACGTCCTGATCCTGGCTTTGTCCAGCCCCATATACCAAGTTAGGGCGTGTTTGGTCAAGCTTTCTCGGAATAAATGGATCAACAACGGTTCATTGTGGATCATCTCTGCCATCTTGTTGCAGTATGCTCTGAGGTGGGTCTTCGGGCATTCTACCCCAGTATATTTTTCGAAGTCCGGGATTTTGTACTTCGGAGGTATGACGATCCCGGGGACCATGCACATGTCGGCGGGACCTGTGGGATCGAATGGATCGGCCCCTTCGATTGCTCTGAGTCTCTCCTCGAGAAGATTCAGTCTGTCACTTTTCGGTTTCTCGGCCCCGATGGGGTTAGAACCGAAGGGCAGCATTGGTTCTGATGAGAACTGAGGTTGTGCTGGGTTGAAAGTGAGGAGCTGAGTTCCCACAGGTCCGGGAACTGTGCTCGGAGGAATAGGAGGGAGATACAGGTCCTCTGGGTGGGCCTGGCTCTTGCTGGGGTCCACAGCAGGGTTGATTGAAAGGTACTGAAGCGACGGGAAGATCTCTTCACCCGTCTTAACTGGAGGACTCGCAACGTTGGGTACAGTGAAGGGACTAACCCATCTCCAATGGCCCGGGGGACCAGAAAGTGGCGGGAGTACGGAAGGTCCTGCGACTGTGAGCGAAGAGTGAGGTCCTTTTGTTTGAGGGAGATCAAAACCCGGTGGTAATTCGGCGACAACTTCATCTCTTTCCTTTTCGGCCCTGGTGGCTCTTTCTGTAGTGATCCTAACTTGCTCCTCTAACTCCGTGATTCTAGCCATTAGTGCTTCATCGGTCTTGGCCGGTTCAGTCATTTTTCGTTTTTGAAGTCTACTTAGGGGGAGCCTGTGCGGAGTAGCTTGCTTTCGAGGAGCTATTGTGAACCTGAAAAAGGGAAAAACACAGAAAAAGTAAATACAAGTGAGGATATACAGGTGATATGCAATCCCGAGGCCTCCACGTTGCTCATTCATTTTTCGGCCACACTTTCATTTGATATTTCCAAGGAGGTCGGTGAGGCGAGGAATCCCAGTGGTTGGCAAGATACGACAGAAGCCTCTATACATTCCCCCGATATGAAGCAAACCTGAGATGCTAACGGCGAAACCCAAATCAGCAGGGGCAACCAATGCCGCCATGCTAGGAAGATCTCTTTCTACACCATACTTTTGACGATGCAAGGCCTGATGCCTGGTAAACTCAACAGAGGGGAGAGACAACAATCTTTTCATGAACTTGGAGTTTCTTTTTGTGATAAACTAGGAAGACATGGTCATGAGTGAGTGATGCTCGGGTGTTTGGTTCTGATCTTTCGGAATTTCGGTGAGATGATTGCGTTTTATCCCGGAGAGAGATTTTTTTTGTTTTTTTTGTTTTGTTTTTTTTGTTTTTTGTTTTTTTTTTGTTTTTTTTTTGTTTTTTGGTTTGTATTGGAGGGATAGTTGATATGAAAAAGATGAGGCGATTTAATAAATATCTGAAAGAGTACGACTTTATTAAAAAGCGTTTACAAAATATGGTAAACTTGCCAACTTCCTAAATTCATCAAAAATGGCTAGGATAGATGAAATTAGGGGTCCTAGCTAAAAAGAACAGATGGGCCGATCTCCGAGCCTTTCCCTGAAGGTGTCATTCCTGGGCTTCCGAGTCCTGCTGCCAAAGGTACTCCATCGAAGCCAACTTCCCTTTCTTCATCTCTAACTCAGCCTCTAAGGCGGTAATTCGGCTTTGCAGTACTTGGTTGTTCCTTTCTCCCCAGCCTGCGCGAGTAGTCAAAACCCTTATCGTTGAATCCCTGTCTTCAATTATGGCACTTGATGCTTCTCTTTTGCGGGTTTCACTGCTCAAACGTTCCTTAAAGGCCCTGAGGGCCACATTCTTTTGTACTGTTTGTACGCGGACGAACTCCTTGTGCTGCCTGTCCAGTTCATTCATCTGGACCTTTAAGCCACATTGACGAGCTTCGGCCATATCCCTTTCCTCTATCATCAGACCTCGTTCTTCTTGTGCTGCTAGCATCTGTTCTACCACTTGAGCGTAAGCCATGACATCCATTCCTTCGCTCACTTGCGATTCCCCTTCTTCTTCCATCGGTTTTTGATTTTCTGGGCGAGGTAAGACGTTACCATTAACTCGTCTCGACCTCCACTGTGGATATTCTGGTATTGTGGTTGCAGAGATGCCGTGCCCTTTGAGGCAGAAAGGGTGGGCCCAGTCATGGGCGTACAGCTGAATGTTCTGATCTTCTCCAGCGTGTGGCAGGTCTGATTTTGTCATGCCAAAAGTTACTGGAATGATTTGGGTGATGCGAAACTGTCTGAGGACGAGGGCCGGACAATAGTGAACGCATCCCCATGCTCCGATGAAAGGAACCCAAGGTAAGTGTCCGCAGCAGACGATGGGATTGGAAGTCTGCAGCCACTTGGCGTGCCAACTGAAGTCTTCTTCTGAGAGATTTATGAATCGGTTGATCCAGACATCCTTATTTTCCATCTCCCATCTATCCGTGGCCATTGCATTGATAACCCTGAGAAGAGGACATGACCTTATGTAACTTGCGAAGAAAATGGTCTGAGCAGGAATCTGCTTGAAGTGGCTGACCAACCATACTGTCAACAACTGGGTGCAACATGTAAGTCTCCCTTTCCCTTTTCTTCGACAAGAGTCCAAGGAGCGAAAGGTCTCGGCCAGAATGGTTGTTGTAGGATTGATGGCATTTGTTTCCATCTCATAAAAGATGTTGGTTGCTGCAGAGTCGATGGCATTCCTCATTTTCGGAAAGAGAACAAATCCTACAATGGCGAAAGCCAGAATCCTTAAGCGTTTCTTTCCGTTGGACAATCGAAAGCGTGCCTCAATATCTGACCAGCACCAGAAGTAGTCACCTTCTCTGACACGAGTAGTGATTCCTAACAGCTTATCGAGCCTTATTTTGATACTTGAGGAGTCGAGTCGAACATTCTGGTATATGGTCGATATAGGAGAGGTGAAGCACATCAGAGCTGAGTACTCCTCTAGCGTAGGGGTCAAGTCTACCTCTTTGTCGAAAGAGAAGCACCGATAATAGGGATCCCAGAATTTTAGGGCTGCCCGGATGCAACCCCAATCAGTCTTTACGTCGACTAGGGTCAGTAGCTTTCCATAAATCCCCTCAAACTGTGTCTCTTCATCTTCAGTCAGCTCATTTCTCAACATCCGAATCCTAGTTAAGTCAAAGTCCACGACTTCTACTTTGATCTTAGTGGTGATGTCAGGGGCGAACCCACGTTCCAACAGATCTCCTTGTACAGCCTGATCGTCGAAACTTCGTCCCCCGAAAATATCAAATGAAAGTAGTGTAGGTGCCGACATGTCGAATGAGCAAAATGGGTCCTATGGGATAAAAATAAAATTTTAAATGCAAAGTAACCTGCACGTGTAAGAAATTTGCAGTTCATATAATAGAAAAAAAAAATCACGTCAATATGCCACGAAAAACAGGTATAACCATGATGCAAGTGCTGGGGCTCTGATTCCGACACCTCTAACTGGCTTGAATGGTTCCCGGATGATACCATGAAAAGGTCCCTAAAGTGTCGTCCAGTCGCCCGATTCCTTGCGAAATCGTATAACCTTTCGACTGGCTTTAGGGGTTCATCCGAGTTGGGATTGGTGAACACTACCCAGGACATGTGTCCTAGGGCGTCACTACTACCCTCCTATTTTGGTAATTGTCCCCTGGGTGTAGGGCGCTATGAAATGCATATGACAATTGATAAAGTAAATAAATAAACAGACCAGCAATTGATCAAAGTAAATAAATAAACAAATAAAACACCTCTCTAAAAAGATAAAAACCGGCTCCGACCCTAAGTTCCCCAGTGAAGTCGCCAAACTGTCGCGCCCCGAAAATTAAAAATTCGCGAGTGTGCAACGAAATTTGAGACCTTCAGATGCTCGGCGTAAAAGGGACGCCTAGCAGCATGCAATGAAGTCGCCACCCTAATTTGGTTGCTAGGCTTAGGGAACCCTAATCGTCATGGCATAGGAAATATAATAAGTAAAAAAACTAAAGGCACAAAAAAGGGGTCCGGACCCCAGACAAAGGTTCGGGGTCGTATTATGGTCTCGGGAAGGTGTTAGGCACCCGAGTCACATCCGAAAACGGTTACCGGTTGATGAGAGAGGTGTTTAAAAAGGTGTTTTATAAAATGCGTTTTGAAAAAGGGGGCCCTCAGAGGAATCGTCACTTTAGTCTTTTTTATGATCGTGATGAGACTGAATTTTCCGTAAGACTGAATGAGCGCCCTCTTTTTTCATCATCGGGCCATGCATGATTAACCTAATTACTACGTGATCCTAACATGGATTGCTAACAGAGTACAGATTTAAATGATTGATTTTAATAGTGGAAAACTGATGTGGGATCGAAAATCCCCATGTACATGCAGTCAATACAAGCGAGAATTTAAAATCATATGAACATGGCATTTTAAGCAACTCTTTAAACACGTTGTTCATGTGGGTTGATTTTAATTCTAGCAGTTCTATATATCATGCATGCAGTTGATATTCGCAGAAAGCATCGAATAAATAAAAAGGACTTGTGAGGCGTACTTTCGAGCGAAGCTTGAAATTAACCTACAAAAGGAGAGTGTTAGTGATAGCTCGAGAAATAAATAAACCATTTTATGAGTGCAAAAATTTAAATGACAGTTGATTGCATACGAGAAATGATGGATTTCACGCATACGAAAGTGAGATGCTGAGTTTGATAAAATGATGACAGTTGATTGTATGCGAAAAATGATGGATTTTACGCATACGAGATTTAAATGCTGAGTTGATTGCATGCGAAAAATGATTGATTTTAAGCACACGAGAATTTAAATGCTGTGTTGATTGCATGCGAAAAATGATTGATTTTACGCATACGAGAATTTAAATGCTAGGTTGATTGCATGCGAAAAATGAGTGATTTTACGCAAACGAGAATTTAAATGCTGGGTTAATTGCATGCGAAAAATGATTGATTTTACGCATACGAGAATTTAAACGCTGGGATGATTGCATGCGAAAAATGATTGATTTTATGCATACGAGAATTTAAACGCTGGGTTGATTGCATGCGAAAAATGATGAATTTTACGCATACGAAAATGAAATGCTGTTTTGATAAGTGCAGAAAAATTAAATGCTATTGGCGATTTACAGGGAAGAAAAAAAGTTTAATGATTTGCAGAAAATAAAACAGGTTGATAATGCAGGGAATAAACAGTTGGATATTTGCGGAAAATAAACAGTTGATATTGCGACCGACCATGTAGGCGGTATTGAATTTAAATTGCTGAAAGTAAATTGCTGAAATTTAAAGTGCGGGAAAGTAAAGTGCGGAAAAGTAAACAGTTGATAATTTGCGGAAGGATTTCCAGCAGTTTTGCAAAAACTTAAAGCAGTTGATATTGCAGAAAATAAACAGTTGATATTGCGACCGACCATGTAGGCGGTATTGAATTTAAATTGCTGAAAGTAAATTGCTGAAATTTAAAGTGCGGAAAAGTAAACAGTTGATAATTTGCGGAAGGATTTCCAGCAGTGTGCGAAAAATTAAAGCAGTTGAATGTTTACGAAAATTAAAATGCGACCGACCATGTAGGCGGTATTGAATTTAAATTGTTGAAAGTAAATTGCTGGAATTTAAAGTGCGGAAAATTAAACAGTTGATAAGTGCGACCGACCATGTAGGCGGTATTGAATTTAAATTGCCGAAAGTAAATTGTGGAAAATTAAAGTGCGGAAAATTAAACAGTTGATAAGTGCGACCGACCATGTAGGCGGTATTGAATTTAAATTGCCGAAAGTAAATTGCAGAAAATTAAAGTGCGGAAAATTAAACAGTTGATATTTACAGAAAATAAACAGTTGATATTATAGAAAATTAAAAGTGTTAGTACGACAAATAATCATACAAAACATACGAGTATTTTACGAAAAAACGTGATCCGAAGTTTTGAAAACAATTGAAAATGGGCTGGGCCCAATTGAAGAATGAAAAGAAGTGAAAAATGGGCCAGGAATAGTGCCTGGCCCATGAGAATTTAAAAGGGAATGGGCCAAGCCCATTCCCGCGTGAACAGTGTCGTTGGCCCGACACTGTTCATTCGTCACCTTTCTTGGTCGCCGGCGTACTGCCGGCGGCAAAGCTCCGGCCACAAGTGGCCGATTTAAAAATCGTTCGTACCGAAATGTTCGTCTCTTCGACGACTTCCCGACTATACCAACCCCGATTTTTAGTTTGACTCGTACAAAATTTAATTTCGAAAAAACGACAAAACTGTTAATTATCGAAAACTAATTAATTTGAGCGATCAAACCAACGATTTTTAAAATTGAAGGAGTGTATTTAATCTACGTTATGCATATGAATTAATGACATAAAAGAAAACAATTAACTTGCTCAAACAAGAGCCAAACGAAATTAAACAAGAAAGTGGCTAAAAAAACCGAGAAATGCTAGAGAGAGAAACTCACTCTCAAACTTTGAACTTTGACGATCTTCGTTCAATATGAGCAACTGATCAGAGGGAGGGAAGAAAGCAAGGTTTCTTGCTGGTTTTTTGGGTGCCCCGAATGCGTTGGAGGAGGGGGCTATTTATAGCCGAAGATCGCGTGAGGAGGAGGTGCGGGTGCTGCGCGTGGAGGCCGTGATGACGTCGCTGTGATGACGTCGGGTCTACGGCTGCGTGAGGTGGCGGAGCTAGGGTGATAGCGGTGATGATGGCGGAGGAACAGGAGGCTATGGACGCGACGGGAGCAGGTGGCTCGGGCGTGGGCTGCTTCGCTGCACTCCCTTGGCACATTGCATGTGCATTATGCACATTAAATCAAGGGCCATTGATCTGGTTGACTTTCCTTGGTTGACCAGATCAATGGCCATGATCAAATGGCATTTTATCTGATTAAAATGGCCTCGACTCGGTTCCCGCGACCAAACGTTCTGACTTTTCGAGCCGAAGGTACCGTCGCGTAGAGAAAAATATGACGGGTTTAACCGTCTACTGCGAAGGATGAAAATTCCTCGTTTAACGTGTTTATTTTCGCGTTCAAAAATGTGAAACGTTTGAACGGAAAAATAATAACGTTACGCCGAAAATTACGCGAATCGCTGTAGACCGTTGCGACCAGAAAAAAATCTAGCAACTAGTTGAGGGAAAACATTTTAAAGTCAAGCTATTGTCCGAGTGGACTTACTCGGGTCCAATAAAAGCTCGAATAAAAATAATAATAAAATAATAAAAATACTAAAAAATGTGCTAAAATATAAAAAATCCTAAAATTCGTGTGATGACCTAAAACGAAGAAAAAGTTAGCAAACGACTGCCTGATAATTAAAAATGTGATTTTTAAGGCTAAAAATATTAATGATAATAATAATGAAAAGGGGAAATAGTTTTTACCACCCCTTAACTATCGTCGAAAATCAAAAACCTCCCCTGAACTTCATTTTTTGAAATTTTCCCCCCTAGACTATTGTTTTTGGGCAAAAAGCCCCTTCAATGCACATTTTTATAATTTTAAAAAAATTATAAAAAATCTAAAAAAAATGTAAAAATTCACGAAAAAATGTAATTAACCTAAAAATCAAGAAACATTGTAAAAAATTCCAAGAATTCACAAAAAAATTGATTTAATTATGGACAGAAGGGGCTTTTTGCCCGAAAACAATAGTCCAGGGGGGCGAATTTCAAAAAATGAAGTTCAGGGGAGGTTTTTGATTTTCGGCGATAGTTCAGGGGTAGTAAAAACTATTTCCCCTAATGAAAATACATGCCGAAAAATTAAAAATGCGATTTCGAAAGCTGACGATGCTAACGATGATGCTAAAATGCCACGAAACACCTAAGAATGCTAGCGACATTAAATCAACTGAAAATGACTGTAAATTAACTGAATAACAGAAATGCTAAAATTAAATAAAATGGCGTCAAAATTCGGGTATCAACACCACTTCATGACTTAAATAAATAAACCCACTCTAAATCGCAAAAACTTCCCATTACTTCCACTTTGACCGCTCACTTTTCAAACAAACCCTGATCCCATGGGCAGCAACTCAAGCGACCCTCATGCCACGCAGCCGTCTACGACCGAACCAGTTTCGACAGGGTCGTCAGAACAAGGACGGGTTAAACAACTGATTGATGCAGTCGTGAGAGAAATAGATGTTGAAAAGGCGGTCAACTTGAATAAGGCTGAGGTTGCAGGAAATGAAAACTCTGGGTCAGAGGAGAGCGTTGATTGACGTTTATTTTCATGTGTTTTTGCCATCTAAAACCACCTTGGTTATGGTAAAAACAATCTCTTTCACGTCATATTTTGGTCTTTTGAAGGAAATCTCAGCTAAGAGAAGGATTTGTGGAAACGGGTGCCTTGAGCGACAAAGTGGCAATCTTGGCCGCAAGCTTGGCCAAGATTGCAGAGATAGAGGCATGATGTGTTGTCGAGGCACATACAAATATAATAATAAAAACCTGCTATCAAATGCACAATAAATTGTATATAGAGGCAGCAGGGTCGAACACAGGGACTAAGGGTAGACACTGACTTTCGTGTGTGACTAGGGTAAACAGGCCGAAATAGTAACAATTGGGGGTTTTGAATGGTTGTTTGTTTGTCAATTACCTAAAACAGTAATAAAGGAAGATAAAAGAGATAAGAAATCAATAGAGAGAAGGTTCCCAGTAAGAGTCTGTATCCGGTTGCATTTATGGTCGACCGATCATTGGTGCAAGCATTGTCTACCCCGAGCCGATAGACGCACTATGGGGACCAGGTACGCTTAGGTCCCCTGCTTACCTTCGTAGTAGAAGCTACTCCAAGGTACGCTTATGGAGTAACCTTGACAGTCTGCCGTCCTCCAAGGTACGCTTATGGAGGCAACACTCGGTACGCTTGAGGCTCTGCCCTAACGACTTGTTCAATCCAACTGAGAGAGATCAGGTTTCCGATCGCCTTCAGTATGGTTATCTGCTTTACCCTGCAGCTTCGCGTTAGGTATAACCCATGTTATCAGAACCAGACCTGACCGGCCGGTCCGTCCGGTTCAACCGGTGTTTTTCAAGTTTCCGGTTCAATTCAGCTATCGGACCGGATAAGGATGTGAACCGGGTTCAACCGGTTAAACCGGCTGGTTTTTACGTAACCGGCGAACCGGATTGAACCGGCCGGTTTGATGAGCCAAACCAAAACGACGTCGTTTTGGTTTGTTTTGCATGGGCCAACCCATCAGAGAGGCAACCAAAACGACGTCGTTTTTGGACTTTTTCAATTTTAATAATATTTTTTGATATATTATAAAATGCTACAGTAAAAACCAGCCGGTTCAATCCGGTTTTATCGTCTAAGATTTACCGGTTTAATGTGTAAACGGTTCCGGACATACCAGCATCTACAATCCGGTCGAACCCGGTTGAACCACCAAATTGGCGAAAACGGTTCGCTGTCCGGTCCGGTTCTGATAACTATGGGTATAACAACAGGGACGATTGTAAAACTCTAGTTCAATTACTAGTTGATCAAGCTAATAATTAACCTAGGTAAATTGACAATTAATCATTGAACAAGAAAGATATTAGCCCAGAATTTATGAAGTACAAATTAACCTCACGGCTTCCCTTGCAACCTTCAATCGACTCTTACCAAGAACAAGAAGACTAGCCGCTCATGTTAAAAGTAAAAACAAATAAACAAATAAATTGCATAATTAAATAAAAGAGATGAAGAAGAAATAAATCCTGATTATTACCGGCCGGAGCAAAGCTCCGGTTTATTACAAAGCTGCTGGAAAAAGTATGGGAGAAGAGAGGTGGAAGAAGAAGGAGAGAAAGGGGGCGGAAGTAGAGAGCCTCTCGAAAGTGGGAGAAAAGTATGGTGGCGGCTGCTCTCTCCAAAAAGAGGACGTGGTGGTAGGAGTTCCTAATTAACTAAAAGTATTTATAGAAAATAGAAAATAGAAATCCTAAGTCTAATAGGAGTAATTTCCTAAAATATAAAAATATAAAAATAAAGTCCTAAGTCTAATAGAACTAGGTTTCCTTAATTATGCCTCTGCTGAGCTGGGAACACGGAGGGGAAGTCGAAGAATAAAACGAATTTATTAAATTTCCTTTTCCGCACTTTCCATTTTCTGCAGCTGGCCTGCGCGGCCTAGACGCTTGAAACACTCCAAAATCTAGCAAATAATGTATCTTTCTGGAATTTCCTCTCCTAAAGCTTGAATCTGCAATAAGTAAAGAAATAGAGACTAATCAGTAGCATCAAGATCCAAAAAGGGCTAGGAAAAGAAGAGAAAATGTGGACAAAATACATCGTATCAAGGCGTGATCACCTTGGACTCACGGAAGGCGGGTGCGGATCAGGAAGCCAGCTGGCGATTACATCCCTTTTGAAGAAATCTCGGATGTAATCTTTTAAGAACAAAACAATTTTTTTAGATATTTATCTTACGTTATTTTAAATTCAAACAATTGGGATTTTTATCCCTATCTTTTAGGCATTTGAAGTTTGGAATTTGGAAAGAAACGTAAGGGGCGGGGACTCTAACCTTGTTAAAGGCTAGGGAAGGCTGTCAATTACGGCATCTTCCTTCTTCCAACTTCTAGTTCTTGTAAACATTCGCTCTGTGATTATTCGGTTTTGAATATCATAGATTTAATTTTGATTCATGTTCTTCAACTATTCTCTTCTTTAATTATTATGTCTAGTAGCTAAACACCTAATTCTTGGTAAGGGTTGAGTGAGTGTTCTTGCAAATCGCGAGACCGATCTGTTCCAATTATCCTCTCGTTCGTAATTGATTCAAGTTCTGTTTTAACAAATCGGTTCCCGTCTAGGCTAAGACTCGATCAATCTTAGGCAAGACGATGAATTTGTAGCCAGTCACGAAGGGGACGAGTGAAACCGGAGTGACGAAGTAGGCATCTAACCTCGCGGGGGTTAGTGAACTTGAATCGATATAGACCTAACCAGACTGAAAATCTAGGGCTCCGAGTTGGGAGTAGCTTGGCCTAGACTCTGTCTTTCCCTATGCCATTGAGAAAACGCATGTGCCTCAAGCCAGCAGCCAATTGGATAAACCCTTTAACCGGCAAGGTGTCCACTGGCCAGGATCACTAGGAAAGAGGGTACCCTCCAAGTGATTTGAATAGGAGGAAAGTAGGATTGGAAAAGGGTTCCTCCCAATCTATAGCAGAGTTATGAGAAAGAAGGAGAAAATCTAAGGTCTATGATCGATTAAACAAGGAATGCGCTCATGAATTCACCCTTGCTAGGAGTTTACCTCAAGACAGTTCACCATCAACCTTAATCTGCAATCTTAGCTAAGATCGCCTTCTGCTTAAGATTGCCTCTATTCATTATTGCTTGTCCTCTTTTATGCTTTGTTTACTTTAATTGCAGGAACAAAACCCCCCTCAACTCTAGTGATGAGGAAGTCGAGTCAAGACTACGAAACCCCAACAAGATCTCTGTGGACGAACCTCTTATCATGACCTACGAGTCCCTTGTGGACGAGTGATAAGTTGTATTCCTACCCCATTTCTATATCTTATTACAACTAAATTTGATGTCCTCAACACGCAATCAAACGTCAAGGGGAAACACAAGGCGATTGACTTGAGTGACACAGGCGGGAATGACGGGACCAATACGAAACTGAAGAGACCAATACCAGTAGTTGATGGCAGACTAGAGAGGAGGACCAGAATAAAAACTAATGGGAATTGCGACGGCAATGTAGCCATTCATTCTGCATTATCAGCCAAGCCCGCCAAGGCACCCCGAGTGAATAAATCCTCTAGGGTGAAGCAGGTTGCTATCAAGAAAGTCGTGAGCCCAAACCCTAGGAAGCTTGTGACGGAGGTAGAGATTGAGGAGGCAGCAGGGGCGGTCGATAAACGCATGACACAGCAAAGCTCTAAAGCCTCGACCAAATCACAAGGCGAGCCCACCGAAACTCCTCCAAATAAGCAACCATTTGGGGTTAAACAGGTTGCTATCAAGAAAGGGCAAAGCTCAAAAGCCTCCACCAAATCACAAGGAGAGCGGCCACTGAAGCATAAAGAGGTCGAGCCCGATGCTGACATAGAAGATTTGACTGAGGATGCAGAGGCTGAAGTATTGGGCAAACTAATGGCCAAGCCCACCAAGGTACCCCCACTTGAATATTTGAGAGGTTGGTTGAGGTTTGATACATTAGACCTCAAAGCCAAACTAGTACAAAAATTTAGTTCTGATATCACTCCATATGCAACGTTTGATTTTGCTTCTCTAGACCCCTTAGGAGTTGGTGACAGAATTAAAACTTATATGCAAAATATTGGTTGGGAATGCCTACTGCTGGTTTTGGATGCTGCTTATTCTGAGCTTTGTTTAGAATTCCATACTACTTTTTGGTTCGATCATAAGAGTCTGTCTATTAGGGGAAAAAATAGACTGGATTTTGATGCTCCTGACGTTGTTAACTTCAAGTTGTGTGATGTTTGGGAGCATTCTTCAATAAATAAGCTCAATTTGTTGGTTGGATTTGTGAATACGAATGAATTGCTATCCCCTAGTTATTTGAATGTATTGTCTGATTATCCCAAAGATTGGGATTTTACTGCCGCATATCAAGAGTTGACTGGAGACCCTACGGCTGTCTTTGACAAACACTCCAAGGCACACCAAATCAGAGACCCAACCCTTAAGATGATCCACAGAGCACTGGCATATAACCTCGCTGGGAAAACTACTATGTCTGGGAATATGTCCATAATTGAGCTATTATTATTGCGGTGCATGGTGCATAAAAAGAGGGTCGACCTAGGATATTGGCTAGCTAGGCAACTGCATGCATGCCATCATGGGGCTAAGATAATTTTGGGATCCTTGATAACCAAGATAGCTGTGACTTCTAGAAGCTTACATCTTGAGACTACTGATCTCCATAAATTCTGTGATGTTAAAGTACTTCATATGAGAGCCTTCAACTAAATGGGGTACTTCCATTTGGTAGATGGTTATGTTCATTACAATGTTGGATTCACAGATGTGGAGGAGCACATCTAGGGGAAGAAGTATGATGGTAGACACCTCATCAGATCAATCGTTAATGATGAAATACCAGAGGATGGGATCGGCCCAAGGAGAAGAGTGAAAGCCCAAGGAGTGGTATTAAAGATTGTTTACTTATTTGATTGGGAGCTTCAGTCTTGGCCAAGCCCTAGGCAAAGCTCGAGGTCAAACCCTGAATTAACGCTTAAGCCACAAAGCTAGGCCAAGCTCATGGCCTACCTCATGAAGAAAACAATACATTACACAAGGTAAATAAATATCCAACGACAACATGGACAGATCTATTAAATGTCAGGAAACTCGGCAACAGGTTGTGCTCAGACACAACCTGGCCATCAAGCAGATGATCATTAGCCTCTTGCCTTTCAGCTGGTTTCATTGGGGTGGACTCTGAAAGAAAAGGAAGCAAACAATTAAAACAATCTCAATCGTTGAGTCTTTAGGGAAAGTGAGAGAAAACACTGAAGCATAATGGGGTTGATGTTAGAATGCTGAGGTAAATCATTATCATGAAACCTGTAGAAAACTTACCTAGAATTGAGCTATATGATCATCATCGTCATCATCAACATCATCATATAATAATAAATATTTCATAGATTATCATCATATGCAATCTCAGAAGAATTTGGTCTATATAATCATCATCATCATCATCATACAATGCATAAATTATCCATTCAACCACTGCCCAGAAAACGCATTGTAAACCCACAAAATGCATTGTAGTAGTATATCCAATTCACAAAATCCATGATACAGGTCTAAACTATGACAGTGTTCACCTATACATCAACTACTGCCCAAGTAAATGATCTGTACTAATCATTGCATCATGGTATACGACCTGTACAACCTATCTCCAACCCAAAAAGTTGCTATTTACTGCTGACTGCAAATGCAAACACTTAGATTGATGGATACTGTGATCATCATCATTACCCAAAATATGGATCAATTATATAATTACTTCTAATGCACAACCTAAAATCCCATTCCACTGTCTACCACAGTACATGCTGAAATCCTCATGTATTCCTGCAAGCATGTAATAGAAAATTAATCACACCAGATCCATAACCACACAAATAATAAAAAGAAAATGATTAAGTAAGATTACTTACAGGCTATGGGAGTAGATGAGCCCTTGCATTTGCAATGATTAAGGAGTCACATGACAGGACTAGAGGGAGCAGCCCTTGCCTTTCCAAAGACTCCTTACTCATGTGAGGGATTTTATAAGTGTTATCCCCCAAAAGTTTCAGAATTTCAACAATACATGACTGAAGAGTGAGAAATATAAATTACACTTGATTTCAGAAAACTCAATAAAACTCTTATGTACGGTTACAACCAATTCAGCCACCGACCTAGCACATTCCTATTCTTGGAGAGATTGTATAGCCCTAAAGAACCCAAGATCAAGGACATTAAGATCAGGAGAGTTAGGGGGTTGACATGACAGTATAACATTCAAGCCAAGAGAGGTAGCAGCTGAAAAGAATTCTTCATCATGAGGCAGGATATGAGTCTTGGCATTATCCTGCTGGATAATGATTGGATCTCCAATGTTCTCTACAGGCCACTTAGCCCTAATTGAAGGCAAAACCTTGTCAATCATGAATTTCCTAATGACATCCCTATCTATCTTTTCAATTGCCTTCAATTCCATTGACCCTGCCGGTCTGTTTGCACTAGACCTAACAGCACACACTTCATCTACCAAAGGAAATATACCTAATTTTTCATCAAAAGTGTATCTACCATCAGGCGCATACCTAGGCCTAGCTATAGCTGCTAGAAACATAATTTTTGGAATGAAATTAGTGGATATAAGTTTCCTTACTAGATCATCCTCGTCTGCCAACATGTAGTATGTTTGTGTCTTCTTTGTCATGTGAAACCACTTCTCGTCGATGTGCACGACATTGGTCATATCTTGGAAACTCTAGTCAGCAGGAGGTGAATGTGGATCCAGCATTGAGAGGCAGAACTCAATCCATCTTTGTCGATTAGCATCAGTCAAAATAGGCTTGATGGCATTAGAATGCCGCCTGATCTCTCCACTCTTCAAGGAATTTGACAAACGTTTCCTGGACACATTTAGTGTTGTGGAGAGATTCCTCATAGTGGTCCTCTTCCTCAGAGG
Organism: Viola odorata; assembly: GCA_963691705.1. Taxonomy (NCBI): domain Eukaryota; kingdom Viridiplantae; phylum Streptophyta; class Magnoliopsida; order Malpighiales; family Violaceae; genus Viola; species Viola odorata. Next base: position 6,852,589 of record OY829540.1, on the reverse strand, counting down.
AATATCCCAGATTTGCTGCCAATCAAAGTCAACCATTTTCCTCCCAGTATTCTTGACTCTGTTGAGGCAAACGTTGTGATTCATAGACTCTCGGCCCCGTTTTCCACAACCTCTGGAAAGATCGAATTGAAATATTGAAGGCGACAGCGACCTCAGTTGTTGTCCGTCTCATAAGCTTCCCGTTCTGACTCTTCCGCAACAGCATCTCATATGCCGCAACCCTCTCATCGTGGCTTATTTCTCTGCGTCGTTTGTTGCCTGAATGTTGTCCTGCAACTCACACACACACAAACATACTTAGGAAAATGAAAACAAAATTTATCTATGATCATACACAAAAACAGTTATCAACTTAAATATGGATGACCTTCATCTTCACTTTCCGGCTGAGGCTCAATGTTTAAGTCTGGAATGTCCTCGGCATTTCCGCCCTCGTCATCTCGGAGCTCCACGAACTCCTCCTCTCCGCCATCTGAGTAACCTTGGTTGTCGCCGCACTGGAGTAAGCTTTCTAGATAACCAGTTATGTTAGGGTCTCCTCGAAACTCAGAGAAAGGGTTAAAATCACCAGCCTCCATTGATTGATGCAAGTTTTTTTAAAGAGAGGTTTTTTAGGGTTTGGGAGAGCAGACAGAAGTAGGGATTGAGGACTTTACAAATTTGAACATAAATTGCTTTCCCCACATACAATCCCAACACAATGGCGGGAAATTAAAATTATGCCGAAATTTCGTTCGCATTTATTGCGGGAATGGTTTAAACTTTCAAGCATTTGGGAATTTGGGGAAGATTGGAAATGGGGGGGGGGGGGAGATTAGAAATTTGGAGTCGATGGCTTACCTTCGTTCATAAGACGCGTAAGCTTTGCCAAGACCAAACCCAGCCCAACCGTTTGTAAAACTTGGCTCAACTTGCTAAGCCCGGCTTCAAGCCAACATGTCAGAATTAAACCACAGTCCAATTGTAAATAGGAAGGGAGGTTGGGGGTAGTATGGTCAAAAAATGCCTCGTTTTCTCCTCACCAATCATTTTCTTAAGCCACGTGCTCAGGACTAAAACGACGTTTATTTTACCCCAGAGGAAGTAGTATAGATTAAACAATCAATAAACTATATATTCATAAACTATCACCTATCGTCATCATTTCCTGCTGAAGAATGTTTATTTAGTTTCATAATTAACTAAAATATGTTACTTTACTAATTTTTTTAAATATTCTTTTTACCATGATAGTCAGCTAATTTTGACCATTAATTGCTTTCCAAAAAGAATAAAAAAAGAGTGACCATTCATAAAATTCTCTCATAGTTTCGTTCCACTTTATAAAAAAGATTGAACTATATGAACCGACAACTCTCTTATCAAACACTTTCGTATTTGGTGTTCTCCTTTTCACTTTTTAGTTTGTCCACTTATTTCACAATTTTCCCATAAATGTATTTCTTTTTCTTTTCGTTTTAGCCATATAACAAACAAACTACCATCCTCTTTTCATTTTCAATATCTTTAGGCTTGATCGCTAGGATTGGGGAAGTTAATAAATTAATTCTCTAATTTTGACTAATGTTATTTATTAGTATTTGAAAAGTAAACTTATATAAATATAAAATGAGTATGTAGTTTATTGTCTGACTTGCTACTAATAAAAATACCAATATTGACTCAAATTCGAGTTCAAATATGAATAGTTTGACAATCGTTCTTTCAAATATTACAAGATTCATTTTTTTATATCACCTAATAAAAAAATGTAAAAGAAAAAGAGGAAATTTTACTAATCCCATTTTTTCTTCCCAGCGCCGGTTATTTTCAGTTGCCACAATTTTCAGTTTTCACCTCTCCTTTTTCACCGAGTCAACTCGCCCACCGTCATCGTCAGAAAAGAAAACTCCAGAAAAAATCATATAAATCTTTGGTGGGAACAGCAGCGGATCCAATTTTGCCTGCTCACTGCCGATCACGTTGCCACTTCACACCCTCCTTCGCTTACTCATCGCTGATAGTCAGTTCCCCATAAAGAAAAAGAAAAAACAGACCAAAAAAACACCAAAACCTCACCTACTACGAAACAAAAACAATCTCTTCCTCCCTAAAGGTTCCACCTTTCATCCCCTTCTTTAAAATATAATTATAAACCCCACGCAATATATATTCATTATAAAACTTTCGGTTCCCTGTGACCAAGTTTTTTCTAGCACCCATATCAGATATCACCTCTTCTTTTAGAAATATTCTAATCTTTTAGTGTTTCGTGTTGTTTGGTGTTCTCAATTTGATGGTTGTTCACCTGCTCTCTACATTTGGAAGTATTAAATAAACGAACATCTTTCTTTTACTCTTTGCTTCCGTTTCTTTATCCCTATTAAAAAGAAGTCAGTGGACGTTTTGCTGTGTCTTGTGCCGTGCCATTGTGATTTTTAAATAAGTAGCACTTACTAGGGAGGGTGTTTCTACAAATGGGTTTTGGCTGAATCACTTAAATTTTCTGTAAAGATGGGGTCTTTCAACTTCTGAGAGCTCACATCATGGATCTGGAAACTGGGATTTATCATAATCAAGTGAAGGTGAGATGGGTCTATCCAGAAATAACCATTTGATTCTTAATTGCTGCAATCCAACTTGAGTTGCGTCATTGGTTGATGTCTTTGGTTGCTAAAGCAGTCATGAATGTGACTTGTGTTTATGTTTCTGCTCAGAAATTTACAACTTTTTGTTGATTTTTGGATTATTTCCATATCTGTTTGCTGACCAATTTGATTTTTTTGTTCCCTTTTGCAGAGGGAGTCGTGGAAGACAGTACTAACTTTGGCATATCAGAGTCTGGGTGTTGTCTATGGAGACCTGAGTACTTCTCCTCTATACGTATTTAAGAGCACGTTTGCTGAAGACATTACTCATTCTGAGACAAATGAAGAGATATTTGGGGTTCTATCTTTTATTTTTTGGACTCTCACTTTGGTCCCTTTGCTAAAGTATGTGTTCGTAGTGCTAAGGGCTGATGATAATGGTGAAGGAGGGACTTTTGCTTTGTACTCATTACTGTGTAGGCACGCCCGAGTCAACTCACTGCCCAACTGTCAGTTGGCAGATGAGGAGCTATTTGAGTACAAGAAGGATAGTATTGGGTCGTTGCCTAAATCAGGTTTTGGATCAAGATTGAAATCCACTTTGGAGAAACACAGGGTGTTGCAGAGGTTTTTGCTGGTGTTAGCTTTGATTGGGACTTGTATGGTGATTGGAGATGGTGTGCTGACCCCTGCTATTTCTGGTAATCATAGTTTTGTTGCTGTCGATTCTTTTTGTTACCTTGCCTCTTGGCGTAATGTTATCATTTTTGGTTGTTCCTTCCTAGTCATTGGATTGATTGTCTGACTACTTGGCAACTTGCAGTTTTTTCTGCGGTTTCGGGCCTTGAACTATCAATGGCTAAAGAACATCACAAATGTAAGCTTATTTCTCCCTCTTGATTTTGAAATTTCAACAAATTTAGTTTGTTAAATAAATAAATTCAAGGTAGTGGCTTCATCGTGGTTGACTAAAGCAAATGGTAAGCGGGCGTCTGGGCTTTTGTTTTATCTGTTTGTTTCTTTTGGAAATATTGTTGCCAGCAGAAATGCCTTTTGATGGCTGGAGTTCATTGCCAAACCTGCAAACCAGATCTAACTAGGATTTTTTCCCGTCTCTATTTGCCTAATATTCTATTGTTTATGCCTAGGTTTCCCCTTATTCTTATTTTTGCAGCTCATGCTGCTTCATAAACCTCATAATATAGCCGTCATCTCTACAATATATACTAAAATCATGGTATTGTGTTAATTTGTGCTACTAAATGTTTTTCATTTTTAGGAGTCCAATAATAGGTTTTTATTCATGGATTTACCAGTGGTAATCCCATGTTGTTGCTTTTGGCCTAGAATGCTTCAAATTTCCATGACTTCAGTGAGTAGGAGAATTTAAGAACCTATACGTAAAGACCTTTAATGGATGCCAACCAATATATTAATTGAACTTAAGGGGTAGAGAAGGCCCTAAGAAAGTTGAGACTAAGAAGTAAATCCCTTACCACCTGTTGAGAGAAGACCTCATTGTCTTCACAACAAATCTGTTATTGTCAGCAAGGCTGTTGGTTGGTTGTTTGGCTTTGGAATAATGGCTGGCAGGTCATTCCTACAGTGGCTAGGTTTGATGCTGACTGGGTAGGACCATGGAAGTAATTGCATGTCTATTTGATGCTGAGCTTGTTATAAACTTAATTTAATCTGGGTTGCCTAATCCATCTGCACATAATTGCCATCCTTTGGAACATTCTAATTTCTTTTTTGATGGTTCCACGTGTCTCATTCGGCGAAGGAAAGCACGCTATCTTAAACTCTGTTGAAGACTTTCTTAATTTATTGTTTATGACTATAAAAATCCCACCTTCTTCTTGGCTTGGTAAGAATGCAAAAAACCTGCTGTTGAACAAAAACCAACGAACATAAAAAAAATTCTCTTGTAGTGTAATTTCTTACTTGATCCTAAAGGTTCAAAAGCTTTCTGGAATATTAACTTAATAGTTCTTTTTACCCTACAGAATGGACTGCTGCTTTGATCTTGTATCATTAATGCCATTGTTTGTACCATGGATAATGTTTTTCCATCTGTTGCTAATTCTAGCTGCCATGTTTCTTGTTGTTCCTTATCACAGATATATTTTCTCCTTCCATGCAGCTATAATGTAGAGTAACTTCTTACTTTGGTACTACTTCCTGAAAATTTGTTAATGTTGCAGATATAGAAGTTCCAGTTGCGTGCATTGTACTGATAGGCCTGTTTGCTATTCAACATTATGGCACCCACAGGGTCGGATTCTTGTTTGCACCGGTGGTTCTTACATGGCTTTTCTGCATCAGTGCCATCGGGATATATAACATCGTACACTGGAATCCTCAGGTGTATCGAGCTCTATCCCCCTATTACATGTACAAGTTTTTGAAGAAAACTCAAAGAGGAGGATGGATGTCGTTGGGTGGGATTTTGTTGTGTATTACAGGTAAGTATTGGACATAGGTGGTTTTTGGCCTTTTACAATCAAAGAGCTTGAACATCTTTTGCTAATTAGTTTTCCTTCATTCCTTTTAATATCCAGGATCTGAGGCCATGTTTGCTGATCTTGGACATTTTTCTCAATTGTCAATCAAGGTATGTACTTTAAAACCCAAATCAATGTTCTATACAGAATTGAGAAGGCAAATATCGGTCAGCAATATTATACTGCTTCATTTATATGCAGTAGTTTCATTGATGAACACAGTTTGAACCGTTTTCCCATGCCCGACAAACATGATGTTGGATAAATTACTCCAGATTTGCTCCACTTAGACATCCACTAGGTGTATGCTGGTTATCATACAGCAGTCCAGTAAAATAAATTGCGCAGCATTCTCAAGGGTATCTTTATCACCTAGCAAGTACACTGAGAGACCCATGCACTTATCAATTAGGAAATATTGAAGTTCTCTCACTTCAGTGTGCAATGACGTGACTATGATCTTGTTTCCTGCGTAATATCATTTGAACTAGTGCCTCTCTCTAATTTCCGTTCATATTCCTGCAGATCGCTTTCACCTCTATGGTTTATCCATCTTTAATTCTTGCATACATGGGGCAAGCAGCTTATCTATCTCAGCATCATGTTATCGATAATGACTACCAAATTGGATTTTATGTATCTGTACCAGGTAGGTATTTGAAGTTGTCCTAACAAATGTTGTGATATGGGTGTTGTGCGCCTTTTGGTTAACATTGTACTTCACATTTTTGTTCAGATAAACTAAGATGGCCAGTTCTAGTTATAGCCATACTTGCTGCTGTGGTGGGAAGTCAAGCCATTATCACTGGAACTTTCTCAATCATTAAACAATGCTCTGCTTTGGGTTGCTTTCCTAGAGTCAAAATAGTCCACACTTCATCTAAAGTTCATGGTCAGATCTACATCCCAGAAATTAACTGGATTTTAATGCTCTTGTGCTTGGCTGTCACAATTGGTTTCAGGGATACAAAGCGTATGGGTAATGCTTCAGGTACAATACTCAACCCAATTATGTTTTCTTGATAAATATAGCAACCCAACCTCATGATGGTGTGATTTAGCATGCTCCCTTTACTTTTTACCACTGGTGGTTTAATTGACATGAGATAGGCATGGAAGCCTTCGTGTCCCATATAAATTAGTACATAGTCAGTCAATATCCTATAGAATGAATGAACAATGTTGAACTCTTTATGACATTTCATCATTGCTAAAAGCCACCTGGGTCCGCAAAAGAAGCGGATGGCTTTTGTGTAGGAACAAAAGTAGAATTTGACATGTTTTTGTTCCAGATATGTGATTGATGTAACAGCTTGCTTCTTCTGGAACAGGTTTGGCGGTTATAACGGTTATGCTGGTTACCACCTGCCTAATGTCTCTGGTTATTGTTTTATGCTGGCACAAGAGCGTCCTGCTGGCAGTATGCTTTGTGTTCTTTTTTGGCACAATTGAGGCTCTTTACTTCTCAGCTTCCCTAATCAAGTTTCTTGAAGGAGCCTGGGTTCCGATCGCCTTTTCATTCATCTTCCTGATTGTTATGTGTGTTTGGCACTTTGGCACCCTCAAAAAGTACGAATTTGATGTCCAAAACAAGGTCTCCATCAACTGGCTACTTAGCTTGGGTCCTAGCCTTGGCATTGTCCGTGTCCGTGGAATCGGCCTCATACACACTGAACTCGTGTCTGGAATCCCAGCAATATTCTCCCACTTTGTCACCAACCTTCCAGCATTTCACCAAGTACTTGTCTTCCTCTGCATTAAATCGGTCCCTGTTCCACATGTCAGACCCAATGAAAGATTTCTAGTAGGCCGTATTGGCACAAGAGAGTACAGGCTATACAGATGCATTGTACGATATGGATATCGCGATGTCCACAAAGATGATGTGGAGTTTGAGAATGATCTCGTCTGCAGCATAGCAGAGTTCATACGCTCGGGGAGCAATGATACGAAAGGCACAAGCGACGGTGCAATGAGCAGCGAAGATGAGAGGATGACAGTAGTCGGGACATGTTCAACACATATGGATGGAATCCAACTTGGTGAAGACAATGCAGATGCTAACACAGAACCAGCTGGGACCTCAGAGTTGAGTGAGATAAAGTCACAGCCCCTTAGGAAGAGAGTGAGATTCGTTGTGCCTGAGAGCCCGAAGATGGATAGAGATACGCAAGAAGAGTTGCAAGAACTTACAGAAGCAAGGGAAGCCGGGATTGCATACATATTAGGGCACACATATGTTAGAGCAAAGCAAGGGTCTAGCATGATTAAGAAGCTTGTAATAAATTACGGATACGAGTTCTTGAGAAGGAACAGTAGAGCACCAGCTTATGCACTAAGTGCACCACATGCATCTACACTAGAGGTGGGTATGATATACCATGTTTAGATTTCTTTTTTGGGTTGTATACAGGTTTATAAAGTGATCAATGTACATTTTTGTAATGTTTGTGCAAAACCACTTACCCGTTAAATAGTGGTGGTTTTATAGGGGTATATCCTGCTGTATAGTACTTCTTGCAAACGTTTGTTTTCCTTTTTATTTTCTTTTGTTGCATTTTTACGAGTTCAGTCATGAGTTCGATTAATGGTGGCGCGTTGGTGACGGAGAATTGGACACCAATAAAGTGTATTATGGGCCGGGCCACCATAACATGTCTCATCATGGTTGTTGAAGGGCTTTGCAGCAATTCATTGGACCACTTTGGGCTAGGATGGGCCCAAGTTGGTCAGACCTTTGGTATTGCACGGGATGGGCTGTAATAACTTAAAACATTTAGGCTTAAAGCATTTAAAAAAGAAAGAGGCTTGAAGCAATGCAGCTTATGGGCTGGTACTTTGCTCCAGAAAGCCCAATACTTGATTAATAGAAGATTCTCATCTTCGATTCACCTTAAAAAACTTGAATTTATCTTCTTATTGCTGTGCAATTTTATTGTGAATAACATACACAAAAAAGAGGATTAAAAAAAATCATCTTTTGTGAGTTGGACCGAATCAATTTTTTTTGTGAATTTGATGGACCCAGACTCTGAATTTTTTTGTTTAATGGGCTAGCTTGGACCTAGCGGTGGAAGTGGTGAGCAATAACAACAAAGTAATGGAAGTATAATCTTTGGCATCTAAAGAAGTGTACACCAAACGACAACGGAACCACCAAAGGTTTTTGTGGGTTAATTTCATTCACCGTATGAAAAATGCTGATGTCCACAATAAATAAATAAACAATAGATTATTCTATACCGACTTTGACGCCAAAGTATTTATGGATAAACCAAGTAGCAAGCCGAGGGTCAAAGCATATGCTGTCGAGTGTCGAGGGCCGACCTTATTTAACGACTACTGACGGACCCCGAGTCGTAATTTCTCTGTTTTAAAATGAATAGAAAAAAGAGGTTTATATATAATTAAGTTTTAACTATAATTAAGCAGTTGAACCACAATCTCACGTGCGAAAAAGAAGTTTATAACTATATATAATCTCAAATCCTAAAATAATAAATTACAAAATCTAAAAAAATAAATATCGGTTCTTTTAGAGGCAAAATCATTTCAAACAGTGAGTCGTCCGGCTTTCTTAATATGCGTGCTCAAAATTAAAACGACAGTTAATAAAACTAGGAGAGAGTATAAAATATTTTCTCAATTTTTATTTACACAAATAGGAATATAAACAAAAAAAACTCGAACCTCATATTTTGCGTTTTTTTACTTTATAGCACCTATTTGAATTATAAGTTCATTGGTATTGTAATTTCTCCCACTACTTTTAACCTTATTTTACTATTTTTTGACTGCTCCTGGTTTGGATCGATTCACCAATTGCGGCTTACCAATGCGACAGCTATAAAATAATAAAATAGATAAAGTAAGCATTATCCATTATTATATTTTCCTTTTTGGATTTTATTTTCTTAATTAGCCAAAAAATTAACAACCTTTTTTTAGAGGGCAATTAATGATGGCGGGCGTAAGGGGTCAGGCTAATAATTTTGGACGAAAGGTCATTATCTCTTGGGAGATCCACGGGTTGATCGATGACTGTTTTTGGGTGATAAACAAAGTTTGGGATTAAGATTTAGGGGAAGAGTATTACTATGGCTTGCTTGTACGATGATCTTCAAAATAAATACAATCCAAAAGATTTGGCTAAGATCCTTTCACCAAACGGACAAAAGCGACGACGGATCAGCTAAATATATATATATATCCGTCAATCGCATTTAACAACAATATCCACCACCAACCCTTACAAAAAAATTGATCCGCCACCGATCGTTGTGTCATGCATATATCATAATCGATGGTAATTTTTTAGTTGTTTTTTTAACTATATATTTATAATTTATGAAAAATATAAAAAATAATTCAAAATAACATTGGAAATGAAAAATAGACAACTAAAAAGATAAAAAACAAAATGACCGAACAACTAAAAGAATGCGGAAGGAGTTTATTCTTTTCTTTTCAACACCATTTGTTATCCGATCACATGTCAACAGTTGACTGTCGACTGTTTTGAATTTAAATCGAACATTATTTAGAAGGACAATAAAATTCTATATAATTTTTAATATATCAGTATATTTAAGATTTGAAATTAAAACTTCTAGTAAGGCTAGTAACTAGTTAATCTCCGCGATTATTAATATCAACATGATTTATTTTTTTGTTAAAACGAAAGAAACATAAGAGTCCACCGGACAAAGATATGGGGTTCATCAATCTATCTTAATTCTACACTTTGTGCACCAAATTATGGTAGGCGGCTTATTTCCACATCAACCATACCTTTTTGAAGATTTCATATCTGGATCAATATTGTTATTAAAAGTTTATGTAGTTGTTGTTGGAAGCAAGAGCGTGGCATTCTCTTTTTTCTAAAATAAATAAATAAATAAAATGTTATATATATAATTGTGTCTAATTTCATTTTCTTTCAACCACAGAAGCATGCGGGAGAGAATATTGCGTGTACGTAGAAAAATCTCTATTAATTCATAAAAATACTTGTAGCTACAAGCTCGTCTTAATACAATATTTCTATTTTTCGAGCAGAAAGTATATATGCTTAATTTGTTTAGTAAGTACACGTAACATTATAGTATAGTTAATTAGTGCATATCTTATTTATAAGGTAGATCATGAATTTAATATGATATTGTAATGATTAGTGATTTTGTCTAAATTATTAAGTTGTGCCATGAATTTTCCTTTATTTAAGCAAAACTGGAAGAAGAAATGTAATTTTCCTCGTACAGTTATGTTACATTTAACTCTAACCGAACCCTAGGTACGTATGATCGAGTATGATGCATATTTTTAAACCGAGACCCAACTCTCCTTACGTTACAGAGATAACGAGAGAAATAAGAGCATTGGGCAGAAATTCTCCACTTGATACTTGTGCAAATTAAGGTACAACACCTAAAAGCGCAACATACGTGCAAGAAACACCTATAACAACAACTGTGCTGGTAAATTCTTTTATCTCTATCCATCAGCAGATGTGGCATCCAAGTATTGTCCAATTCTGATTCCCAAAAAAAGACGATGCCCAGTCACCCATCTCCTCCAATTGTGTTTGCCCAAACATTGTTCTCTCTCATTATTGATTCGGATTTTTGCAACCTAAAGCAACAACCCTTTTTCTCTTTTCTTTTGAGTATTGAAACAATAATACTACCATGAAAAAACAAGCTTCTTTTGGAAGCATATGCATAAATGGTAGTAGTACATTATTAGTAGTACCAATGTATGGTAGTATGAAAAAAGTTAGATGTCGAAATTGAATTTTCAAACTTGCAATCCCTATTCGAATATATTTAGCAATTAATATAGTGGTAATAAACTTCCGATTTAAAATTATTTTAAAAAATAGTAAAATATTATTTAAAACAAACAAAAATAACGTAATTTAATTTGTGATGACTCGTGAAAAGAGTACTGAATTGAAACTAGAGCAACAATATAATTTGGTTTAAAAACCAACTACTAAATTACTACTACACGATTACATATCGTCGTCGCTGTGCGTGAAAGATACGTTTGGAACATTCCATTTTATTTTTATTTTTTTATATACTAAGAGAAAAGGCGTGGCCGCGTGGGGTTCCACATTTTAATTGGAACCCGTTGGGTAGGATTCCGGATAGGGACGACCTTCCCGTGGAACGCGGCGGCCCAAGATAAAGTCGACCCCACCCCAACTTTCCGTTGCATTGACTCTCACGTGATTTCCACGTGTAGAGTGGAGTATGGGCCTATGGCGACGATGTTCAAGGCTTTTTAGCTGACGTGGTGAGAATTCTTGTGGTGTGGGTTGAGGTGGTGCCGTCGTGGTGGTGTCCACGTGTGGGTCCCTTGACGGTGGGGGCTTTGGGTAATTGCCAGTTGGTGCGTGACAGCTGAAAGAGGGTTGGGTTGGATTGCCGACACGTGTCACTCTATACCGTACGGTGAGATGGGAGCAGAATAGCAGGGTGCGGCAGAGGTGGTTGGGACGAGGAAAATGGAAAGTGAAGAAAATTAAAAAAGAAGAAGGCAGGTTTGTTTTATGCGTTCAGCAACTCACGTTTGTTGGAGAACGGGCCCATCTCGTTCTTCACCCGATGCCATCATGGGCCCATGGTCGTCATCTTCTTTCAAGATTTTGTTTCTTCCAACCAAAAAAAAGAAGAAAGTTACCCAAGTCGGTAACAAAAAAACTTACTCTATTTACAATTTACTCTTTTGTTTGGTCGGAGTTTACAATTTACTCCCTGCCTTTTATAATTTTTCTATAACTATAACTCTAAATTTCAAACAACGCATGTGGCAAATCCTATCTCGAGGAACATTTTGTACAGACCCAAGATTTTAGACTTTTATTCATTTGGAGGTTTTGATGCGTGAGGGAAACTTCTAGCTAAAAGAAATGGTTGGGATAGCAGTAGCATACAATGTAACTTTTTAAAATATTAAGGTGCCTGACTTTTCCTGCTAAGAAGGGAAACCATACTTTGTTTTTCCGTGTAAACCAAAGTATCTCAAACTATAATTAATTACGTTCGTATTGAATTATATCATCTTTTATTTTATTTTATTTAAAATATGAGAATGTCGTAACTTCACAACCGAGCAGGCAAATCAATTATATTACATTGCAATCTAAAAGTCACTGTTGTACAAACAACAACAACATGACGGGATGTATTTAATTCCCCATGTGTGCATACATATCTTACCCAACCTATAAACATTAAATACTTATAAAATAGAACAAATCTTATCCAACTCACATCTTAATCTTACCCTTTTTCATCTATTTATTTTATTTTTTAATAGCAGAGACCTGCATGATTGATAATAACCCAAAATAAACCCCGGTTGAAATTGATGTAAAATTAATCAAAGTAAATCACGTAGGGATGAATTTTCAAATTTTTTTTTTTGCATAAAAGGTCTTATAGTTTAAGGGATATTTCACTTTAGCTCATATATAATTTAAAAACGTACAATTTAATATGTTAAAAATTCAAATAAAAGAGTAAGATGTGTAAAAAGAATTACTATAAAATTTGAACATAATGTACAGCCTAAGACAATGAAAAAGACACTATAAATTTTATTTACAATTTTTCCCTTCTTTAGTGTGTTTTCGTTTATTTTTTTTAGTTAAGAAAACTATTTGTTACATTTTCTCTCGGATTTACATATTTTTTAAATTTTAAACTACTAGAAAGATTAAATTTGTATTTTTTAGAGAACTATAGAGTCTACATTCCAAGCTTCTAAATTTTAGAAACCAAAATGAAATGTTTTATAAATGGTAGAATATTTTATATAACTTACCCTATTAAAAAATGTATAAATTTATATTAAATCAGTAAAAAATTAAAATGCTAGTATGTTACATGATTAAAACTTAATCAATGTGAATATATTACTCCCTCCGTCTTTTATTAAACGACTTTTACTATTTGTGCACGTATATTGAGGAGGTCGGATGACTCACTATTTGAGACAATTTTGCCCCGATTTTTTTTTCGGACGTACGTTCAAAAAAAAGTACGAATTTTTTTGGGGTCAAATAGTACGTCATCCGGCCTCCTCGATATGCGTATCTACAGTGCGGACGTCATTTAATATAATCCGGAGGGAGTAGCTCGTTAATTATTTGTTCTATCTTTTTTTATTAAATAGATTAATCTAATTAATACCGTTGTATCCCGACGAATATTAAAATAATAGAGAGTTAGTACCGTTGTATCCTAACGGATATTAAAATAATAGAGAGTTGAGGACCGTTAAGCAATTGTAGAAAAGAGAGAGAGGAATGATTATCGATCGAATTAGGGCTTGTGCCGCCCATGTGTGAAATCACAAAAGTCAAAACAACCTTTAATGTTATCCACTTACTTATCCACACACCGCACACGCATGAGCAGAAAACAGAATAAAAAATTTACTTATCCACAGCACTACTAATGCCGAGGGCAATCACGTAAATAAAGAGAGACATTGAATTTGGGGTTGGGTTATCATTTTTCCACTGTTTTCTAGTGCTTATCCAATCGCCTGCCAGCTAGCCAGCTAGTCAGCCAGCTAAGCTCAATCTGTTGCTGCTCAAGTTGCGGCGCGCTGTCTGTCTGGGCCAACAAAGCCAACTTTCCCCCACCCGACACGACTCTTTTTTTACCCGATTAAATACTTACTAATCAAATTAAAATTAACTTTTTATTATTTAAACTACCTTTACATTTTAGCTCTACATTACTTTTACACCTCGTTAGATCTGATCAAGAATTTATTAGATTAATACTTATCTTGTTTGTATTTGATAAAACTTATAATGGATAAATACTCTTAATTAATATAAAAAAGATTATAGTAACGTATTTTTTCAACTGTTTAACTGTAGTTAAAATATTTTTTTTGTTAAAAACATCAAATATTTAATCACCACATTAAATTTTGACAGCTGTAAACCCGAGCCTAGTAGAAATTCAGATTAGATGTTGACTAGTAAATTTTTATGTAACTACATATTTAAGTATCAAACCTAAAATTATTAGTTAAAGTACAACTATCTTCCTACTAGGTAATTTGTTAATTTGCGTGATTATGAATATACATATATATTTAACCCCTGAATCATCACCACTAGACCAATACCATAAGTCGCTTATTGCCAATTTGCCAACAACCTGAATACAAACACCTTTAACATACCAAATAAGATTAGAGATTATCCCTCCAATCAATTTTATCTTGTGACAAGTTGACAACATTACTTTTCTTTCTTTTTCTTTTTCTTTTTCTTTTTTAGCCAATGGCGATGTCCCACGTCAGCATTGGGTACTCGGGTTACCTTTACCAGCTGGCACTTATCAATACTGCACAGCTCATCTCCTCCACTTTCAAACTTCTGACAATTAGCTGTGTAGTAGCAGGAAAAACCTAACATTTTATCTCTTTTACGGTTTTACCCCTCCCCCCCACTTCCCATTGGCCACCCTCGTCCTTCAAGTGAAATCGTTGATTTTTGTGTTGTATTTATGCAGTAATATATTTTTTTCTTCAATTTATCCGAGTGTCTTAAACCATACTATTCCCTTGTTCATAATATTTATTATTTTATTCTTTTTGAAATATATATTTTGTGTAAATGATAAAAAAAAAATTATAATGATGGTGGAGTAATTTGAATGAAAATTAGGAAAAAAAATAAAACAATGTGAAATAAAATAAGATCAAAGATCATTGTTTTTAATTTTCTACTATTCTAAAACGTCTTTTATTAAAGGACAAAGAAAGTATTAAATAAGAAATAATCTCGTTCGAATATTATTATTTTTATTATAATTACTTCATTCATAAAACTCGAATAATTTTAATATTTATTGTGTGAAGTAAATTACAAGTGTATTAAGCATTGTATTTTCATGTACGTGTGAGGATTATCATCATTGAAGCAACTTTTAATTTGACAAATAAAAGAAAATAAAAGACGATAGTTTTCAAAACAATCCCCGGATATTAAAATGGAAACACACTACCGGGTATTCGTCGTTGACCGGTTTTCTTTCACATTGGCTAATTTTAATTTTTATTGTTGAAAGGTTTGGCAGGGGCGGAATCAAACCTTCTGTTTTTTATTTTGTTTTTGACCAGAGGCATATTATGCAAAAGCTAAATTCAAATTCAAAACTTTATTTCCTATATAGTCCCATCCAAAAAAAAATTGTTAGCTCCGGCTAACACGAACGTAGATAATAAGTTTAATTTTACTCGATTTTTATAAATGAAAACGAGACTTAGACATGAAACTCTATTGATATTTTAATTACTACCAGCGGACAAATAATGATAAATATGATTAATTCTGAATTACTAAGTTGACGAATATTTAAAGTTTTGACCTAAAAAAATATTTCTTTTAAGTGGAAATTTCATCTTTTTTTCTTTCCTTCCGATAAACTGGTTATATTAAAATAAGTATATAAGATGAGTGCTAAGAAATTATTGAATATGTGTCGTAGATAATAAGTTCAATTTTACTCGATTTTTATAAATGAAAGCAAGACTTAGACATGAAACTCTATTGATATTTTAATTACTACCAGCGGACAACTAATGATAAATGTGATTAATTCTGAATTACTAAGTTTATAAATATTTAAAATTTCGACCTAAAAAAATATTTCTTTTTAAGTGGAAATTTCATCTTTTTTTTCCCTTTCCGATAAACTAGTTATATTAAAATAAGTATACAAGATGAGTGCTAAAAAATATCGAATTCGAACCTTAAAAAAGCAAGAACGGGAGATCTCAAACCGAACCCTAAAAAGTAAAAAAGAAAAAAGAAAAAGCTATGTGTACATGCATGCGCTCTTACAAATAAATAATTAGGCGGTCTACAATTGAGTGCGCAGTGCGCTGAATCGAGCGTCTCGATCCTTAGTACTAATAATTATTAATTTATTAATTAACAGTATGAAAAAGAGCAGTAGTTTTTAATTGGACAAATGAAGTTAGAGTCGGATTTTGATCTTGGAGGGCCTAATCTTTGCCCCGATTGGCTATTTTCATCCATATTTAAACGAACGAGCTCATAATTCAGTAACATTTCTTATAAAATGAGGAAAGACAAATGTTTTAAGCCCAAATTTTCTTATCAATATTCACGCTCATCAAACAACGAGTACAATGATAAATAATCTCAATTAAGATTGGAGGATAATAATGTTAATTATGAAAGATATAGGATAAAATAATAATGTTTCAATTTAACATGACTACTAATATCCTCCTCCTCTAAAATTGTTCAACTCGCCGAATATGACCATCTTTTTCTTTAGCTGCATTTTCCCTTTCCAATATCAAAAGAGTTTCCTTGACCTAAGAAATGGGTTGTGCACCATTCAATTTTTCCATGTTTTGGGTCCCATTTCCAACCCACAAACAAAGTTCTAAAAGATTTCCAAAATCCATTTCATATTTCCTGGAAAGTGAAGAATTATTGTTTGACATGGTCACCACCACCAACATTGCATCTCATTATCAACCATATATTAGCCACCTTTAGCCATCTCTAGCTACATACTTTTCAATAATAATAATAATAAATATATCTTATATATATCTAATTTAAAAACATAAGCGCATATAAGCTATAATTCAACTAGTTAGTTTTAAGTTCAATTCGTAATCGTTAATTAATGATAAAACGTGATCAATATAATTGGGTCCAAGTTGATAACTCAGTGGCGTGTAGTCCCAATCCAAAAGATTAGGCTAAAAACCCATGTCGATTTCCAAGCACCCCGTTAGGAAAAATCTGGTGTTGTTTCCACCGCCGTTCGGTTCCTTTTCTATGTTCGTGGATATTTTTATTTATCTACAACGACATGTATCCCTAATTTTAGGATTTTATTAATCTCATTCGTATCGAGTCAATCCATTAAAATAAATAAATAAATCAAATTAGGGATATACCGGTGTTTATTATTATTTTTAAATAAAAAAACAAGAAAATTAATTTGCTGAGAAATATACGGGTTTGTATACTGGATATTTCCTTGTGCGAGAATGTGCAAGATAATCAGTTTCCAACACGTGTAAGTTGTAGTTGACAGATAAAAGTAGTAGCCATAAAATATTGAATAAAAAATTGTTGTAGATAAGGGGGCAGGAGGAAGGGTAGTTTAGTAAAAAATGGCAAACAGATAAGGAAAATAAAAGAATTGACAGAAAAAGGCAAAATAAATAAAAATAAAATAAGGAGGAAACTAACCAGAGTTAAGAACCTTAACTACATTTAGCAGTTTGCAATATCGCCTTGCCTTGTATGCGGGGACTCAGTCTTTTTCTATCCATTTTTTCAATTTCAATAAAATATATATAAATTAAAATAAATTACCTCTTCGTATATATCTTCCTCCTCCTTTTTTTCTTTCACGTTCTCATCTCTTCACCTCCCTCCTTTTCAATTTCCCTCCTCTCTCTCTCTCTCTCTCTCTCTCTCCAACATCCAACGCGGTCTCCGTTCTTGTATCTTTTTATCCACAAAACCTAACAAAACGGCACCTGATTTCGTTTTTCTACCGACCACCACCGCCACCCGGCCTCGCTCCGTCGCCGTACAGCTAACTGACTGACTAAACCGTCTAAGGTGAGTAAACAGTGTCATGATCTCTAGTTTTGGCTGACTTGTCGCGGTTCTTTAGTTATTATTATTATTATTACAGTTGGAAAAAAAATGCGCGGAAGGAAGAAGTGTTCTTTGGTCTGTTTGGTGTTCTTTAATTGATTTGTTGTTTTGGTTTAAGCTTGTGTTAGAGGGAGTACAAGTGGTTTATTTTGGATGAGTTAAGATCTAGGAGTTTGATCTTGGTTTGTGGTGTGTGGTATTTCGTGTAATTTTTGTTGGTTTTAGTTTGTTGATTGTGATATAAAGATTGTATTTGGCGATTAGGATAAAGTTGGTTGTTTTTGTTTTAATTTTAGTTTGATGACTGTTCCTCCCTGATGTGTACATGTACAGTGTTTTTTTCTTAAAAATTTATTTAAATAGAATACCTCTCTTTTTCGGGTTGATTTCTCTCTCTCAGATAAGTTGGTACTATTTTGCAAATTTTAGTTTTGAAACATTAAGTTGGACTCTTAATGATTTGCTTGTAAGAATAGCAGAGATTCGAAGAGGATAAAGAGTTTGCATAGCAAGTAAGTTATTCCATGTTAACCCTCATCCTCCTCCTTCAGGAAGGAATTTCTGACTTGCAGTTGGATACTAAGTTAGCTGGTAAATGATCATGGGGGAATGCATGCAGGACTTGTTTTGATTTTTGTTGGAGATTAGGAGTAAGATGGGCTTTGAAAATTCCCTTTGTTTGTTCATGTATCTTCTTGGGTTTCTGATTTCAGCATCTTTTTTTTGTGGCCAATTACTGAAACTATATGCACCATGTTATACTTTCTTTCATCTTGAACTATTTCCCCCTTATGTTTGGTATTGACAATGTAATTCCCGTCTGGTACTCCTCACTTGAAACCCTTCATTTTGTCCATGCATCTGGAGATTGGTCAATATCTCGTTCTGGCTTATAGAACCTTCGAGGTTGACTTGTAGTTTGCGATATCAAGTATCAAGTATCAAGTATCAAGTAATGTTTACCTACTAGATTTACTTGGAGGTGTTGGCATCCCAATGTTCATTTATCACTTGTAACCAGTTTCATGTTTTGCACTTTGATGTGTGTTTTGAGTTATTTTCAACAAATTCATTTAAATGTTTTCAAACGTTATACTGTTTTTACAATTGGCATCTTATTATTATTTGTTCTCTTTTTTGCTATTAGGTTTGCTCCTGGTAGCTGACTCTTGAAGGTTTGCAGAAGTGTGCTTCATATGAATTATGGTGTCACGGCCTTGTGCAAGTTTTCTAGATTTGGCCTCTGGAAACCTGTTGGATATTCCTCAAACTCCTAGATCTCTTCCAAGAGTGATGACTGTTCCTGGAATCATCTCTGATTTGGATGGTGGTAGCGATGTGGATTCTGAGGCAACTTCATCAACGTACCATGAGCGGAAAATTATAGTGACCAATATGTTGCCTTTGCAGGCTAAAAGGGATCCAGAAACTTCTAAATGGTCCTTCAGTTTGGATGAGGATTCTCTTTATTTACAATTAAAGGATGGGTTTCCACCTGAGACCGAGTTTCTTTATGTAGGATGCCTTAAGGCTGACATAGAAGCTGGTGAACAGGAAGAAGTCGCCCAAAAACTGCTGGAAGAATTCAATTGTGTCCCAACATTTCTCCCCCAGGACCTTCAGAAGAAGTTCTATCTTGGTTTTTGTAAGCAGCAGTTGTGGCCACTGTTTCATTACATGCTTCCTATGTGCCCAGACCATGGTGATCGGTTTGACCGGGTGCTTTGGCAGGCATATGTTTCTGCAAACAAAATGTTTGCTGACAAGGTTATGGAAGTAATTAGTCCAGAAGAAGATTATGTATGGGTACATGACTATCATTTGATGGTTCTGCCAACCTTTTTGCGGAAGCGTTACAATCGGATTAAACTTGGGTTCTTCCTTCACAGCCCATTCCCTTCATCAGAAATATACCGCACTTTGCCTGTTCGAGATGAAATTTTGAGAGGACTTCTCAACTGTGATCTTGTTGGTTTTCAAACTTTTGACTATGCACGGCACTTCCTCTCATGCTGTAGTAGAATGCTTGGGTTGGACTACGAATCTAAGAGAGGATACATTGGGCTTGATTATTTTGGTCGCACAGTGTATATTAAGATACTGCCTGCAGGTATTCACATGGGTCGGCTTGAATCTGTAATGAACCTGCCTTCTGCATCAGCAAAAGTCAAAGAAATTCATGAACGGTTTCATGGGAAAACAATGTTTGTTGGCATTGATGACATGGACATATTTAAAGGTATCAGCTTAAAATTACTGGCAATGGAACAACTCTTGCAGCAACATCCAAGCATGCGTGGAAAAGTCGTCCTGGTTCAGATTCTGAATCCGGCAAGGGGCTCGGGAAAGGACGTTGAGGAAGCAAAGAGGGAAACATATATAACTGCAAGAAGGATCAACGAGGACTATGGTTCTCCTGGATACGAGCCAGTGGTTTTGATTGATCGATACGTTCCTCGTTATGAAAAGAGTGCCTACTATGCTTTAGCTGAATGTTGCATAGTGAATGCTGTGAGGGATGGTATGAATTTAGTACCTTACAAATACATTGTTTGCAGGCAAGGAACCCCCTATATGGATGGTGCCTTGGATAGAAAATCAGATGCTCCTCGTACGAGCATGATTGTTGTGTCTGAGTTTGTTGGTTGTTCTCCCTCTTTGAGTGGAGCTCTTAGGGTAAACCCTTGGGATGTTGAAGCTGTAGCAGATGCGTTAAATTTGGCCATCACAATGCCTGAATCTGAGAAGCAGTTGCGCCATGAAAAACATTACCGGTATATCAGTACTCATGATGTGTCCTACTGGGCACGTAGCTTTATGCAAGATTTGGAGAGAGCATGCCAAGATCATTATACTAAAAGATGTTGGGGAATTGGGTTGGGCTTGGGGTTCAGAGTTGTTTCTCTTTCTCCAAGCTTTAGAAAGTTGTCAGTTGATCACATAATTGCAGCATATAAAAGGACCAATAGAAGAGCAATATTTTTGGACTACGATGGTACTGTTGTCCCACAATCATCTATTGTGAAGAGCCCAAGCCCTGAACTCATTTCTGTTCTAAAAACCCTATCCGGTGACCCTAAAAACACTGTGTATATTGTTAGTGGGAGAGCAAGAAGTTCTCTGGGTGAGTGGCTTGACTCATGCGAGCTGCTGGGAATAGCTGCTGAACATGGGTACTTCATAAGGTATGCTGATTATTTTGTTTGTATTTATAGTGGTCTACTGGCACTCGTTTTTAGGTACTAATCTCCTGCTTCTTTTTCTCTCCAGGCAGGATAAAACATCTGAGTGGGAATTTGGTGCAGCAGCTGCTGATCTGGATTGGAAAAATATTGTGGAGCCTTTAATGAGGCTATATACAGAGGCAACTGATGGTTCCAGCATGGAGATTAAAGAGAGTGCTTTGGTGTGGCACCATCAAGATGCAGACCCTGACTTTGGGTCCTGCCAAGCCAAAGAAATGCTCGATCATCTTGAAAATGTCCTTGCCAATGAACCTGCTGTAGTCAAAAGGGGGCAACATATTGTTGAAGTTAAGCCACAGGTAAGAGATCTGGCCCTCCATAGTCGTCCCTTACCTATGCAAGTCGAACAAGCCTGTCACATATTATTGGAGAGGAATGTCTTGTATAATTTTATTTCATACACATAACTGGAGAACAATGCCTTATATTATTTCATTTTATTCACGCAGGGAGTAAGTAAAGGGGGTGTTGCAGAGAAGGTTCTATTGAATATGGTAAACCATGGGAGGCCACCTGATTTTGTGATGTGCATTGGTGATGATAGATCAGATGAAGATATGTTTGAGAGCATATTAAGCAGTGTCTCCGGTCCAATTTCACCAGCTGCTCCAGAGATCTTTGCATGTACTGTCGGGCGGAAGCCAAGCAAAGCCAAGTACTATCTCGATGATGTTTCTGACGTTGTGAAAATGCTTCAAGGCCTTGCTGCTGCTTCCCGCCCAAAGCCTAAATACAGCTTGCAAACCCAGGTTTCTTTCGAGAGTATTTTCTGAGTTTGACCGAGATCTCTCATGGATTGTGCCTGCATTCGGGAACCATCCTGTGCCGTGATTGTTTACCCTCTTGAATCAACAAGAAAGTTTTGATAGATTGACAGAATCTGATGTATCCACAGTATTTCGGCGGTATTCTGATTTTTGGAAGCTCTAGAATTTGGTTGGCACAGGTGGATTGACGACGACCTGGTGGGCCTGAGAAACTCGGGTCAGTATGGGGAAGATGTATTTTGGGACCAGGTTTTTTACCCCTTTCTTTGAACAGGAACATAAAAAAGACAAACTAAATGAAATAGGTGGCAACATTAACTTGTATAGGTACAGTTTCGATGGGCAAATATGTCAGAGAGTCTGTCTGGAAATGTCAATTGGGTCCATTCTTAACAGGTATTGGTCGTGCTGTTATTTATGGTGGGATTCTGGCATATTTTTTGTAAATATCCATAATGCAATTTGTTTCAACTTTCAATGGGATGTCGCATTCTAACCCCCCCCCCCCCCCCCCTCAAATTTCTAAGATACACAATCAAGGATGGATGAACATAAGAGGGCTCGCCCGTATGTGACCATCGAGGGTCTGATTGGTCGAAGCGAAGGTTTGATATATTTGATTGGTGTACGATATATGGCGATGAGAGATGGTCGGAATGTCGAAAGGTAAGGGGAAATTTGGGTTGTTTTGTTCGTTATTGAAGGATCTAGAGAATGGTATTAAAAGGAAGCTAAGCACCAAGGAGTTAACTTAGGCAGCTTTCCTTTCTTGCTTTGGATACGTTGGGGATAGGCATCGGGCATAATTGATAGCAAAATGAACAGTGTTTTTTTACTTTTTCCTCATCTTTACCAAAGAATCTGTCAAGGAATGAATCTAGAGAGATTTTGAAGAAATGCCGGATAAGCACTGGAATTATGTTTTGGTCTAGGACCGGGACATGGCGTGGGACATGGCTACACATTACAGTCCCTTATCGCAAGTCGAGATAATTAGTTATGAATTTCAAACTACGAAGCTATCGATGAAGTCCAATTCAAAGCCCTCTCTTCTCTAATCTCTTTATCATGGGAGAGAACCTTTTTATATGATGGGAAATGGAGAATTTCTTTCAAGATAGATATATATAATAAAATAAAAGGAATTGGGCCCGAGAATAGACCTAAGAAAGCATGACTACACAGAAGGAGCTAAGGGCCCCAGAAACCACCGACTCTATAATGGGCCTAAGGCGCATAAATCAGGCTCATTGCATTATTGGCCTATTTTTCTCCTCCTTTCAAAATGTGTGTGTTATTTTCCGTCATTCACCTCGTCGGTGGGTATTGAAATTTGCAAATATGAAATTAAAAGAATCATACAACTGGAAAAAGAAATTTCTGAAAAAAATAAAAACAAAAATAAAAAAGAAGAATGGATAGAGACGGCAGTAGGAGTAAGCAGCAGCACTGCCAAGCACATTAAATGTCTTTCTGAATCAATAAAAATAAATAAAGCAAACACCAAAAAGTTAAGTAATGTGTACGATAACATTCAGTAAAAAAATGACATTTAATGATAGACGGAAGGAGTACTTAGTACCCGGTATTTCTATAATCCTATTTTATTTTTATTTCTTTTAGATAACAAATACTACTACTTACTATAAATATAAAAATAATGAACCTATTATGGAATGAGTAGTTCACAGCTACAATCGATGGTGTCGTTGATATTTGTTGGCACTAAGGTGTTTTTTTAAGATAACTTTTCATTATTTAGGCTAAATTATTACAAAGTCAATTACTATATTATTGCAAAAAAAGAAAAAAAAAATGCCAACAATACATAAAACACCATTAGATTTATTTTTTTGGTTTGTTTGGGTCACACTATGATGTGCCTCCTAAATTTTAATAATTGAATAAGTAAATGTGTTTTATTATGAGTGGAATAAAATGATCTAATAAACGTATTTTTATTTTTGAGCTATCATTTTTATTAAAAAAATATTAAAACTAATTTTATTCTGATCTAATTTTAATAAAACATTTTAAATACACAAGAACCGAATACAACTAATTAATAATTAAGGCAAAAGTTAATCAAGAAATTAAGTAAAAAGCCAAAAACCCATTTTAACAAAATCACTAAATAGTGAGGTTGTGAAAAGCAGAAAGAAAAGAGGAATGTAGGTAGAGAATAAATGTGACGTTGTGGGATAGATCATAGACCATTGTTGGTTGTTACAAAACAATAAAATAAAACATTTAACAAGAAAAACACCAAAATGAAATTATTAATTAAAAAATTAGTAATATTTCGGACAGAGATGACAACCAGCAAATAATATGATTCGTCTTCTTCTTCTCCTCTCTCATCACTCGCTCGCTCGCTCGCTCACTTGCTCACCAGTGTCACCGCACCACCTCCAGTCCCTTCACTGCCTCACTTCCTTTTCCTTCTTTTGTCATTGTCTTTTACGCTTTTTCTCATCAACAATAACTCCTTTTCTCACTCCAAAAAACACACTCTTTTTCCCCAGTTTTTAAAGGAAAAGGGAAGGAAAAAGCAAAACCCCGATTAAAAACCACAGAAGAAAAGATCACGTCTTTGCATCAAAGCTCACTTTCTGCTTAAAACCCATTTATCTACTAGGGTTTCTGCTCCATGCCCACTTCTTAAATCTTCATTTCTCTTACCTTTTGCTTGTGTTTTTCTTTCATCTTGAGGTAATGGGTAGTAATGTGCTTCTATTGTGCTTCACCGTTTTGCTGCTTTTTGGTGGTGTGGCTGCTGCTCCTAGTACTACTCCACCTGCAAGTGAGTTCTTGTGTGAATGTGCTTATGAGCTGCTTCCTCTGATCTGTTTTGCAGTAACGTTTCTCGCTTTTTCTTGCAGAGATTGTTAGTGCGTTTTTCTCAAATGCAGTCTCCGTCTTTATGAAGTGGTTATGGTCTCTTAAGGCCACCACTAAAACAGGTTTAGATCTCTGATTCTCTTATTTGCATTTTGCTCTGTCTGTTTTTATTTTGGTGATGGTGTTGGTGGGATTCTTTGGGTGCAGCGATTTCCGGCCGTCCGATGATGAAGTTTGAGAGTGGATACACCGTGGAGACTGTGTTTGATGGAAGTAAGCTTGGGATTGAGCCTTATTCAGTAGAGGTTTTGCCGAGTGGGGAACTTCTGATTTTGGACTCTGCTAATAGTAACATTTACAGGATATCTGCATCACTTTCTTTGTGTAAGTGGGTTTTGTTTATGGTTAGGGATAGTGATTGATTGTCTTATTTTGTTATTAATATTTATTTATGTTGCTCTCAAGTCATAGTTTGCCATGCGCCCATTTAACTTGTCATTTCCATGACTTTTTTATGGAATTTGTTTCTATCTCTATTCTGGTTCTTTTATGGAAGGTGGTATCGATAGATAAAACCATCAAGGATGAGCATCAACATTATAGGATCATAGTTCTGTGTTTTGGGTTAGTACTATTAGGTTCTGCTTAATTGTCAGTGGGTGGAATTTATGAAAAAACCCATGCTACCATGAAGTATCTCTCGCCATCATTCCTGGAGGAACTAAAAAGGAAAGATATGACAAGCGGAATGTCATATGCCATCTTCATACTCCCCAAACCAAGTATAGCATCTGTATAAGGCAACATACCCCACTACTTTCAAATCATACTGTTTAATACCATAACAAATGCTGTCATGGGCTTGAGCAATTGTACATCTACATGTTAGTTCAAGAACCAAAAAGAAAAAAATAGAATTGTGCATCTACATTAACTTCTGTCAAGCTTTTACTATAGTCTTCTCCAGGAGCAGTCCAGTGTTTCTGAAGACACTCTGTTCATGAAACCCTAGTGTGAATTAATTGAAGTTAATCTGCTTATCTGTGTTCCTTTTTGTGTTGCTTTCGTATGGAATTTTGGGTGAACTACAGACAGCAGACCTAAGCTCATTGCTGGATCATCTGATGGATACTCTGGACATGTGGATGGCAAGCTCAGAGAGGCGAAGATGAACCATCCAAAGGGACTTACTGTTGACGATAGAGGCAACATTTATGTTGCAGATACCATGAATATGGCAATCAGGAAGATAAGTGATACTGGTATGGAACTTTCTTTGAAAATATGATTTTTTTTGTTTCTGCAAGTCAGTGGTATGTAGTAATAGGTAACCTTAGATCTGATTTCTGATGTGGGTTATAAAATCTTGTAGGAGTAACAACGATCGCTGGAGGGAAGCGAACCCATGGAGGGGGGCATATAGATGGTGCGAGTGAAGATGCCAAATTCTCTAGTGATTTTGATGTTCTTTACATTGGAAGCAGTTGCTCCCTGCTTGTTATTGATAGAGGAAACCGAGCTATAAGAGAGATCCCGCTGCATTTTGATGATTGTGCTTATCAATACGGGAGTGGTTTTCCCCTTGGTACACTTTTCTTTCTGCTTCTTTTTCTTTTTCCCAATTGTTATGACGACGTGGTCAATTCTTAGGTAGACTTTTGCATTGCAGGGATTGCAGTTCTTGTTGCAGCAGGCTTCTTTGGCTACATGCTGGCTTTGCTACAACGTAGGGCGGGAGCAATCGTGTCTTCCCAGAATGTAAGTCTTGACTCTGTTTTGAATCTCCCCTTTAGCATCTCGTGTCATGGTAATCAATATGTCAACATACTGATGCTTACTAATGTGATCCTTGATGGAACTACACTGAAAAGGTGGATATTAATTAATCCGTACTTAACCTGTGGTTCTCGATTGAATTATTTTTGCAGATTCTCCTCTTTTTAAAATGTGTTTTGCGTTGTTATGTTCATGGTTTGTCAATAGTTTTGGCTCCTTTTGGTAAAAATGATCAATGCATTCTGATGTATGATTCCATTCTCATTCTTATAGCTGTGTCAATGAAGAATAAAACATGCAAAATAAAGTTCACAATGGATATTTTCTTGATAACTTCCTTGTGCAATTTCAAAAGCTACTTTCAAGTGCCAAAATACAGCCTAACTTTCTGGGCAAAGCATTTACAAGGTCTTGACACATTTTCTATTTCGTAATGTGATTGTACTTGTGTTATGTCCTTAAAGAATCAGGCTGCAACCAAAACAAGCACAACAACGAGCCCGTACCAGAAGCCTCAGAGATCAATCAGGCCACCTTTAATCCCAACTGAAGATGAACAGGAGAGACAAGAAGAGGGTCTCTTTGGATCCCTTGGTAAGCTGGTCAGCAACATGGGGGCATCGCTTGCTGATATTCTGGGAGGAGTAATTCCTGGTTTTAGAAAGAAGTCATTGAGCTATCAATATCACAACCAGCAGCAGAAGCACTCAACCAGTTGGCCTGTGCAAGATAGCTTTGTGATACCAGATGATGAGCCTCCTTCAATTGAAACAAGAACCCCCACACCAAAGAAAACGTATGCATTCATGTCCAAGGATGCAGAAAAGATTAATCAATGGCGCCAAGGAAGAGCTTTCTATAGTGGCTGGGATGGTGATTTTCAGCAGCAGCAGAAACAGTATCATCACCAATACCAGTCTGCCACTCCCCATACTTACTATGAGCAGAGCAATGAGAAGACCAAGGAGATAGTGTTTGGAGCAGTCCAGGAGCATGACGGAAAGCGAGAAGCTACTGTCATAAAGCCTGTCGACTATGCAGATCCCATTTACAATCACCACAGCATTCGATCTCGAACCAATTCTTCTGGTTATCCCAATGGCAATGGGTATTGACCATAGTATAAATTTCTTAGTTTAGGGTATACTTGGTGTTAGGCCTATTCTCAGAGAATTAGACTATTTGTAGGTGCTGCTGCTTTGGTGTTTCTTACTCTGGTTAAGTCAATATTATGGGCCATTTACATAAAAGTGTGGCACCTTTTTAATTCTCTCTTTTTCTTATAAAAAATGCCCAGTTGTTCTTCAAGAGACATTTCCAGTTTCGTTTCATTTGCGTGCATCTGACTTTTGGATCCCAACACTTGTATATCACACTAAAACAATAGAATCACTCACAATTCAGCAAAAATATATACTTGGCACATACTATCAATCCGAAAATGATGTAGATCGGAAGCATACAATTTAGGGTAGAAACATTAGTATCTGAAGTTAGGATGACAACCATGTTTACGAAAAGTACAAGCCTTCATGCTACAGCACACTACTAGAAGAAGCGACGCAGACAACTTAAGTATTTCACCGCCTCTTAACTAAACCCAAACTTCCTACCAATGGACAATCCACCGGAGTTGTTCCTCTGGCCTCCTCAGTAAATCCAATAAAGCTAGCCTGTATCATGGATTCAATTGTTCTCGTACCATCCACTAAAGCAGCATTCTTTTCTTGGATTCCACCATCACTTTGATCGCGCTTAGCATCTTCCGAGTTTGTTGGTTGCAAGAAACCATCAAAATTTACCAAGCCTTTCAATTGATCAACAGACTTCTGGTACTCCACCTCATAACTATTTACATCAGCATCTATCAAAGAAACATTAACATTCTTGTTCAACCTTTGAGAACCTACAGAGTTAATCCTAAACATGAGTGAAAGATGAGACAGGCTCAAGGACAAGAGCCTCCTTGAGAAAGCATAAAGTCCAGAGCTAGCAATTGCGCTTCTGATGTCGAAGTAGAGTGTCTGTGCTATCCTCACCGGACTGATTAGGCAATGCTTCCATGTCTCGCTGAAACGAAGAGGGCTGGAACGTTCCTGTCTACAAAGTTAGGTTAGGAAATGGACAAGTAATTCATTACTCTGGTTAAAGATCAAACAAACAAACAAACAAACAACAGACTTACATTACGGATAACATAAGGGCGGATTACAATCCCAGTGACTAGACCGAGCAGCAAACATGACAACCCCAATCCTAGACCCCAAATCCAAACTGCTCCAAGTGCTGCACAAAGAGTTTCAAACATAGAATCAAATTCCCACTATCCTACAAAATGCTTGAGAAATGTACAACGCATTACAACTAAAACCTTACCGTGTTGAGACCCCGACACGCAATCTTCAGGCTTAAGACCAATCTGACGGATGAGTTGATTCCCATGATCGGAAATCAACAAAGCACATCTCTGAGCAACGAAAACAAGTTCAATATCATTAGAGAAAGTCGCATTTTTTCCAGGACCATCTTCTTTGCCGGGCTGCTGCGAGTAACCTCCAGCAATTGTCGTCACACCTAAACCAAACAGAATAAAACCGATCAAAAGCTATCTAGATAAAAATGCAGAAACAAAATCAGGAAAAGAATGAAAGCAGTACCCGAGCTGCTTATCTTTCTTATGGCATGATTGGCTATATCAGCAACATAGATATTCCCTTTGGTATCAACAGCAAAACTTTTCGGATGGTTGAATTGGGCGGAACCCGATACACCGTCCGCGTACCCCTGCTTTCCATCGCCGGAAAAAGCCGAAACTGCATTTTTTATTATTTTTGTTTTTGGTGTGAGTATTTTTCTTTTTACAAAAAAAAATCATTTTGATGAAAATGAAAAATATATTTACCCTGCGGGCCGGGGAATGATACGGTGTAGAAACGGTTACGGGAAGAATCGAGGACTATGAGATCGGACGAGCCAGGACGCGGGAGGATTGAGCGAGGATTTATCTCCAGTTTGTGGCCGTCGATCAGAGTTGTTACGGTGTAGCCGTCTTCCAGGATAAGTTCAGCTGAAACTGAAATTATGTACTTTTAAAGCGTTTACTATAAATACAAATTAAAAAAGAAGAAGAAGAAGAAGAAGTAAACGGAGATAGTTACGGTGTCGTTTACCGTGATTTGAGACTAGGTTGAAGAAGAAGAAGAAGAAAGCGAGTGAGCAGAAATGATGCGCCATAGCTGGCTGAGCTGGATTCTTGATTCCCCATTTTCCAGAGTTAGATTGGGTTAAATAAGTAATGAAAACGGTGTCGGATAGATTGCCATGATTTCACGGTTAGGAAGTGGTCCATTGGATCCACTATTTTGTACGTCAGTTCCAGGCCTTTTCCTTTGTCCGGCTCCACATGGTCTCCTCCACTTGTAATAGTGGGATTAAAAAACTACTTTTCGTAACACGAATATCATCATCGTTCGAGAATTATTGAATTTTAAAAAGAAAAAAATTTAAAAATTGACAATTAATCACACTTTTACTATTAATATGTGCACCAAAATAAACTTGACTGTATTTTTTTTTCACACCATAAATTTAATGATAAAATTATCTCGATAAAAATATTAATTTTAATATTCTTATTAAAAGTAATTTTCACCATTGTAAAAGTAAAAAGCAATCTCAAACCCACCAAAAACAACCTTTAACGAAGCAACATTTTTTCATCCCTTTTTATAAGAAATTTCAATAAGAAAAGGACGTCATTCTCTTACCGACGTTTCGTCATTCATTAACCTTGTTTATAAGGGAACTACTAGTCGTCCAATTTTTACCTGTTTCTAACTATAAGGCACCGTCTCGTCATTTTCTTCACCAATTCATCAATGAACGACGTGTCACTGAGACTTGGAACAAGGTGAAGGAATAGTCTCTATTTTTCCCTAATTAGTTATCACCGGAAGCGAGTCAGCCCACAGAAAGAACGAACCAATCAAAGTAGGTCTCAGCACGTGAGAAAGCCAGAAAGAAAGATACTCACACGCTTCGCTTCACAATAACCAATCAGAATCATCTGTTTGGCCATTTCCGTCACCAAGCCGTAACCCAATCATCGCACTCATGCGAAATTTTGAGTGCACACTCTCCTCCTCTTCCTGTTTAATCCAACTCTTTATTTTTCGTACGAAACAAAACAAACACATTTAACATTAGTAGCATTCATCTTCATCAACTGATAAAAGCAAATTACACAAAAGAGGAGAGGAGCACATCCCCTATCTCTCTTTCTTTCCCACTCAGATCCAAATCTCTCTTCACTCCTTCTCTCTCTAGATCTTATTCGGATCTCGATTGCCGAATACGGACTTCCTTCTCCGCTCCATTGACCTGATTTCGTGTTTTCTAGCTTGGATCTGATCGAGCTCTATAAACGCACCCAATCATGAATCCCTTCTCGTCCGGTACTCGTCTAAGGTGAGTCAACATTTCCTCTCAATCACCATTTCTCTGCTAGATCATTCACCTCCTGCTAGGTAGTTGGTAGTTATGCAATTCCGGTTTTTTTATTCAATTGCATTAGCTAGAATCGGATTATGCTTTTCTTTGCGAGGTTAAATAATTTAGTCATTTAGAGAATGAGTAGCGATAGTGATGCAAAATCAGAATCACTCTAGGATGCTCATTGTACACTTAGGGAGTTCAAGGTGGCATCCTGAGGATTGAATTAAAGGCGGTTTTACTGAACTTGTTGTCTGTTACAAAATCACACTAAGAACCTATAAATGTGACGCCAAAATGTAGGGTGATATTGATGTAAAGTAAAGTAGAACGCTGGTTTAGTCCGGAAAAAATGGAAATGGTACAATTTCTTTTATAGGCATTCCACAATTTGCAAGTGGATTACGAATTAGGAGGTATATGATTTTCGGGTATGCTTTCAACATAGACCTACATGTTTAGGGGTTGATCTTATTTTTTTAATACTCCTGGGGAGATATTTGTATGTATACATGTGCCTCAAAGGTGGCCTAGAATACTTTGGCTGCCACTGAATGGAAATGTCCTAGGTTCGCGATTGCCTGTGAACAATATTGCAAAGAGGGGCAACCCCTGATCAATCTAGATCACCGGATGCAACTTCAAGGAGGAGTTGCATTAGAGACCTATGTTGTGAAGTTTTCAAGACAACTCTCCACTAGTCAGCATTTTTTCTTTTCTTGCCAATTAACATTGTCAGTAAAGTAACGCTGGGATCCTCAGTTTCATTGTTAATAAGTCAGTGCCAATTACCAATGTATCTCTGCACGACATGAAGAGATTTTTGGGACCATTGCACATCATCAAATGTAGCAGATATTACTATAAATCCTTGTTCTGGGGTGAGAAGGAAGGAATTGTCTACTTTGAAGTTGCAAAGGACTTGAAGGAAATGAATATTCTTTCACACGTATAGGTTGAAGGCTAAATTTGTAATTCAAATGTTTTTATTGGTATTCTTCTTTTGCTTCAAGTGTCTACCACTTGTTGGTGAATTCATTTACGAGGTCTGGGGAGAATCCTACTCCTTACCTGGTCCCTGTGGTTATCCTCTCACTACAAACAAAAGACTGCGTTCTTGCAGTTATCCACTCTCAACCGTTTTTGGGTGCTAATAAACATACTAAGCATGATCGCTACTATTTACTACTTCTATACAATTTGGTTGTTTGGATGGGCATATTATAAGTGGGTAGTTGTAGTGGTAGTTATTTTTGTAATCTAAAAATTGCTCATACTAATTGCCCTCAGTGAGTAGTGACCTGCGACATTTTACATTTACTTTAATGATGGTTGATCATGGACCCGCTAACAAGGTGAGACTTGTCTTTGCTCCTTCATGGTATTTACTCACTTCCTTTGTGCAGGGACATGATTCGGTCAATACGTGCTTGCAAAACTGCTGCGGAGGAACGTGCTGTTGTAAGAAAAGAGTGTGCGGCCATTCGTGCTTCTATAAATGAAAATGATCATGATTATAGACATCGCAACCTGGCAAAGCTTATGTTTATTCACATGCTTGGCTACCCAACACACTTTGGTCAAATGGAGTGCCTTAAGTTGATTGCGGCTGCTGGATTTCCAGAGAAGAGAATAGGATATCTTGGCCTCATGCTGCTACTTGATGAAAGACAAGAAGTTTTAATGCTTGTCACAAACTCGTTAAAACAGTATCCAACTTGGCTTGCACCGTTCTTTGTCATGATCTTGTGTTTTTTTAAGATTTTATTTACCTGTGTCTTTAACACAATAAACATCTTTTTCATTGTCCTGTTATTTATTATAATGAGCAGAATAGGAATATGAATGAGTGACGGGTGAAAAGTCACACCTTCTCCTTTGGCATCCTTAACTTATTTGCAGAGATCTTAATCACTCAAACCAGTATATTGTGGGACTTGCTCTTTGTGCTTTGGGAAATATTTGTTCAGCAGAAATGGCTCGTGATCTTGCACCAGAAGTAGAAAGATTGCTACTATTTCGTGATCCTAACATTCGGAAAAAAGTGAGTTAGATAAGAGTTTGATAGTCCTTGTGTAGTGATTTAAATTATAGTTCTGTACAATTTCTATAAACTTGTCCGCTCCCCACCAGTGAAAAATAGATTGACTGATGAAGTGAGCTGTAGCACTCTCAAAGTTTGCAATGTTTTATTTCTTAACAAGTACCTTTTTTGGAATGCTGAATGCCAATATTGTAATCATAGACTGATGATATGGTTTTTCATATATCTGCTGTTGGACAAATTATCAGGTCATGGCATCCATTTTCAGGTCATTTAATCTGGCTTGCATGTTGTGTTGAAGATTCTTTTTTTGTGGGAACTTATTCATACTTTTATGTGGGACTTTTTCTTCTGGTCCCTGTAATTAAATGCATGCGTATTGTGATTTAGTATTTGGAATTTCTGGATGATAACATGTTGTGGATCATGGTAATGTACAGGATGTGTAATCTCATGGTTACTGATTATTTGGTTCACCAGTTTTTACCTTTCTTTTCACATTCTTGTAATTTGAATGTGCTCTCTGCTTGACACAGGCAGCATTATGCTCCATACGGATTATAAAGAAAGTTCCAGATCTCGCTGAGAATTTCATAAATCCTGCTGCATCTTTGCTTAAGGAAAAGCATCATGGAGTCTTAATAACAGGAGTTCAGCTTTGTACAGATCTATGTAAAGTCAGTCCGGAAGCCCTTGAACATTTTAGAAAGGTAAGTATTAATAATGTGTATATCTGTTGAGTAGAGCCTTGGTGAAATTTGAAAACAAGTTTTGTGCATTATATTTTTTCTTGTGCTGTCCTAGAATGTGGAAATCCAAATGTCAGGTAATTGCTAGGCCATGCTTTGTGTGTTTCTTTTAGTTGGCATAAACTTTTACTTGTAAAGTATCTATAATCTATCTTCTGTAATTTGTAAGCTAATTGTGGAGTTAGTTTCCTGCCATGTTAAACACTATGAGGATTCATGGTTCTTTGTTCTGTTTTGGATGTACCTCATGTTTGTCTTTATATCTATCTTCTTTCTCATAGCCTGAATTTATGGTCAAGATGTTGGATTTGGATAACATTTTGCATTTTATTCTCATGTTAAAGGGATGCACGTCCTTTGGTCCTCATGTTGTCAAATGTCTTTTGTGTAAATGTTCAAAATATGCATGGATCTTTTAATGTTTTGTGTAAAATCAGAGTACATTAAGACCTGCTTCATAATCATTATTGTAGAAATCCACGGATGGGTTGGTCAAAACTCTGAAGGATCTGGTGAACAGCCCATATGCTCCTGAGTATGACATTGCTGGCATTACAGACCCTTTTCTCCACATTAGATTACTTAGGCTCTTGCGAGTTTTAGGTCATGGAGATGCTGATGCTAGTGATGCAATGAACGATATACTTGCTCAGGTCAGTTTTACATTTTACTGTCCTATTTTGATCAATCAATGTTGTGGTTTGTTGGTAATAGGACACCTGTCAAAGGTGTAAGCCAATGCTATTCGGGTAAATTAGGTGTTCGCAAGAAATGAATAATGTTGTGACTTGGGATCAACATTGTGACTTTAACTGATACACTTTTTTTCTTTCCTTTTTCGGTTTAGTCATTAAAGGCTATGGCTGTTTAAGTATTATTTAGTTAATTCATTCCTAGTGTAGTATAGGGTCCTTCATGCTGGCTTTAACTTTCTTGAGAATTGCATGCGTGGCTTAATGAGAGAATCTCCTATGATCTTGTATGTGTTAATAAGGCATAAGGGGTTCCTAGTTTTGCCTTGATTTCATGTTTGACTAAGTTTAATTTTGATGTCTTTTGGTGGCCTGTGGTGTTTGCTGCCAACATGGTTCTCCTTCTCACTCCTTGGTTATGGATTAAAAGCATCATCATAAATTGGTCTGATTATAATTTCTCTGTATAAGTGTGCTTCAAAGATGTTCGAGTGTTATCGGACAATTTAGCCAATATTTTTCTTTACCATTCACTAACATTTAGAAACTGAGATTGTCTAACTTACCTCTCTTTGCCTTGTCGCTCTTGGTTATAACCACTCATGGTTACTTAAACTAGCTACCCTTATGTGAAAATTTTCTCTGTTGGGTCGATTGTCTTGTTTAATTAGTGGAGGCTGATTCCTATTTTTTCCCCTTGATTGACTTGTTCTCAGGTGGCAACAAAAACTGAGTCAAACAAAAATGCAGGGAATGCTATTCTTTATGAATGTGTTGAAACGATCATGAGCATTGAAGATGGCGGTGGTTTGCGAGTGCTTGCTATTAATATATTGGGAAGATTTTTGTCAAATCGGGACAACAATATCAGGTTTTGTTTATAAAATGTTAATTGTGGATTGATTTCATGACTATTCATGATAATTCTTGTTGTTTTGAGAATTAAATTTGCTCAGTGTTTGTATGAGATTGCTTGGCATATGTTTTACGATATATTTATCCAGAGTTAATGACAACATGGTGCAATTTCGATTTCACTGTTCATTGCAAGTGTTTCTTCTCACAAGTTTAGCGTGGTGTATGATCATGTTACTTTTGTGCTCGGATTTTGAATTCTAGACTTGTTTGGTGGTGAAAGTATAAAATAAATCATTGCTTGGACCTTTAGATTTACACTATTCTAATTCGTGGACGAACTCCTTAGGTTTAATTATTTGTAGGAGAGAGGTAATGATGAGAGTAATAGCATCAATCCAGGATAACTTGATTGCTGAATTTGTTGGTTTTGGTGACTGTTTAGTCACTCACCTTACTACAAGTTGAGGAACTCAGAACCTCAAACTTTTTTTTTTTTAAGTCTACCTTCAATATTTCTGCAGTTTGTTCAACTCTTTTAAGGGATTTATTTTGGGAGCATAAAAGCTGCTCCAAGGTTCTGTTGTGCTTCATCTGCGTTGCAGTTCCTGTTCTTTTATGTGTAAATTGAATAACTGTGCTTTCCTACCGCCTGCTCTGCTAGATCATATAACCAATGCTGACACTGGTTTCAGGTATGTTGCACTAAATATACTGATGAGGGCTATTACTATAGATGTTCAAGCTGTGCAGAGGCATCGAGCAACAATCTTGGAATGTGTGAAGGTATGCTTGGTTTGCTTATTTCTTGAACATGGAGAGCAAAAGGTTTAAGTATCTGGAATATCCTTCGGATTATATACTATGCCCTTAGCAACCTTAGTTGGTATTGTTCCAGCTTATTAAATTTGTATGGTAAGTTAATTAGCTGGAAAAGTTTTCCCTTTGTATCCCTTGAAACCATTTATTATTGTGGAGGAATTAAAGAGCCATTAATCATCTAACTTTCCCCTTAACAAATAGAACATTAATTTTGCCTCTAGAATCTTGGATTCGTTTTGGCTCAGTTTCAATTACATCTAAGTTTACTTGTCAAAGCTGAACCTGTTTCTTTTAAGCTAAAAAGTAAAGCTCAATCCAATTCATTACTCCTGTACCTGATTGTGCTTTCTGTTTGTTCACATGTGAGTTCATACAACAACTTTTGAAGTTAGTAAGTTTTGTTTTTCTTTCAGGATTCTGATGCTTCTATCCGGAAAAGGGCCCTGGAGCTTGTTTTTCTTCTAGTGAATGAGAGTAATGTAAAGTCTTTAACAAAAGAGCTAATTGACTACTTGGAAGTAAGTGATCAAGAATTTAGAGAGGATCTTACTGCTAAAATCTGCTCGATTGTTGAAAAGTAAGTCATGCAGCTCAAGATATACTTGTATGTTTCCCTAGTTCGCTTATAGTCAATATAATAGTTGGATTTTCTGCTTATGTGGTACATTAGTCTCAATCAGACTGCCTTCCCTGTTTTTTTTCTTCCCTTGGGGAAAAAGAGAAGGATTTCGTGCATAAATAGAATTTGACTAGTGATCCAATAGATGATGCCTTTGCCCTCCAACTTGATTTTGTTTTTGGCGCTTCAGGTTCTCCCCCGAGAAAATTTGGCACATTGATCAGATGCTTAAGGTTCTCACTGAGGTATAGTGTGGCCCCTATCACTATTGTCATGTTTGCATATTTGATTGTTTGGAGCATTTCATCTTTAGTAATCCATCACTTGATCTTCATCATATGTCGCCCTCTAGAAGCTTTTGGCTGAACTATGTGGTTGAGCTAGATGGTTGCTGTTCTTTTTGTTAGTCCAGTTCACCTTGTTGCTTTTACTTTGGGGATTTCTGCTAACTGGTTAATCCATGGCCCCTCCCATTGCTGCAAGCAATGTTCTTTGTTATATGGTGATGGTTTGCAATTGTTAAGGGTTGGAATACAAAAATTTGGGCAGAACACCCCCCCCCCCCCCCCCGGCCTCTCCTGCAATAAGTCATTTCCAGTATGACCTAAAGAATAATTTGGAATATATCGTAGGTCATGGCGTTAGTTTCAGTTTTTCTAGTCCTGTGTACTTTTTAGTATATATTTAATTGAACAAGACTTTAATCTTGATGTGATGCTTAGTAGGCTGGAAATTTCGTAAAAGATGAAGTGTGGCATGCTCTTATTGTTGTGATAAGCAATGCTTCTGATCTCCATGGATACACGGTCAGGGCATTATACAAAGCATTCCAAGCATCATCTGAACAGGTATTAAAGTTGTCTTGCAATAGAGTTTGTTTAAGTTTGGAAACTCTGCAGCGTGATTATTCAAGTATGCAGGTTAATTTGTTGTGCAAAAATTATGAATGCGAGTTATATCAGCTCTTGGTTTTTATTTTGCTTTTTTTGTTCCTTTTCAGGAATCCCTTGTTCGAGTGGCAGTTTGGTGCATTGGAGAATATGGTGATATGCTGATCAACGGTATTGGAGTACTTGATA
Source organism: Viola odorata (assembly GCA_963691705.1). Lineage (NCBI taxonomy): Eukaryota > Viridiplantae > Streptophyta > Magnoliopsida > Malpighiales > Violaceae > Viola > Viola odorata. The sequence continues at coordinate 6,814,844 of OY829540.1, read as the reverse complement.
TTGAGGATCCTATTACTGTAAGTGAATCTAAATCAGCTATATATGAACCCCTTCTATTTCATCACTAAAGCACATAGAAAACCTCTAACTGGGGACTAGGAACTGTCAGCCATATTGTTGGGAAATTCTTAGGTTTCACTGTTGCTGATTGCACTATTGCAACTACTAAGGGTCTACTGTTATAGGACAAGTTAGCATACATTGCACACGATACTGAGTGCTTGTGGTGAAGGTTGTAACTGAAATAAGCCAATGGAGGTTGGCCACTGGTGAGTGATAGCTGCTAGGGGACCTAACAGCAGGTCTGATTAAAATCTTAGTGGCCATAAAAAGAAGCGTTATAGAATTTGAGTCGTGGACCTTCTTTACATAGCTTATTCAGCTTGGAAAATAAAGAATGAGATCACTCGTAAAATTTACTAAATGATTGACAACCAATAAAACCTAATCCAAGTCATAATGGAGATGTGTTGTGATCCTTTTCTGTGTAGCTAGTGACTGTTAGTTCAGTATCAGAATATGGCTCATTATATATGTAGTTTTATTCACCACTTAAGTAGCTGTTCTAATGTTATTTGCTTGATGTGGTGAAAATTACTCTCTGAGCAGGTAACCGAGTCTGATGCTGTGGATGTTGTAGAGGTTGCCTTGAAACGTGACTCCTTAGATCTCACTACTAAAGCAATGGCTTTGGTTGCTCTTTTGAAGCTTTCCTCTCGCTTCCCATCCTGCTCTGAGTATGTTATTTTTGTGCTTATATTTTAATTTGACCACTTTTTTTCCTTGTTAGTAGTGGCCTATATTTTTATTGGATCGCACATATGAAACTCAGTGTGCATGTGTTGTGTATAACAAAACATTTAGAAACTTCTCCATGTTCCTCGATAATGGGATTCATTAGCCATTAGCATCACATTCACACACAGTACAGTGAGATGCATGTTACGATTTTACATGGATCTGTTTGGATGCTACAGTATGCTACATTCTTTTGGATGCCGCTTGTGATAAGATCTGGATTCTTATTGTATAGGCATTTTCTTTGAATAATTTACTAGGAGAATCAAGGATATAATAGCTCAACATAAAGGAAGCCTTGTGCTTGAATTGCAGCAAAGATCCCTTGAATTCAATTCTGTCATTGACAAGCATCAGAACATTAGGTATGCAGTTAAAATTATTTGTATTTTGAACTTAAAATTTCCATTTTTTTCTAGTAACTGTGGCAGTTTTATGAATTAGGAGACTTCTACATGAATTTGTACAGGTCTGCTTTAGTTGAAAGAATGCCAGTTCTAGATGAAGCTACTTTTGTTGGAAGGAGAGCTGGTTCTTTACCAGCAGCAGTTTCAACTTCTACTGGACCTTCAGTTAACCTTCCAAATGGAGTTGCCAAGCACTCTGCAGCTCCTCTTGTAGATTTACTTGATCTTTCTGATGATGCTCCGGCTCCCAGCTCTTCTGGTGGTGATTTTCTTCATGATCTTCTTGGTGTTGACTTGTCACCAGCTTCAGCACAAGCAGGTTAGTTTTGGGATCGTTGAGGAACAACATGGACTTTTTAAAGCTGTATCTTTAGTAATTGTCTTTCTTTCCTAGTGAGTCCAGGGGCCAAATTTCATGGTTATTTGCTGATCCTCATTTGCCATTGGCCCTTTTTATGATAGCCATAGCAGACAATAGCTGCGGTTTACTTGTTTTTCATTGGATTTTTTGTTCCTCTTTAGGAACAAGCCAGGCCCCAAAAGCTGGCACCGATGTCCTACTAGATCTTTTGTCTATTGGAACAACGTCCCCTGTACAAGCTAACTCATCTACACCTGACATATTATCATCTGGCCAAGATAATAAAACTCAGAGCAGCCCATTAGATGTACTATCTTCATTGTCTTCAACTACACCACAAGCCACTTCTGCTGGAACTTCTTCGATGATGGATTTGTTGGATGGCTTTAGCCCAAGTCAACCAAAACATGGTAAGATCCGTCCACCTTTTATTTTAGCAAGTCTGCGTGGTTGGTGACCTTATAGTAACAACCTTGTTTTCCATGAACAGAGGATAATGGACCTGTCTATCCGTCTTTAGTTGCATTTGAGAGAAACTCTTTGAGCATAACATTCAACTTCTCCAAGCAACCTGGGAACCCTCAGACAACTGTGATCCAGGCAACTTTCACAAATTTGTCATCCGACATCTTTACAGATTTTATTTTCCAGGCAGCAGTTCCAAAGGTGATTTCACATGTGGTTAACTCATGTTTCTGTTTTTTCACTCTGATGTAGCCTATTTCGTTCAATTTCCTCACGGACTTTCGGCACGATCTATTTCTTTGTTATACAGTTCCTTCAGCTCCACTTAGATCCAGCTAGTAGCAACACATTGCCTGCTAGTGGTAATGGATCCATCACACAACAATTGAGAGTTACAAACAGCCAACACGGGAAGGTACGTCTTGCATTCCCCTTTTCAGCCTCTGGGTTTCATAGTGTAAAAGGTTAAAAACTAAAACTAGTGAGTTATGTAACCCCATTACCTGATGACTTTTAAGTCACTTAACAAACTTCATATGGGTTTCAGAAATCCCTCGTGATGCGCATAAGGGTAGCGTACAAGTTGAACAATAAGGATATGTTGGAGGAAGGACAAATCAGCAATTTCCCGAGAGACTTGTGAAAACAATAGAAGGTAATGTGTTGTTCATGTACGAGCACTTGTTTTCTTTTTTGCCTACGAAGAAGCTGCTTCTCGTGTCTGTAGTATTTAGTTAAAAAAAGCTTGGCTTCTGTTCCATTTGAGGCAGTTGATACAAAGATTTTGCTTGAATTTGGGGAAAAAAGTCCATTCACTCTTTTTTTTACCTTCTTTCTTACTATTTTAGGTTGATTTGTGTAAATTAGTTAAAAATTATTTCTGTACGCAATTTGTGAGAATTGAATTTTTGAAAGTCGCATAGAGCTGAGACTGGTTGTCATATTGGAAATTGAGTTGCAATTCTTCCGGTGTAGTGTGTAGTTTCGGAACCAAATGTTGTGACATTTTGTATATTTTCCAATACCAATGCAATGCATTGCACTCCTTCCTACTATTTGATACTAGTATTTATATCCTATTTAATTAATTATTAAGTGAGCCAGTTTTTGTGGTCCGTTCCTATCTCGTCAAAGTTCAAACCACTCTGCTCATACGAAAATAAACCATTCTAGTCTTCTCGAGTGCGTGCTTGGCGGTGCAGTTTCCCTGTTCCTGTGTTTTTTTTGGGTTGTAATCAACCGAATTATTAAATTTATATTAGTAGTTGTTTATTACCACAATCTGTGTTAGTAATACCAAGAAACCCATGTTACCTATATATTCAATTCTATAACAAAGCTCATTCCACGAGAATGAAAACATGGAATTCGGGTTCTCAAATGAAAAAAATAATAATATCTGCATGTCAACGTAATCCACTTTACAACAAATATAATAATGCAATCTGATAATTTTCTCAAAAATAAAATATACAATAAAGAATATGACGATTACTAAAAAACCGAGCACTAAAGCGGATGCTGGGATGGATACGTTTGCTTAGATCTTTTGGCTTACTTCCTGCCATCAAACTGCTACAATCCATAGCAGATTCGTGTCATCTGCACATGGTTTTTAGTCGCGCGCTGATAAGCAACGGAAACAGCTACTACCCTGTCTCTCTCTCTCTCTCTCTCCATCATCATATGCTCAAACTTTGTCTTGTAATCTATTACCACAAAATAAAAACTATTCTCCTGACTTGGACCACCACCTTTTTTGTTGTGTTGTGCCCACACGTGAAAGATCGAAAAATCTCCATGTCCTTGCCAGTGAATTAGAAATGTCCAAAGAGATAACAACAGCAAATCAATTGTTTTATTTCATGAAAGCAGAATTGCAAATCAAAGACGATCAAAGTCCATTGCCTCGTTGTTGGGTCACTGGATTGTTTAGAGTGGGAAGGGCCAAGACGTCCGTCCCTACTAGAATCCCACTTGACTAAATCATGCCAACCTTTCAATTTCAAATCATGGCTCCTCTCCCTCAAACCACTTTTCACGGATCCCACCATTATATTGGCCCAGAAACAAAGGATTCGTTTTGATTTTGAACCAAAAGCTCCTCTAGAGAGATCTAATTAATCATCTTAATTCCCTCAAAAAACAAATACTACATCATTTGTTCACTCTCAAGTCCTAATTCAAGAATTGAGGCCTTTTTATTGGTAAAGACTGTATTGAGTTTGAACATGGAGAATGAAGAAGACCGTCTGTCTTTCGGGATCCTACAGGACATGGATACTCTCATGCCACAAATTTAGCATCCTAGTAAACAACAAGACTTGTATTGTTTCCTTTTGCTTCAATGAAACAAGATACAGAGTACAAAAGTGTGAATGAAAGAAAGAAAACCATCAAGTTGCATTGCAGTGAAGAATTGACAATAGAAGTGCAAAAGCCAAAAAGAAAAACTTGATATCATGTGAAAGGTGAAAACGTACAAGAAGAACAGTAGAATACCTTCATGTGCCCAGAGTTTTATGATCATTCCATGGTAAATCCACAGTTACAGAAGAAGAACCCATGTGGGTTTCCGATGAATTAGGGAATTTACCTTTCCTTGACCATTGCCATATCTTAGAAACAGAAAAGCTATCCCCCCTACTTCTAATGTTAATCTTCTTCCCCTCAACATCTCCAACAACTGATGCATTCCCACTTTGTACACTTTGTCCATTCCTCCCTCTCACAAGCTTCACACTATTAGTAGCAGCACTACCTCCTCCTCGGACGCCACCTCCGCCTCTACCGGGGCATAAAGTCACCTGCAAATCCGAATCAGCAACCACATATTGGTACGATCCCATTGAATAGCATCTCCGTACATCCAACTTACTGCTGCTGCTAGTCTCCCCCTCTCCTCCCTCCACAACTCCACTGTCTGAGCTTCTGTACTTCCCTAATCTAACTGAAAACACCCTCTTCGAATTAACTATCTCATGATTCTCTGCTGTTTTTTGGCCTATAGATGATCCACTCCCTGCATTGCTTGAAAACTCATCTTCCTCCCTTTGGTCTTCAAAACAAAAAATCGGGTTTTCAAATGCAATTCCGGGTGTCAAAAGGTTTCCTCTACAAAGAGGACATGTTGAATTAGACAGTAACCATGTGTCTATACAATCAATGTGGAAAGCATGACTGCACGTAGGAAGCAATCTCAACTTGTCCTTCTCCGCGAATTCGCAAAGACAAACAGCGCAATCAAATGGCTCTTTCGAACCCATCATAATCTCCTTGTAAGGAAACACAGGCAGTGCATCAATAAAAGCTTGATCTAATCCAGAATCATGAAGGTGGAAAAGCTGCTGCAATTGTCTTTGAAAAGGATCAGACCCAGACAACTCCGGGTAGGATTCAGATACTGAAGAAGAAGATCTCCGCTTCATCAGAAATCTAACAAGCAAGTGAAGTAGACCAGAAATGAAGAATATGACTGCTAGAATCACTATAATAAAGAGTACAGCTGGACTAATTTTGCTACCAGAAGAAGATTGCTTCTCATAGCCACTACTATAAGGCAGTGAAGGAGAAGCAAAGGAAACCGAAGACTGAGCCTGATGAGACCAAAAACCACCTTTGTGGTTAATTTGAGACTGAATCAAAGTCATTTTGCTCAATCGACCTGCCCAAACACCATCTCTCCTCTGACCCTCTTGCTCATGTGTAACCCCACTAAATTAAGATCAAACCCACCTCATATACTGAAGAAAACAAGCAGCCCCCACATTATTTCTTGTAATTGCAGGAAACCCAGCTCAGTTTACTTCACAACACGAAGAAAAGACGCAATCTTTGACTGACCTTGCAATCTAAATGGTAGCTTTAAGGAGACTTTGGAGCTAAAAATGCAATCTTTTCCCCATTTTTATGACACAATCTTCCCAAGTCACAGGCGTGCAAGAAAAAAAGGAGACAAAAAGACTTCTTTTAACAGTAGTAGTTCACCTACCTCATACCATGTGGAGGAAAAAATCTGGCATTAATGCAAACCCAGCTCTCATTTCTGCAGATGAGCAGCTGGCTAGCTGATTTCAATGGAGAAAACAGAAATAAATAGACAAACAGAACCCTAATGAGAAGTAGAATTTGTGTAAAAATTGCTCTTTAGTGGTTAGTAAAGAAAAGCTTGTGGAGATGGATTGAAATGATGATTGATGATGAGTGTTCGCTCAAAGTGTAGTAGACTAGCATAGCAGCTTCCAATTTCCAAAAGCAAATGTGTAAAGGGCAGAAATGTCACTGAAAGCTGGCGATTTCTACCTATTTTTGTGCCACGGGGATCTGAAATTTTATATTTTTGGTGCGGTTTTTTTAATTTTTCCATAAATATGGTCGGAAGAATTTGAACGGTTCAATAAAATTGGACGGATGTGATTAAAAATTTAAGTCATTAATGAGTTGACCGGTCAATAAAATTCAACAAGTGGTCAACTCATTAATTATTTAAATTTTTAATCTTATTCGTCCAATTTTATTAAACAGTTCAGATTCCTCTAACATAACTGGTCATGTTCAATAGAAAATTAAAAGAGCTCAATCCGAAATTTTGGATTGAGATCGGAAGGAATTCTATTTTTAGGGTTTCTGGTCACAAACTAAGTCTACTATCTTTGTTATTGGACCAAGTCTTATTTTGGGGAAGTGAAGTGATTGATTTCCACAAAGTTGTAAGTACTGGGCCCAAAAGAGAGTGACCAGTTGTGCAAGATAAAAGCCCAATTGTGTTATTAGGCTTTATGTTCAGCCCAATTCGATCTAGTGTCACTTGTCAGTTTCGTTTGGGCCAAGATTGTTCATGTTTTCTTCGAAAAGCCCAAGTTTGACATTGGGCTTTATATGCATCCAAATTTGGAAAGATGGATTTGGCAAAAAAACGTATGTTTCTGAAAATGTAATGCAAAAAATAAAAAAAATAAATCATTATACTGTCTGAAACAGAAAATAATAATTAAGGTACAAGAGATTTTAAAATCTAGAAGCATGCGTGCGTATGGTTGTGAATGAAGATTTTGAGATTTTCTTATTTGGTAGAGAATTGTAGTAGTAGTAGTAGTAGGGCATATATGATATTCCCCCGCACGTTCTTTTGTTTTCATTTTGCAAAATAATTTATTATCTTAATTAAATAAATAATTAATAATTAGGTGATGTCCAATAGAAAAAAAGAAAAAAGAAAGGTGTAATTGTTCATGAGGCTCGAAAGATGGGAGTAATTGGTCGATGGTGGTAAGGGCCGGGCGGCATGTGGCCAATTGCATGTATCATGTGCGGAGGTCGCCTGATTTAATGTTTGATTGGACTCTTGTTTGTAGGGTTGGGAATTTGGCTTCTTATTTTTATTTATTTATTTATTTTGTGTTGATCACGGAAGAGTATCTCTATATACGGTCGAGTTGGGGTCGATTTTCACCTAAAATTTGTATCCAACCTATTGTTCATGGGTTGTTTTTAGGTAACATTGATTGGTTGAATCAGATAATAGTTTAAGTATATGTAAAGTAATTTACCAGATTAGACATTATAAGTAGATGATGAAAATTAAACATGCTAACCTACACCAACCTTCATTTACGTACGTTAAACATATCGATTTTTTAAATAAAATCTATATATTGATGAATTTGCAAATCAAATAAGTTCGGTTTGTCGGATTGGTGGGTTGAATGTACACCCAAGAGAATAGAAAGGGATGGAGGGATGATACGATAAACTTCTTTTCTTAATTTTCTTTTTTCTTTACAACTAAAAGGTGGGTTTTCATTAATTTCAATCAAAATAAGTTCGTAAGGAGGAGGTCTTGACGAGGAATTTCTCCAATAAAAAGCGTTCAATTGGGTTTGGAAATGGATTGGTGTCCTGACATTTTTGTGTCCACACACTTGTGACATTAAACAGAAGGTCAAAGCTACTAAACAAATATCTGTATACCCACATGGGTCAACTTAATTAAGAAAAAAAGGGGGGTCTTATGTATTGGTAGAAAGTTTCTAAAATAAAGGGGGAGAAGCAAAAGTACTATTGATGTGACTTTGACATTTTTCAATACTTACTTATGATTTCTTAGACTTTATTTAAAGTGTAAAATATAAATTACAAGAATTCTTAACTTCGTTAGATTATGATTAATTTTATTTATACCGAACAATTTACCATTAAGTAAATATTATTTTCGAGTAAGTAATTACTTTATATATATTAAAATTAAATCAATAATCTTTTAATGAAATATATATATTGTTCGCACTAACTGCTTATCGCTCTAAGTTGTACACAAATAACATCTCCCAGCTCCTCGAATTTGAGAAATTTTTATCTGCCGAAATGAACTAGAGTGAACATTTTAAAAAATATGTATTTAATAATTTAATAGAATTTTGATGATATTATGACTGTGAAATAATAAAATTGTAGTCATTAAACTACAATGCAATGACACATCCTTTTCGAGCTGAACTTTTACCATGAGAATTCCTCGCAGGTCCTATGAGTGAAATTATTAAGTATTTTTAAAACAATTATTTCTCCTAAAACTCAAAACTGAGTTCTTTAAGAAAAATCAATCGAGTCCTTATTAATTCAAATACGCTTTATTTGTATATAAACGTTCTTATCCTAGATAAATTTAGGATTCCAAAATTTGAATTTTGAGGTAAAGTTATACTCCCTCCGTCTCTTAAAGGATGTCGTTTACTATTCCGGCGCGTATTTCAAGGCGGTCGGAATAGTATACGCGCTGGAATAGTAGCAATATGATCCCGAAAAATTTCGTATTTTTTTTTGAACGTACGTAATAGTATTCCGTACGTTCGAAAAAAAGTACGAAATTTTTCGGGATCATATAGCAACTATTCCGGCCGCCTTGAAATACGCGCCGAAATAGTAAACGATATCTTTTAAGGGACGGAGGGAGTAATTAAGAGTTGAGTTTTTTTTTTTCAGTAAGGAGAAAGGTTGCACATGAAGTGGGGTCCAAACAGACTTTTGGCAGATGAAAAAAAACTGATCTCAGTCTCACACTCCAATTAATGAGAAGTTTCTGATTTCTCCTACCGACAGTCCTGCCGACCTAATTCCATGTCAATGTAAGAATAAGAGAGAGCATTGGTATTGAGGAATGTTTTATGACTCGCTTTAAGCAAAACTGGTAAACCTTTTTCTCAATTTGTTACCAATCTGTCTTTACCATTCCATCAAACAACTTCTATATCATCTTCTCCTCTCTTACACCACCACCTAATATCATTAGTACTTCTGAAAAAAACGAGAGAATAAAGAAGCAGTTTGAAGTTTTGTCCTCATCTCCTTGTCATTTCCTTTTGTCATTCACGACCTAGTTCATCATTAATTCTTCAATAACTATTTTAGATTTGAAATTGATGTTTAGTGTCACACAAAACCTACGTCGTTCTCCGGTTTAGTGAAGACTGATTGCAAATTAGGAAGAGATTTAGTTTGAGTGGATTGAGTTTAAATTTTTAAAACAACATTGAAAATAAAAGTAAATTATTAAATTATAGCATCATCAGTGATTGAGAATTGCTCTCATCATGAATATTGAATCACTTCCGATTAATATCAACAGATTTAAGAGTACTTCGCTCGATCGGCTGTGTTTAGGATTTTTTTTGTGGGAGTTAGCATTTTGCAATGTTGAATTGTTGATTGCCAATAATAATTAATACTTCTAACTAATAACTGTCAATGTCAAGCTTACTCATCATGTTTTTTGACAGCTCCATTATTCTTTTTACTTTCCAACAAAAAAAAATGTTAACTTCTGTAAAAATGCAGATTTGTTATCTATCTCTTTTTACAGGCGAAGATGATATTTGAATCTAAATCTGAATTCATATTAGTATATTTTACCACTCGCAGGATAATCAATTAATGAGTTATATATCCAGCATTTGTTATCCAATTCAATTGATTAATGGTAACTAGGTAGCTCCCAGAATGAATTAATGGAATAAAAAACTGGTGAGCGAGGATTAATTCCTTAGCGCAATCATTGGAGCAATGAATGATGATTACATGTAAAAGAAAATCTTCTCAACAATATATATATATATAAGAAAATTGAATTGGACCAGTCACATAAATATACGATTTCGGTGGAGAAATTAATTAAATTGTGTACTAATTTATTACAATAACAAAAATCGACTTTTCACTAAAAAATTAATATCGTTTGAGTATCCTTTTTTTTAAAAAAAATATAGCTTTCCACAATACACATTGCATCTCAACTTCATTATAGATAGAAAACCTCTCGAATAAAACTAAAATAATAAAGAACAAAAATAAAGAACGTACTCTTGCGGATTCATTTCCATTCCATATCTGTTTCATGGTACATCGCTAAAATATCAGGAAAAAGAATCAAGAAAGCTTTGATCAGATTGAACCGGTAAATGCAAATGTGCTTATAATTCATTATGTGCTCAAGATACATTGGAGTAGATAGCTATAGAGAGGTAAACAAAGGAAAGAGCCCTAAAAAAAAACATTGTACCGTACGTTTCTTGAAAAGAAAAAAGAAATTAAGAAACATTGTAAACTAAAAAAAAAACGATTCTTAAACCCTAAACTAAAAATTCACTTTCAGTGAATAAAAACAGTAGTACTTACTACATTTGCCAAGGAAATAACAAGAGAACATGCGCTTAAATATATAATTAATTATAATTAATTAAAAAATATATAATAATAATAATAAGAAGAAGAAGAAATGGAGTACCCTAGTTAAGGGCAGCTAATTAATTAAGTTTGCTGATCAGGGCATGCGCTGTAAATCTTGGAAAGAGCTTGCAAGACATTGAGTTGGAACCTCAAATGCAAGATATAATCGGCTGTCCTTAACAAAAGCCGATCCGGTTGCAACCCTTCCCCTCCCGGTATTAATCTTTGCAACTTCTTTACCTTCATTTTGACCGGCTCGCGTCGACCCGCTCTCTTCCCTCTTCTCCTCCACTTCACTTTTGAGAAATCTTTGCACGCGTTCTTGTGATTATTAACAATACTTCTCGTCATTTTGATTGATTATTACTATTTTTCTCCTTAATTCAGGCTCGAAACAAACAACCCCAAAAAAAGTGGGAATGCTTTAAAAAAATTCTTGAATTGTTGAGAGAACACAATAAAAAGAGAAGAAAAGAAAGGGGAGGGCAGTATAAATGATGAGGAAGGAGGTAAGGGTGGTGGTGGTGCTTGTGTGTGTATGATAGTTATAGTTATAGGACGGGCCATGTGAGCCGAGTCAGCCATTTTATGTTTTTATTTTTTAATAAATATTTATTTGTTTATCGAAAAAGGAAAAAAAAGTATATTTACTATTTTTAAGTATTTTTTTACGTTTATTTTTTGGTTTTATGATCCACGCTATGCTGCTAATACATATAAACGTAGCTTATTAACAAACATGTTTTCATTTACTATTTTGGTAAAAAATGTAAATTGATTGCAGTAATAATGATTCTTGTTTAATTATTTTCTACCTCAACTATATCCGATAGGAGGGGTTATAAAGTACGAGTCTCGATTTCGAGTTTTGAAATAGATGATTGATCACCATACTACTTGAAAGTTTTGTCGTTTTGTGGGATGCGAAAGAGGGGGAGGTGCAGGTAGTGCATGAGCAATTGAGCACATAACTAAATCGAATGCTATAGCTTTCAACGACCTACGCACGTGTCTGACAGCTCTCTCGCACGCTCACGCCAGCCACTAATAGTCTATAATCCATCTATATACAATCAAGCCCTCGTAATCCTCGAATCGCGACAGTTACGTGACTTACGTCTCTTTGACGTGAGTTCACAATTTAATCAATTTATTTATAGTATATAACTTGGACAAAAAAATTTGTAAAACTATGAGTAATTATTACATTAGATATTGACGGTTTCAACATATCGCAGCCAGGAAAATCATTCAAACTAATAGTTTATGTTGTGACAAAATAAAATGTGGTGGCAATTAGTACCGTGATAAATTGGAGTTGAACAAGGGAGGAGCGCAGTGCGATTAACAGCAAAAATTAGTTAATTTCTCTCAAAACCACAACATTACCATAATCATAAAATTTACACTATATCAAATTCACAACCTCCCGTTAAACTATTCACGATTAGCGGTTATCTATTAATAAAAAAAAATCTCAATTAATTTGATCAAATTAGTGAATATATAGTTTAAAAATAACAAAAATATTATTCATTAAATAATAATTATTATAGCAAGTATGAATGGAATTATATATTTAATTGGATATAAATTTTATGTATTATCCGTTATTATAATTATTAATTTTATTAAATATATTTATAAATATATAAAAGTATAAAATATATATAAATATTAAGCGGATACGGTTAATAAGCAGTTATTATGAGCAGAACCACAACCTAACCTCTTAATGCGGTTAATTACATGTCCAAAACTATAATTTTATCATTTATAAATAGTTAATTAGCAGTTAAGAGCGGTGAGATTTATCGCGTTTAACCACACCGTGATCATCCCTAAGTTGGACAAGTATTGTCTTTTTACTAAACTTTTTTTTAGTACACTGGAGGGAAAAAAAACAAAATTAGCTCCTATAATAAAAGTAATAGAAGAAAAATCTATCAAGGCTATAGGTTTGATTATGGGTTGTACACGGAATTAATGAACCATAATTATCGAAATATCAAATCGAAGTTTCCTCTATTTTATCGGTAATTTTTTTCTATTGATTGATGAGCTAAGCGTTATTTCAAATTACTAGTCAAAGAAATTTAATGTTTAAATTGATTGCTGAAAAAGGAGAAAATGTTTTTTTATATAAAAAAAATAAACAAAAAAAGAGAGAGAAAAGAACAGTACTGTGCGGGTAAATGGGTTTGGGCTCACATGTGGGGAGTCGGGTGGGGATAGTGTTGTCCAACCAGGTTCCAGGAGTGTGAGCTGAGCTGCGTTTTATCGTGGATGATGTGATCAAATCTGGTAGACAGTGGCCCGCAATAATTGTAAATAGATTGTGAGCGGTTTTGACGGTTGGATCCAGCACTATAGCTGAGATGAAAATATGACCCGCACCTATAAGCCTATAGCGGGTCACTCGAGTAGGAAGGATATCAATATTAATTGCATATTTGAGTGAATCATGTTTTTATCTCGTAAGAAACATCCTTTTGATGAAGATGACAAAAACTTTCTTCTTTTTCTCGTTCTTCCTCACATGATATATTAACTTTGAGCTTGTACCAGATAAATAATCAATCTCGGCCAAGATTGATTAGCTAGAGGCGTGCTGATTAAGGAATCACAGAGCGCGTGTGGATTGAAGCAACCGCTGGATACGAGCTGAAAGACAGAGTCAGTTAGTAAGAGGATTTGTGGATCCTGATCTGATCCTGCTTTGAACAAACAATCTTTTTTATTATCTTTATCTTAGTTTTTGGATTTGAATAATTATTTTGTAATATTTCTTAATTTTGAAATTTGAATTTGGAAAGAAGTCGTGAAAGGTGGGGATCCTAGTTTTGTTTGAAAGCTAGGAAAGGTTGCCGATCACGGACATCTTCCATCTCCTATTTCTGGATTGCAAACAATTTCGCTCTGTAATTTTCGTTAGGGAAAATATATATTTAATTTCATCTTTTCATTTCCCAACCATGATTCATTGTCTTTTCCATTATGACGTGCAGTAGCTAAACCTCCATTTCTGATAAGGGTTGTTAAGCTATTCCTTGATTCGTGAGATAAAAAACGAACCTCATAACCTTCTCATTCGTAATCGTCTCATACTCCATTTTAACAAACCGGTCTCCATTAAAATCAAGGTTTGATCACCCTTAGGCTTTAGTGAGAGATTTGCAGTCAGCCAAGGAGGGGACGAGTTGAAACCGATTTGGTCAAGTAGACAGCTAATCTCGCGCAGGTTAGTGAGTATTGAGAGATATATGTCTAACCAGGCTGACAATCTAGGGCTCCAATTGGGGAGTAGCTTGGCCTAGACATTGTCTTCCCCTATTCTATTGAGAAAACGCATGCGACTCAAGTCAATAATCAACTGGATAAACTCTTTAACCAGCAAAGTGTCCACTGATTAGGACCATAAGGAGAGGAAGTACCCACCAGGTGGTTATTTAAGGAGGGAAGTAGGATTGGAAATGAGTTCCTCCCAATCTATAACAATGTTATGAATGTAGAATGCGAAAACTCATGAATCAGTGATCAAAGTTAAAGAATAAGTGCTCTAGAGTCGCCCTTATCAGGAATTCTTTCTTATCGTTTACAACTCTTTATTTGCAACACTTGAATCTTGGCCAATTATCTTGACCAAGAATATCTCTTTCACAACATTCATCCAATCTTGGCCAGTCCAATTGACCAAGATTGTTTTTACTGTTTAATTTTGTTACTTGTTTGTTTTAGTTTCAGGAACATCCAATCAACTTCAGTGACGAGGAAGTCAACCAAACTACAATTCCCATCCAGATCTCTGAGGACAATCCTCTTACCACGATCTACAAGTCATTGTGGACAGTGATAAGTTGTAACCCCTTTCTATCCATATTCATATCTATTTTACAACTATATTTGATGCTTTCGGTAGACAATCATGCATCATTTTTTATAAAAAAAAGGCTATTTCTTGTTGAAAATTTTCTACTCTACTTAGAATTTTATTGTTCTTTTTGTTTTTGTTTTTGTCTTGCAGAGGTTTTGAGAGAGTCTATAATAATTTTATTTCCTTGTGTTGTATATAAGTAAAAGGCAAAATATATCTCCATCTTTGAATGCAAGCAAACAGCTAGCCCTATAATTCTAAAGGCGTACGTGTCTCTTTTTATTTTTTATTTAAGTGAATAATCACACCTTAATCAAAACACAAACACACTCTACTAGCTTAATTAACTTTAAAATTAAACAGTAAAATGACACCTAAATCACCAATTTTATGCTGACTTATTCACTAGTCATGTTATCATGAGATGAAAGTCAACTAGGAATTTATAATATTTTAAGAAAATATGCATAACTCTTAGAAAATTATTTGGTGTATGATTACATTGCATTTCATCATGTTTTTACTATCCATTTACTTATTATTTGGGCAGTAAACCTACTGATTTATCCTTGTATTTCCCATATCTTAGCAGTTCTGGTCTGGAGGCAATTTATAGAAGAATATGACTTGTGGAGCACTGAAGCTGTTTTCCCGAGTCTTGGCCTAGCGCTTGGCCAAGACTCCTTCGCATTCAACGTGTCGCACCACCAGATCGTCTTGGCCAAGACTCCGGCCAAGACTGATTCGCGAGAGAGGAATCATGAGCAGCGGCGTTGGGCCTTGCGAGCTGGAAAATCACAGCTGTCCAGCAAGAAAGAGAAGGATCAAGAAGATATTTATTTAAGAATCCTATCAAGGATTTCCTTCCATCTTTATATATTTTAAATTCCTATTTTTATTCAAAACAAATCAGGATAATATTTTAGGAGATTATTTAGGAGATTGAGTCGGAGAAGGACAGAGGAGTTTTAGCTTACTTATAGCTGAACTTGTCCTCCTCTTCGGGGGCTCTCTTCTTCTTCCCCAATTCGACATTGATATATTTTTGCTCCGTGAATTTAATTCACGGATTTATTTTTATGCAATTAAATATTTTTATTATTCATTCATGAGTACATCTAGCTAATCACCATTCTTGGTAAGAGCTTGAGGGCTATTGATGGGTGCCGAGACCGTCAAAATAAATCAAGTTACAATTTACCATGCACGTATATAATTTAATTGCAGTATGTGGTAAAAGGATCGTTCCTCAGAGATTCGGTGGATTAAAATCAATTCTTTGCATTAAATAAAGAGGGGTGGTAAATACCAATATGAGTTGTTGGTTGGTTGCAAATAATTTAGATTGGCAGAAATAAACAAAATAGAAAACGTAATGGATGATATTAACCAGTTGATAAGGGCTTCCCAGTAAGGACTTCTTATAGCTCATGATTCGAATAGATTGATCATAGATGCAAGAGTATTAAACACTAAACTTATAGGAAGGCTATAGAGACCAGGTATTGGTCACCTAGATCTCCTACTTTTCTCCTACACAAGACTTCCAAAGAGACACTCTATTGGAAGTCCCTAATTATCCTAACAATCCTAAGAGACACTCTATAGGATTTAATCAGGGTAATTGATAGACGCAGGGAAAGACCTAATCCCCGGCCTGGGATAGAGAATCGTGTCTATCCTATAAACCAGATCTGATCCTTCTTCTAGCTGTCACCAGCTAGTTGCCTTCGTATTTCTCTTGGCAATGTTGACTCCAAAACCGCCAGAAAAGACTGTAATCGCCCAAACCTTATGCGAAGCTGATCAGGCTTTACTAAGAACAGGGGCAAATTGTCATGCAAACAAGAAGGATAAGAATACAAGTATAGAGTGTGTGAAGAGTGATTTGATCTCACAATCTAAGAATCATGGCTTTGAATCCTTACTAAGAAGAAGACGTTTAGCCTATAATAGACATAACAATAATAATAATAAATAAAGGGAAGAACATAAACTGAATCCGAATTCTATTGAAAATAAGAGAATAGTTTAAGCTGTAACAATGGTAGAAAAATCCAAGTGAGAAGAGAGATACCTCTCTCCTAGCCAGCGACAACTTTAAATAACAAAACCTATCTCTGGTTCAAAATTCAAAAGACGAAGAGAAGATAGATATCTAATATTGCAGGATAGTTTGTTTAAATACAAAAAGAGAATCGATCATACTAATCGATTAGGGAGTTCTATTCACAATTGAACTTCTCTCCTCCTGGAAGACTGCAGCTTTCAAGGTGTTTTCGCTCACGACCCACTTATCAATCTCGCGGCCCAGCTAGCTCATTAAGTCAGTTGACTCGGGTCAATGCCTCCAGTATCTTGGCTTATCCCAGGCCTGGGATCATCTTGTTCTTTGATTAGCAAAACAGCTCTGATATAGGTCTTTTCTACTCCTCTTGAATAATTCTGCATCTCAGCAGCATATCTGCGAAAAAGGGGAGAAAAGTCATCATTTAGCAGTATCATCATCCCAAAATATAAGTGAATGGATGATGAAAAGATGACATTTTAACGCTCTATCAGCTATGTTTCTTATATTTCGTGAGATATGATTACTCTTAATAATCTCTATTTTTGTAATTATTTATTTTCTGGTTTCTTTACTTCCTTGTTTAAGTTTAGAACTGACAATTTAGGTTTTATCTTAGGAGACCCAGTTAAATGAATAATACAACTCAGACCCGATTGACAACCGTGGGCCTCGACTGACAACCGAGGGTAAACTTGAGTTGGGTGTTGTCTTATCCACAGCAGCACTGCAGATATCGAGATGAACACCATTGAATCAGTGATCGAATCATAAGAACATAGCCTGTTCATGCTCTTACCGGGAACCTTCTTTTTACTGTTTTCAATCTTGACCCCCTGTCTTGGCCAAACCTTTGACCAAGACTGTTTTGAACTATTTAATTGCTTTTATTTTCTTTTTAATTTTCAGAACCAGCCAACCAAACTCAGTGACGAAGAAGTCAACCAAGAACTACAAATCCCCCGAAGTCTCTGTGGACGATCCTCTTACCACCATCTACAAGTTCCTTGTGGACAAGTGATAAATTGTATTTCTACCCCTTTTTCATATCTATTATACACTTATATTTGACGTGCTCGACACGCGATCAAATTTTGGCGCCGTTGCCGAGGACTTCTAACGGTTTTGTAGTTTTTGTTTTTATTTTTGTGTTTTTATTTTTTAGTTTTGGAGTCTTGGCCACGAGCTTGGCCAAGCTGAACCACATGATCCAAACATGGCAGAAAATCAACAAGAGCCAACCATGAGGGAATTGAATAGGACAGCAGAACAGGAAACCTTTTCCTGTATTAACTTACTAGCTGTAGCGAATGATTGGTCTATAAAGACTAATATGGTGGCCAATCTCCCTAAATTCTATGGCCATTCGAATGAAAATCCGTTCAACCATCTAAGGAATTTACATGTTCAATGTGATATCATGAAACTTGCTGCAGTGAACATACAAAGAGCAAAACTGAAGGCCTTCCCATGTTCTCTTGAAGGGGCAGCCCAAAATTGGTTTTACAGCTTGCCGCACAACACCGTCAACACGTGGGCTGAGATGTCTAACATGTTCCTCAACAAATTTTAGAATGCGACAAAGGCAGGGACAGCTAGGAAGAACATGGCTGCTGTTTTGCAAAGAAGCAACGAGAGTTTCAGTGAATATCACCAAAGGTTTCGTGAGTTGCAAGAGGTTTTTCCCACCCACGGAGTTGCAGATCAAACGATGATCCAGTATTTTTATGATGGGATGCTTCCGAGCAGCAAAGAAAAAGTGGATGCTGCTGGAGCGTTGCAAGACCTGACTGTTACAAGGGTCAAACTGTTACTTCAAACAATGGCAGATAATTGCCAAAACAATATCGTTTCAGAAAAAAATTCTATTCCTTCCACTCTTAATGCTATTAATGTTGAACAAAGGTTGAATGAATTAACTGACATGGTTAAAAATATTTCTGCTAACATTATAGGTACAAAGCCAACAGGAGTTCCAGAACAAGTAGCCATGGTTTGTGGAATATGCCAACAGCAGGATCACCCAACCCACAATTGCTACATGGTACAACATCCAGGTGATCCAGTCCAGGTCAATGCAGCATACGGATACAACCAGGGGCAACAATTCCCCATTAATTCCCAATATTCTATGCCGCACCCTCCACAACATAATCTTGGCCTATGTCTAGGCCAAGCTCCTGGTCAAGCTCCTTGATTGATGGTTTATTATGGATGTTTTATCTTCTCTTTTATTATTAATTGAGATGGTAATTATGCTACTTTAAGTCCTTTTGCTTCCTTTCTCTATAAACAGCCTTTGGAGCATCAATCTGAAGGAAATGAGCAGAAAGCTTGAAGATTAGAGCTTAAATCAATCATTTGGTGATGGAGTTTCATTTTCAGCTTTGCTGTCTTGAATCTGGTCCATTCGTCCCAAGGCCACTTCACCATTTTGCCGAAATCAGCTCTCCTCTAGGCCTCGACAAGAAGCAACCTAGCGGGATTCCAGCTGGACTTGCACTGACCATGTTTTTCCGTGCTATAATTAATTATTCTCTAGTGAATTTCCTGTCTTCTTGGGACTCATTTTTATCAGACACAAGACTTCTTGGGCCACTCCTTGTTAATCTCTTGAGCTTACAACTCCTTGGAAGAATGCAACAAACATTCTTCTTGTTTTTGGGAGAATATTCTCACTAGTGTACAAGCACTTTGAAGACAAGATTTTGGGAGCTTGTGAGCTAGTGTTGACTGACTTGGGAGAGGAGCGTGCAGGCAGAGGGAAGGACGATTTAAGGTAGCAATTTCGGACTGAAGAGAAGAACAACAACGATCAAGGACAGTAGGAGGAAAGTAGAGAGAAAATCAGCACTTCTCCCATTTTCCAGATTTTCCAGCTTTTTGTATTTTCGGATTTCCATTTCTTGAATCATTTTCCATTATGTTTTGTAACTAAGAACCTCCATTCCTGGTAGGGATCTTGTGGTTGATAATTCCAGTAGGTTGTGAGACTCTTTGATCTTGAATAAAAACGTTTTTCATATTTCTCTCCTTCTTGTTTTAACTCCAATTTATTCATGTTTAAGTTTGAGTTTGGCCAACTTGGATTTTGATTTGAATGATTACAGTCAGTTCTCTTGTGATTAAATCACTCTTAGAGAACAGTAGTAGACGAATCAGCAGGGCATGAGGTGTATTTGCTTGGTCTAAGCTGATAGAAGGAACTGAACTAGACTACCCTCCCATCCCGAGGCCTTGAGAAGGGCCGACCTAGGTGACAGCTGGGTCAAGTGCCAGACTAGACCAGACTTGTGGATGACGAACAGCTACCATGTCTAGAAGAGGGACCTCACTGTTTTTAATCAATCTCTCAAGTGATTCCATAAGTATTCTGATTCCTTTGTTGACGGCATAGCCAAAGCAAAGTGGCGGGTTAGAATCTTAGGATGAACTTAGGAAGATTAGGGTGTTTGAAATGAAGTGATTCTTTTAAATACTTTTGTAGCAGGTTGGGAATCTAGTGTGAGCTGGTTCCACAACTTCTTCTATGAAACCGTTTTGAAAATACTTTTGTCAATGATCAACTAGCTTGGAATTGTCACCACATAAGGATCTCTACTAGGGATTTTCTTTCTCTTCTGTATTTCTTTATTTCACTACTGATTTCTTTCATGCATTCTTATTTTTGTACTTGTTGTTTGCCAACCAATCAAACTCTCACCTCTTTGCTGATTATTGTCATTTGCAGGAGCAACAAAGATCAGACCGATTTGTCCCTGTGTTCGAACCTCTTGCCGCTATCTACATTCATTTGTAGTTTAGTGACTAGTTGTAATCTTTTTATTTATGCAGGGCACGCGACAACCCTCGTCATAAATTGGCGCCGCTGCCGGGGACAATGGTGTACTGATTTTCATTTTTCTTGTTTGTGACAATTTTCAGTTTTCTTTTTTTTTATGAGCAATTTCAATTATTTTTCTCAATCAGCCCCTATTCCTCAAAGTTTTGGTGTAGGAGATGTGTCCAGCCATGAAGGATGTTTTGGTCCGCCACAGTGGGTATATGAGCCAAATTATAATCCATACATATCTACTCTTTATCCCACTTGGTGGAACCAACAAAGTTCTGATTATGGAGTGCAATCAGTTCCTAATTATCAATATTTCCAGCCTCCGCAACCTAGCCAAGTACCCAATGTTTCTGAAATTTTAATGAAAATCTTAGTTCCATTTATGCAGGAAACAGAGGAGAATTTAGCAAGGTTAGCGAAGCAAATGAGAGAACTTGCACTTGAGAAGGAAAGAGAGAGATACATACCTTCAAACTTCCAACCAAACGTGGAATCTGATGCCAGCACTGCCTCTTTTGTGAGCAACAAAAATCTGCCCGAGCAGGTCGCTTCATCTCAAGGCCTTGAGATGAACGACCCAGAACCAGAAACAAGCCCAGAAAATTCAGCAGAAGTTGCCACTCAGTCAAAGCAGTCCAATCAGACCCAAACTCATTCCAGCACGTCACCGGAGCAGGAGACGAAGTTTGTGGACACTTGTTGTAGCATCGAGCTAGAGGAGGATGCGAGGAGGATTGAGGAAGAAATCAAAGTGGTTGAGAATCCACAAACGGTTGTGTTTGAAAGGGAAGTTCTGAATTTCCCTGATTATATTGATCCATTTATTGAATTACCCTCCATTCACAACCAATATTATCTTTTTATTATGCATGCACCCGAACCAGAATTTGAATCATTTTATGGTTGCATGCAGATTTCTTTGGTAGGAGACCATGCACGAAATGAGATTATTCTCATCAAACTTCGTGCATTCAAAGCATTATGTAGGATTGGTTGACAAAGTGACGCTCAATGTCTAGTCCAAGACTATAAAGAGGGACGCTGCATGGGAGGCAACCCATGTTCATTTCGTTGTCATTTTTTTTATTTCTAGTTAATCGTTTTTTCTACATAATAATGGATTTTTGGATTTTTTCCAGTGCTGGCCTCCCGGCTCTCCTCTAGGCCTCGAGACGAGCTGACCGAAGCCTCCAGCTCTTCCCCTACCATGATCATTGCCCCGGGTTTTATCATTTCTTTCCCTCTCTTTTTCTTTTTTCTGTTCTATTCTGTTTGTTTGTTTGCTTGTTTGTTGCATGGTTTTTCTTTCACATTGAGGACAATGTGTCCTTTAAGTGTGGGGGAGAGACACTTTCGTGTTTGTTTGTGTTTTTTTGTGTTTTTGTGCATGTTTGTTTTTCTGTTTTTATGCATGTTTTTCTGCTGTTTATTTTTGGCGCATGTTTAGTTCAATTATTTTTGCATGCGCTTCTGCTTGTTTTCATTTATGCATGAGTCGTTTTTCTTTTCTTGTTGTGTTTCACTCTTTTTTGTATAGAATTGAAATCCCAAAACTGAACTCATGTAAATACTTGACTTATTAACTCCATCTTGCAATGCTAAATACTTCTGGCTTTACAACTTGTGCATTTATTTACATGGTTGTATGATGGGTATTGCTGTCCTAGGAAATATTTTGCTAGGATTGTACTGTCTTCTCATCTCAAGACCTTGGGATGAAGCTCCCGTCCATAATATTGCTGCAAGTTTTTAATTTTTGTTTTTGCATGGCTAACTTTTTAAATTCTTTGCATGACTGCATGTTTGTGTTTTCTGGGATTGTGGAAAGATATAAGAACTTGGAAAGGAAGGAAAGGAAAAAAAAAATGAGGAGGAGAAGAAGAAGAAAAAATAAATAAATAAATAAAAAAGGGGGTATAAGAGGCCGAAGGCCTAGGGGAGAAGAAGAAAAAAAAAATAGGAGGTATAAGAGGCCGAAGGCCTAAAACAAAAAGGGGGTATAAGAGGCCGAAGGCCTAAAAGAAAGAAAATGTGCAAAAGGGAAAGAGGAAAGATTGGTGGTGTTCTTTAATTTTGTTGCTTGTATTTTTATAATTGTTGCATGACTGCTTGTGTATTTTTGTGTGTGTGGCAGCTGCGTTTGGATTGTGTCTTGGGCAGAGAAGACAGTAGTTCTAGGGCTTTATTTCCTGGTTGAACAGCATGTTATCTTACCACTTTTTGAATATTTGCACATTTGTGATGTTTGGTGTGTTTGAGCATTGCTTGAAAGAGTTGGTTTTTGAAGTGTTCATATGAGTTCAGCCCAGGGGTTGATTTTCTGTACAGAGGGTGTTTTCTGTGTTTTTAGTTCATGCTTGAGGGCAAGCATGGTTTAAGTGTGGGGGTATATGATTGATGGTTTATTATGGATGTTTTATCTTCTCTTTTATTATTAATTGAGATGGTAATTATGCTACTTTAAGTCCTTTTGCTTCCTTTCTCTATAAACAGCCTTTGGAGCATCAATCTGAAGGAAATGAGCAGAAAGCTTGAAGATTAGAGCTTAAATCAATCATTTGGTGATGGAGTTTCATTTTCAGCTTTGCTGTCTTGAATCTGGTCCATTCGTCCCAAGGCCACTTCACCATTTTGCCGAAATCAGCTCTCCTCTAGGCCTCGACAAGAAGCAACCTAGCGGGATTCCAGCTGGACTTGCACTGACCATGTTTTTCCGTGCTATAATTAATTATTCTCTAGTGAATTTCCTGTCTTCTTGGGACTCATTTTTATCAGACACAAGACTTCTTGGGCCACTCCTTGTTAATCTCTTGAGCTTACAACTCCTTGGAAGAATGCAACAAACATTCTTCTTGTTTTTGGGAGAATATTCTCACTAGTGTACAAGCACTTTGAAGACAAGATTTTGGGAGCTTGTGAGCTAGTGTTGACTGACTTGGGAGAGGAGCGTGCAGGCAGAGGGAAGGACGATTTAAGGTAGCAATTTCGGACTGAAGAGAAGAACAACAACGATCAAGGACAGTAGGAGGAAAGTAGAGAGAAAATCAGCACTTCTCCCATTTTCCAGATTTTCCAGCTTTTTGTATTTTCGGATTTCCATTTCTTGAATCATTTTCCATTATGTTTTGTAACTAAGAACCTCCATTCCTGGTAGGGATCTTGTGGTTGATAATTCCAGTAGGTTGTGAGACTCTTTGATCTTGAATAAAAACGTTTTTCATATTTCTCTCCTTCTTGTTTTAACTCCAATTTATTCATGTTTAAGTTTGAGTTTGGCCAACTTGGATTTTGATTTGAATGATTACAGTCAGTTCTCTTGTGATTAAATCACTCTTAGAGAACAGTAGTAGACGAATCAGCAGGGCATGAGGTGTATTTGCTTGGTCTAAGCTGATAGAAGGAACTGAACTAGACTACCCTCCCATCCCGAGGCCTTGAGAAGGGCCGACCTAGGTGACAGCTGGGTCAAGTGCCAGACTAGACCAGACTTGTGGATGACGAACAGCTACCATGTCTAGAAGAGGGACCTCACTGTTTTTAATCAATCTCTCAAGTGATTCCATAAGTATTCTGATTCCTTTGTTGACGGCATAGCCAAAGCAAAGTGGCGGGTTAGAATCTTAGGATGAACTTAGGAAGATTAGGGTGTTTGAAATGAAGTGATTCTTTTAAATACTTTTGTAGCAGGTTGGGAATCTAGTGTGAGCTGGTTCCACAACTTCTTCTATGAAACCGTTTTGAAAATACTTTTGTCAATGATCAACTAGCTTGGAATTGTCACCACATAAGGATCTCTACTAGGGATTTTCTTTCTCTTTTGTATTTCTTTATTTCTCTACTGTTTTCTTTCATGCAATCTCATTTTCGTTCTTTTTGTTTCTCAACCCATCATACTCTCACCTCTTTGCTGATTATTGTCATTTGCAGGAGCAATAAAGATTGGACCGATTTGTCCCTGTGTTCGAACCTCTTGCCGCTATCTACATTCATTTGTAGTTTAGTGACCAGTTGTAATATTTTTATTTATGCAGGGACCGCGACACCCTCGTCACTCCTGTACCGCAGTTACCGCCTGCTCCTCAACCTCTGCAAATTGCTGACCCACCTGGTCTAAAGGACGTCTAGCTTAAACCTTAACGAACATTAGGGTGTCTAGGCTCACTGCGTCTGATTTGAGTGTGCTGTTCTATCTGTTTGAGTGTGAGACATAAAAAGGTGCTGGAATGTCATAGCATAATATAGCAAAGGTGGAAGTTCTGGGTGCCCAAAAAGAACAAGCTCTGTCTATATTTGATGCCTGTAAAAATGCAAAGGGCACGCGATATGTCTGTAAAAATACAAGGGCATAGAAAAAAAAAAGATATCTGCTGATAAGTGATTTAAATGACACTAGTCTTTAGGCACGTTTGGATAGAATAGCACTTCGGTGGGACTCAAATCTGTGGTGAGTTTTGACCCCTATACATTATAAACAAAATCTAGCAGGATGTCTTGATACCATTTGGATGAGGTTTGTTTAGGGTATTGATTTGTCCTTGTTAGTCTAGCATTGGGTTGCTTAGGGAAGTGTCTTGGTAACTTCAGTGGCGAGGTGAACAGCCGAAAGGAGAACTCTGGGGGTCATGGTGTCTGTTCTGTTTTGTTGTGTTTTTATTTTTATTTTTGAGTCTTTGAGTCTGTATGCTTGGGGGCAAGCATAGTTTAAGTGTGGGGAATTTGATTACATTGCATTTCATCATGTTTTTACTATCCATTTACTTATTATTTGGGCAGTAAACCTACTGATTTATCCTTGTATTTCCCATATCTTAGCAGTTCTGGTCTGGAGGCAATTTATAGAAGAATATGACTTGTGGAGCACTGAAGCTGTTTTCCCGAGTCTTGGCCCAGCGCTTGGCCAAGACTCCTTCGCATTCAACGTGTCGCACCACCAGATCGTCTTGGCCAAGACTACGGCCAAGACTGATTCGCGAGAGAGGAATCATGAGCAGCGACGTTGGGCCTTGCGAGCTGGAAAATCACAGCTGTCCAGCAAGAAAGAGAAGGATCAAGAAGATATTTATTTAAGAATCCTATCAAGGATCTCCTTCCATCTTTATATATTTTAAATTCCTATTTTTATTCAAAACAAATCAGGATAATATTTTAGGAGATTATTTAGGAGATTGAGTTGGAGAAGGACAGAGGAGTTTTAGCTTACTTATAGCTGAACTTGTCCTCCTCTTCGGGGGCTCTCTTCTTCTTCCCCAATTCGACATTGATATACTTTTGCTCCGTGAATTTAATTCACGGATTCATTTTTATGCAATTAAATATTTTTATTATTCATTCATGAGCACATCTAGCTAATCACCATTCTTGGTAAGAGCTTGAGGGCTATGTTTCTTATATTTCGTGAGATCTGATTACTCTTAATAATCTCTATTTTTGTAATTATTTATTTTCTGGTTTCTTTACTTCCTTGTTTAAGTTTAGAACTGACAATTCAGGTTTTATCTTGGGAGACCCAGTTAAATGAATAATACAACTCAGACCCGATTGACAACCGTGGGCCTCGACTGACAACCGAGGGTAAACTTGAGTTGTGTGTTGTCTTATCCACAACAGCACTGCAGATATCGAGATGAACACCATTGAATCAGTGATCGAATCATAAGAACATAGCCTGCTCATGCTCTTACCGGGAACCTTCTTTTTACTGTTTTCAATCTTGGCCCCCTGTCTTGGCCAAACCTTTGACCAAGAATGTTTTGAACTATTTAATTGCTTTTATTTTCTTTTTAATTTTCAGAACCAGCCAACCAAACTCAGTGACGAGGAAGTCAACCAAGAACTACAAATCCCCCGAAGTCTCTGTGGACGATCCTCTTACCACCATCTACAAGTTCCTTGTGGACAAGTGATAAGTTGTATTTCTACCCCTTTTTCATATCTATTATACACTTATATTTGACGTGCTCGACACACGATCAGTGTATTATCTAAATAATAAATAACAAATTAATATAGATTAATATATACCAAAATACATAATTGATAATATAAAAAGATCGAATAATAGACATAATAAATAACTAGTATACTTGATAAATAGATAATTTAATCAACAAAGATAAGGATAGAAATAGCCTAATTTGATTGAAGCACGCCACGAGGCGCTACCCTCAGAAAAAAAACGTCCCTCCTGTACGGGGTAATATGATAGCGGTCTCCTCCAAAGATACGACAATCGTTGAAACTTTTGGATGCAGCCAAAAACTTCCCGAACCGACGAACAATCATATGCTTACAATAATTTCTCTAAATTATAACATCATTCACTTACTTATTTTTTAACTCACTTTTTTATTTATTTACTTAAAACTACCACTCTATGTATAGTAGCTAGTATCTATTTAATATTTATTTAATATATAATTAATATAATATCTTACCACATAAACAGTAACAACAATATCATATAGCCTCATGTCATGATATTAGCAACCATATCAAATCACTTGGGTTGACTATGTCTTTGCTAAATAAAAGGTACTTAATGTTTTAATTTTAAATTATAAAATAAAATTCCGACAACAACAACGAATTAGACATGCTAAATTTGAAAACCCATCACGTATGATTAGAAAAACTTGTACATTAATTTTGGATATTAATGACAATCTTCAAATATTTTTTATTTGCGTCGAACGTGCACGTTTCAAACTTTGCATTCTGCATCAGAAGAACATCAGACTTCTTTTCAATGTCAGAAGAACATCAGATTAAATTAATTATATATTAATTAATTAAAGGGAGACATCCATTGCCTATTGCACAAGGATCGTATTTTTTTCCATACATCAATTAGTATTCAGATTTATTTCTGGGCTCAACTAATTCATGTTCATATCGTGAAATTTATATCACATTAGTATCATGGATTCGAAGATACAATGTCATTTTAAAATTCAGAAAATTTTATAATGTCGTTATTTGAGTTGTAATGTCGTTGAATATATCTAATTACTAATTAACGATCTTACAACTATAAAATTTATATTATTTAATAAATCTAATAGCTAATTAGTGATGCAATATAATTAATTTAAAGTAATGTTACATTAATTATTTGAGTAAAATTCTTTATTTGTTAATTGTTGATATCCCAAGTAAATTGGATAATCAATATTCTAATTCCTATTTCCTTCCTTCTTTATTTCATTATTTTTTAGTTTCCTACCTAAAAGTGCCTCTCTTCCTCCTCAATCACTCTACTATTCCTTTCTGCCTTTTCTCAAACAAATTTACACAATTTGGTTAAATTTAATTATAAATTTCACATGAATGTTTTCCTTAATTAATTATATTCGTTGTCATTTCTTTTTCTTTTTCTTTTTCTATATATGTAATGAGTGGAACCGAGCACCTTCCCTTCTCCCAACTGGGCGTACTAACATGCTAAATCTAAATCAGCCCTCCACTGCCGGTGCATTTTTTAGCATACACATCAAATCTATTTATTGGGGTGTGCAAACAAAATCCCACATCGGAAAAAAGAAAGAGAGAAGAGTTGATCCTCTTAATGGAATGAGACCGTTTGTGAAAATTGTGTGGGTTCAGGTCCAAAGCGGACAGTATCATTCCATTAAAAGAAACTCGAGTGAGTTTTTATTTCTCCAACAAATGGTAACGGAGCCGAAGGTTCGACTGGACTTGAGTAATGGGCCTTGATGTGGGTGGCACGCTGTGAATCTCCTGGCCGAACTGGAAAAGTACAGTGGTTCTTTAGGTTGAGAGGTTCGAGGGGGAGATTGGTGAGTCCAATGTGGTTGGCTCTGTGGTACTTAGTTCGAGGGGGAGATTGTTAGGGTGTGCGAACAAAGTCCCACATCGGAAAGAAAAGGGAGAGAAGAGTTGATCCTCTTAATGGAATGAGACCGTTTGTGAAAATCGTGCAGGCTCAGGCCCAAAGCGGACAGTATCATTCCATTAATAGAGACTCGAGTGAGTTTTTATTTCTCCAACACTATTAACACAATCTTATGTCCTTGAGAGCTACCTAGCTATATATACATATAATATAAAAAAATGTTGGTGAGTTAAAAAAAACATAAATGTATATATACTTTAACGAGATACAACTTAATATTAACATTGAGAGAGGAATTAATATCAAAAAAAGAAAAGAAAAGAAGAGCATAGAAGAGGGTTTTACGTGCTTTTTTAAAAGACAAGCCCGTATGAGAATTAAAGGAAGGGAAAAAAAAGGAGGACTGGAGGGTGACATATGCACCATTATCCAGTAATGGCAAAAGGGTCAGCTGCTATTGAATTACACAAAAACAGGATATGGATGTGTGAAAAAAAAGGATTGTGTGCAAGCAGAAGGTGTTAGCTTCTTTGAGCTAAGGGTCCCCTACCCTTCTCTCATAAACATCCAGGGGTTCACGAGATAGGTAGCCCCAATTGAATTTCCCATGATCAGGACATTTTAAACCCCATTCCATGTGAACTACCCATGATCTCGAGCCATAATTACTTACCTTTAACTACTTCACTTTTTATCTCACGCGGTGCTAATTATGTTCGCATTAGATCGACTTGCTAAAGATAACATAAGAAAAGTATAAAAAATCTGTATCATCCAAAGATATATAAAGTATACTTATATATGTTATAAACCCCAAAACAATAGAAAGAAAAGTTTAATTAATACCCTCAAATTCGAAAATAGCAGATGTTAATTAATTACGTCTGGCTTTTCGGGGCTGAATTTGGGTAATTCGGGTCTCGCAATCAAGCCTTGACGGTAAGTCGAAGGCTAAGATTAAATTGTCTTTTTTTTTAGTGGTCCGTTTGCCTGTCAAATTCCACCTCAATCCAACGATCGTATCAAACGTCACGCTAACTTGTTTTACGATTGAGCCCTATTTTCTGTCTCGTTTTTTCTTAATTTTTCAACCGATCCAGAAGCTCTTAAACTAAATTTGTTCCACTTTAAATTTTATTGTTTTAATTGCTATTTTCTTAAACCAAAAACACTCCCCATATTTACTTAACTATTGTTTCATTGGTCACAAAAAAATACCAAAATTTATCTTTCGAGGATCAAATCTCTTACCATTATTTATAATTTATTTTATTATTTGGTGATAATTTGTAATTATAATTATTTTTGACGGGTTCGATATCCGATCAGTTCTCCATTTCAAAAAAATAAAGTTTTAGATCGAACTAACAACCTCTAACTAAAGATAAGATCGTCAAACTACTCAAGCCAACCACTCGTATGTAATAGCCCATGCTATGCAACTATGCAAGCTTGCATTTATGCAGTACTACATGTGCATTAATTCATCAACGTGTTCCATAATCGATACATGTTCTTCTTATTACTATTATTAACAAGCGTACGCGCATAGAAATTATAATCTTACATGTGGCTAGCTAGCTCGATCGATATTTATGTATATATGCGGAGCTAATAATTTTGGTCCACAACTAGTAGGACGAACAAAAAGTGGCAAGAACTCACGTGCCTTGTCTTTCAAGATTTATGAACAGGTTGTTGCAAACTTGCAATATATATACTTCTTTTTTAAACCTTTAAATTTTGCAGAAATTGTTTATTTAAGTGATTTGGGTCAACCGAATAACCCACTCAAAATCTCCGCCAAAAACAATCCTCTTAAAAAAAAAAAACTTTTTTTAATCGAAACGATACGAAATTGGAATTGATCGGTAAATTATAACAGCAAGATCACTCTATCAATTATAATATTCGTCACGTATTTAACTCGTCGGCTAAATATTCTGTCATCCGGGCAGCCCAGCTACAATCATCTTCATTTTTTCCCCGCTAAGCTCCTCTTAAATTCTTGATTGACAGAAAAGAAAAATCACAAATATTTGCACGGCCTGCCTAATATATATAATATCTATGATACTGTCGAGTTCAGAAGTCACAAGAACATCAGCTCCATGCTCTTAAAGTTGAATTTCAATTTTCAAGTCGTGAATCGGATCGTGATTGATCGAGAAGGACCCATCAAAATTTATTAAATTTTTTTAAAAGAAGTTTAAAAAAAAAATCTCAGAAGCGGGTCAGGGCATGTTCTGGTAGACGGGCCACTTAGCTAAACGCTGTTGTGGCTCATTTGATATTGACCCACTCATGACGTTTTGCGACTGAGTTATCAGAAAAAAGGAGTCTAATTTGCCGCTCATTTGTGCCTGTTGTCGCCTAATTGGTGGCTACCACTCACATAGTTTGCCTAATATCTTTTTTTAATTTGTAGTTGGGATACATACTACTACTTATTTATTTTTTTATTGTCGAGTTCTTATTCGAGTATTACTAAATCCTAAAAAATGTATCTATATGATTAGTATAATTTGTTTTTATGTTTGATGCGTGTAAATAAATAAACAAATATATCCAAAGCTATATTAAAGTTGGCAATAACAAAGATGATAATATTAAAAAAAAATTGGTGATAACAATAATTAAGAAAAAGAATGCATGGTTCAATTGATTTTTATTTATTTATGTTGGAAGTTTATTTGGAGGGCATGATGGCATGATTAAATTGGGGCCCTTCAGATTCATCCATCAACCACTACGAGCCGTTGCACCCTACAACCCATACTATGCATGTGGCTTGACACCTCATTGATCATGACCATTCATTAGCTATTTATGCAACTGTCGTCGTGGATCGTTAATTAAGATCATGATTGATTAAAAAACTGAGATATGGGTGTGATTAATGTCAATCAAAGGGTGATTAATTAGTTACTTAATTAATTTTACATCATAGTGTATGTTTCCGATCCATCACTTTCCAATAATTTCTTTGCCACATTACTAGCAAGCATGAAGTATTTTAGCCAGGCACTTGTATTTCAATGCCACATTCTTTGGTCCCTTTTTGCCATCAAAATGAAAATAAAATTAAAACATTATGATTCCTTTTGCCATCAAATTGGAGAAGAAAACAAATTCTAATTGAGTCTCTTCCCTGCCATACCGAAAGAGACCTCTCATCATTTTGTCTTGCATACTCGTACCTTATAATTTTGTAGTTGATTAAATCCAATCACAGGATTTTAATTAATTAATTTGTTAAAACTTTAACATTTGGAATTGCATATACTATGTATTTTTTTGTAAAATGAAAAGACGGTATTCATTTTATTCACACCAAGTCACCCCAATAAAATGTAAACTACACAGAAGATGAATTGGATCAAGGCAAATGGATTTGGGAACTTAGTAATAGGTAATGAGTTAAACTCTCCTTATAGTTTATTAAATACTACTACTAAAAAGTGAATATACTTCCTTTTATAAAGTGTCACAACATTTTGCACTTTAAAAAGGAAAAATCCATCCTTAAAAGCTGTGAATGATATAGGTACAACGGGGTTGATGGTGTGGTGATTAAGAGGCGGCTAAGTAGCTAGCCACATGTCATGTTAAGTAGTGTTTGATTGATAAGATTTTGATATATGATTGTTTTTTTCCCTATTAAATATCAAATATTCAACGGTGAAAGTTACTTCCGATAAAAATATTACAATATATATTTACGTTAGAAACAATTTTGATCATTAAATATATGATAGAAAAAAACAGAAAGTAATTAGATAGAAACACGTAGTTAGTTAATTAGTTTGACTGTGGTGGGAACGGAACGCACATGGTTGCACATGTACAAGTTCAACTCAACACCCTTCCTTCCTCTCAACTTGGCTTTGCATATCCATGGCCATGGCCTGGCCCCCCTCCCTCCTCACAACACTAAACCCATAAAAGCAATACCTACTTCTCTCATTCAAGCCCACGATTTTTATTTTAAAAAAAAAATGAATTCAAGGCTACATTTTGTTAAATTCGATATAAATTTAGAGGTTAGAAATTTTATTATTTATATTCATGATAGTCTGATAAAAAAATATCGAATTCATGATTTAATATAAATATAAATTTTTTTCCGTGTATATTATTATTTTATTATAAGCTCGTTCAATTTGTTTTATTTTTTTTCTTCTTCGTATCCCCGTAGGAGTAGTAAGCTAGGGCCAAGTAAGTTAGATGTAACTTATACCTGTAGTTTTACCCGGACGATACGGACGTTAATGCAAGCAATTTCTCTGATGATATTCTAGTTAGAAACTAGGTAATATTAATTATCATTGAGAAAAATCTTGTTATCTGACCTTTGTTGGAAGAAGAGCTACTGGTATAACATTAATCACTCTTAGTTTGGAACAAAACTCAAGCTTTCTGGACACTTATGGATATATGGGCCATACCAACAAGATTAAGTTATTTAGCTTTCATTCCACTTAAATTATTTGGTGAAACGATAAAACAAGAAAAATTATATATTATATTACGTGTTTCATTTAAATACAGATCATTTAATTAATAATATAGTTACATACAGAGCTGAGAGGGTGATTATAAGCTTATTATAAAGTGAGATACATACAAAATTAAATTAAGAAAAAAATGTATCCACCCTACGCAAATGAGGAAGGGAGAGGAGAATCCCAAACTCTCATGGCTTCTCAATTATTACAGTTTCTTTTGTTGGCTATTCAAAGACATTTATTTTTTCCTTATATTTACAATATAAAAAATTAAATACATAATTTACATTATAAAAATGACATTAATTATATATATTTCAAGCTTCATGTGTAATTTTTTTTCCCTTCTATCTTAATTGCGCAGCAACTTTTACACTAACTAACCAAAGAAAGAAAAAGAGAACTAGCATCGTTCAGTGGGCTTGGCTGGGCTACATAATATGGGCCTACTTGCTCATAAATTAACGAAGCCCAAAACAAAAAGCCCTAATCCATTATGGGCTCTATGCTTAACTCCCACGCCATGTACCCAAACGAAAGCCTAACTGTGAAACGGAAAAAAAAATAACGCATCAAAAAATCCCTAAAACCCTGTCATGCTATGTTCCCTCCTCTTCAACAACATTCATTGCCGCCGTATTCTTCCTCTCCTCCTCCACTCTAGCCGCCTTCTCTCCTCATCTACCACCACTGCCTTCGCCGCCATGGCAGCCAACCCCCCCGCCCCCGCCAAATTCAAAGACGAAGCGTATCTTAACACCGTAATCGACAAGCGCATCCAG
Source organism: Viola odorata (assembly GCA_963691705.1). Classification (NCBI taxonomy): domain Eukaryota; kingdom Viridiplantae; phylum Streptophyta; class Magnoliopsida; order Malpighiales; family Violaceae; genus Viola; species Viola odorata. Next base: position 6,781,176 of record OY829540.1, on the reverse strand, counting down.
CTCTTTCAGTCAATCCAGTCAAAGCAAGAAGCTGAATACCAATCCCGCCCTCATGACGCCATCAGGTAACTACATTTCCACGCTACTCCTGCACAGGCTCCAATCTACTTCTTCTACTTGCCAATCAGAAGTTAAATGTTGAGAAAATATTTTTGGCTTATCTTAGTGTGCTTGAACTTAAATAGGATCACATTGCTCGATGGGGGAGTGAAGGATGGGAAGAGATTCGAGACATCACCTATGGATATCGCTAAGGAAATTTCAAAGAATTTGGCAGCCAATGCGTTGATTTCATCTGTAAATGGCGAGTTGTGGGATATGATGAGGCCACTTGAAAGTGATTGTGAACTCCAGTTGTTCACATTTGACTCTGATCAAGGCCGTGACACATTTTGGCATTCAAGTGCTCACATTCTTGGCCAAGTGAGATACCATACAGCACTAGAAGTTAGTTATTATTTTTCTCTGTCACCATCGGATTAATGACACCTGCATTTTGTATGTTTCAGTCACTGGAGATGGAGTATGGCTGCAAGCTTTGCATTGGACCTTGCACCACTAGAGGGGAGGTATGCAGAGATGTTATATTTTCTTGCTATGGGTGACCATTGATCAATTGCCAAAGGAAATGATCAAATAATTGAAATGATTACGTGTAGACCTCACTTGTGTGGGCTTGCTTACACTGGTTCCTTACTAGTTGTGATTTTCTTTTTTTGGAAATATGGTATTGTAGGGGTTCTATTATGATGCATTCTATGGAGAATTGGGATTGAATGAGGACCACTTCAAGAATATTGATGCAGGGGCTAAGAAAGCTGCTGAGGTATTGTTTACCTCTCCTTTTTGTTGTCATTATTACATAAAATGAAGGAAGAGTTTGACTGCTTTCTTGTTGGTCTTAGCAATCTCTTTTTGTTTATTCTTTTGAGGGACATTGAGCTACACATACACAGTGGTATGAGAGATTTATCTTGAAATAATTTTTTTTCTGGTTATAAATTGAATGTTGGATGCATGGTATGCTGAAGATTTGTGCCAATGGTAAATTGGTAATGATAAGCATAGATTCTGATGGGAAAACTGGAATTGCTTGCTACTTTTGTGACAACTATATTAACTTGCTATACCAACATAAGATATTCAATAATTTGCATAAATTCTCCCTCTTATAGGCTAGAGGCTTCTATTATTTAGCTTAAGAATGATTATCCAGGTATCTTGGCATCTGCTCAATCAATAAAGTGTCTTCTTCGAAATAGCCTTTGTGAAATGTTAGAACTGTGTTAGGAATGCTTAGAGTTTATTTGGTGCATAGTTTGTTCCTTTTGAAGCTGACTTTCTTACTAACCAATCTGGTCCACTGATTATCTTGTTGCCTTGTTTTACTAGTGGGCTTTGCTCACTACCCGGGGTGCACACTGACCATTTTCCAGCTTCTTGCAGACATTTCCTAGGAAATAGGAAAAATTTAGAAAGTGCCTTAATAATAGAAAGGGGAATTTATTTTTTTATTTCTAAACCAAAATGCCATCTTTCCAATTTATAAAACAGCTATAATGTAGGTTTTCCACTACCTCTCCCTATTGTAGTTGCAAAATACCCTAGGTCGTCCATTTCTCAGCTTTTCATGTGCATTATGAATTCTAATTTCACAGTAGGTTCCAGAAGGGAGAAAGACTAATAGGTTTTGTGGGAAGGTGCTAAGGTTAACATCGTGTGGATCATTTTGTTTGGAAACTTCAAGGACTTTTCTGAACAACTGCATCTCAATACAAGTCCTTTGGGATATAAAAACGGTCTTACTGTTTTATAGTGTTCAGGTGATGGGGGGCATTTTGACCCGGTTTTTTTAACGGAGATGCTGGATGTAAAACACTTGTAGTTTTTCTTTTTTAATTTATGTTTGGAGGATTTCATTCCCTTTGCTTTCTTGTCTCTTTTCTTTCTAATAGATGGAGATGAAAGTTTGAGAAAAATGATGAAAAACTTTTTTGCTCAGTGTCTCTTCTATTTCTAATAGATGGAGATGAGAATTCGAGAGAAATGAACTTTTGGAAGCAAATAGGGCTATATAAGTTCTACTCTTTCGAGAAGGTTAGATTAGGAAGGAGCACACTTGCTATTACAACTGGCTTACAGTAAAACTTGTTTTGCTGTCAATCTAGGATAGTTTTTTTTTTGAACATGTTCTTCGTATTTTGTGAATAACTTGTTGTTGATAGTAACACGTGCAATTATAGTAACTCGTTTGCTCTTTTTTATGTTTCAGTTGAAACGGCCTTTTGAGCGCATTGAAGTATCAAGGGATGAGGCACTTGACATGTTTTCAGACAATAAATTTAAGGCAAGTTTAAGCTACAATTCTATTTATTTAAACCAGTGTCCTGTTGTTTATTTATCTTAAAGTTTCATTTTTGTCCTGTGTAGTGTTTTTCTTATTCTTTTTATTGTGATCAGGTTGAAATCATCAAGGATCTTCCGTCAGACAAAAAAATAACAGTATACAGATGTGGTACATTGGTTGATCTATGTCGCGGACCGCACATACCAAATACGTCATTTGTCAAAGCATTTGCTTGTTTGAAGGTGCTATTTTTATTATTTTTTGGATGCTCATTTGACATTTATTGGAGTCTGCTTTACGTATATTTTTGGTATTCCAGGCTTCATCAGCTTATTGGAGGGGAGACAAAGACCGTGAAAGCTTACAAAGAGTATATGGAATATCTTATCCTGACCAGAAACGTCTAAAGGTGGTGATCAAATTTTGGTCCTTTCCAAGTGTGCTTGGTGTTTTCCTATTTTTTGTGAGATATAGGGTTATCCACTTATCATCTGCAATAAATGTTTTATGTGAAATGCGTGCTGTGTCCTGATTGTATCGGCATTCTGATATCCATAGCAAGAGGTGGTATTGTTATGTGAAAAGTGTCTATTAGCTAAACCTTAGGTCTAATAGCTGAACTACCAGTACTTGAATTTGATGTGCAACCGAAATTGGTTATTCCACTAAATTTAGAAGACACAATGATGCGCCGTTCCCCATCACACAAGTGATTCTCTAGTTGGTAGTCCCAGTTGTATAGAAATCTGAAACAGGTGCAACAGTATTGTCACTGAACTTGGTGCAACTTATGTAAGTATGAACTGTTAATCCTTTCGTGTGCAGTGGAACTTGCTATACCTAACTGTTGTCTTTTCTTTGATCGACCAAGGTTCAATTAGTGAAACCAAATGGGAAGCATTACTATTGTTTTGTTTAAATTAAATTTTAATTCTAATGTTCACTTTCTTGTGCAGGATTATATTCAAAAGTTAGAAGAAGCAAAGAAATATGACCACAGATTGCTGGGTACAAAGCAAGAGCTTTTCTTTTGTCATCCATTGAGGTACAGTGAGGGTTCATGTATTCTGTAGCCTGACTGTGTAGATCACTAGATAGCAACATCTCTGATATGAAATTGTTTTATCTTTTATCGGTTTCAGTCCAGGAAGTTGGTTTTTCAATCCGCTTGGAACCCGAATATACAACAAACTAATGGAGTTTATACGTGCTCAGTACAGGAAAAGGGGATATGAAGAGGTTTAAAGTCAATGCTTGATTCTTTTAATCTCATATTGTACAATGTGCATGCTTGAGTGCCTGATTTGATCAACTTTGGCAGGTTATATCTCCAAATATTTATAACATGAAACTCTGGGAGACATCTGGCCATGCTGCAAATTACAAGGAGAATATGTTTTTGCTTGAGGTGGGGCAATTTTTGTCTTGATAGTAAAGTACCTATAGATGCCCTATATAAATATCAATGCTGGTTGAAGTTAGATGAAGAGTAAAGATGAAGGAACATTATAGGTCTTATTCCTTGTGCTTCTTGTGCAAAAATGTGGATGTATAACATTCAATGAAGTCTTGTCTTGGATTTCTTTATAGTACAAGGAATACATTTGCAGTATGAAATTTAAGTATCTTTATTTATTTCTTGGAAAGAGGAACGATGTCATGACCACATATGATCTGGATGCAGATAGAGAAGCAAGAGTTTGGACTGAAACCAATGAATTGCCCTGGGCATTGTCTGATGTTTGAACATAGAGTTCGTTCATATCGAGGTATGTTTCAACATGGAGTTTCTTCATGTATGGTAATTATTGTTCCTGTTCAAAAATCTGCATGTGTTTTTGAGAGGGGAGGGAATTCCACTTTTCATCCCATAGGTTCATGAACACTGGTACATTGGTGTTTTATTAGTTTCTGTACCATACTTGTGAAAAAAATGAGCGAGTCATAGATAATTGATGGATTTCTTGTTACTGCCTTTCTTTCTTCTAAACTATTTGATTATTTGAATCTTTGGTGCTTCTTTCATGGATCAAGCTCTGGGGAAGAACGTATCGCTCTTTTAAAAATGCTACTGTTATCTTCAATGATTGCCTTGTGTTGTCACCAATGAGAACTATAGTGTTTATTGGTGCACTAATAAGTTGCGATCTGTGTTTTGCTTTCTAGAACTTCCCCTTCGGCTAGCGGATTTTGGTGCTTTGCATCGGAATGAGGCCAGTGGTGCACTCACTGGATTGACACGTGTTCGAAGATTTCAACAGGTGTCCTTGTGAAAATAATTCAGCTGCCAAGCATTAAAATCTTATGGTCATTGTCATTTTCTTGAGCTATTCATTGGCTTATCAAGTTTGTTGAACTGTATTAAACTTCACTTATGGCATTCAAGTTCTATATGTTTCAGTTTTTAAAATATTGGATTGTACCAGACAGAATGGGTTTATACTTTTGTGCTGGTTATTCATTTTTTTCTGGCTGCATATTGTTAGTGTTCAAGTTCATCACAGTGCTCATCATTGCTTTTTCTATTTCTGAATTTGATTTTATGATGTGCTTCAGGACGATGCTCATATATTCTGCAGGGAGTCCCAGGTGATCTGAGTTAAATATATGACAAAAAATGTTAAATCCGATTTAGATGCTAATCTTGATATTATTTATGAACTCAATTTCAGATAAAAGATGAAGTGAGAGATGTCTTAGAATTTATTGATTATGCCTATAGAGTATTTGGATTCACTTACCAGCTGAAGCTATCTACGGTATGATTATCTGCTAATTCTCTTTAATATATATGTTTCTTTTATCTTGCCTCTTGTGCTGAGTATCTGTCGTTGAAGTTGTATTTTCCCTAGCTTGTTAGTTAACAGGCCAATTGGGTGAATTATATACTCAGCAGACTAAATTTGTGGCCCAAGTATTTCTTTCATCTATAATCAGAAAATGTATACCGATGAGCTTGTAGTTGAGCGATATTTCCTTCAAGTCAAGGGCTGCTAGATTTTTGAGTTTATGCCTTTATATTGCTTTTGCTTTTATTGATTGGTTCAGTACTGCCCAACTAGAAATATTGGTGATTGATTTTTATTGGGGATTTTTGGTGCATACTTGTTTAGACCACCTGTGACCTGTGTCATGCTGTCTTGCTTACCTAGAAAGTAAGGTGGAAGCTAATACTTTGCTGTGTTAATTGCTACTATATAGATGCCAGAGAAACATCTAGGGGACGTGGCAACATGGCAGAAAGCTGAGGCTGCTCTTACAGAAGCATTGAATGAGTTTGGAAAGCCATGGGAGGTATGCTATTCTCACCTCGCTGTTGTTCTGTTTGGTTCTATTTGTCGCAACAGTCCTCTTTGCTATTTTAAGTGATATCTTGTCAGAATTTGTAAGTGTGGAGCATATAGTCTGTTGCTTATTTTATATCACCATACAACATTCTGTGCTACCAAGTTTTGGTAGGTTAGATGAGAGGTTTGGATGGCTGTGGAAAGTTGTATTAATTTTAAAGGCCTTGTGATTGTAATTGATTGTACGCAAGTGAATTGCATTAGCAGAATGATCTATGATTCCCTTACAGTTAATTACCTTTGTTCTTTTCAGATTAATGAAGGTGATGGTGCATTTTATGGACCTAAGATAGACATCAGTGTGTCTGATGCATTGAGTAGGAAACATCAATGTGCCACACTACAGGTTTGTACCGTTGAACCTTATTATTTTTTTTCTTTCCTTGATTTTCTGGCTGCATTTCTTAATTACCAATATCTGTGGTTGCAGCTTGACTTCATGCTTCCAGAGCGTTTCCAGTTGGAGTATTCGGCTGAGGATGAAGCAAAAAGGGAGAGACCTGTTATGATACACAGAGCTATCCTAGGGTCTGTTGAGCGTATGTTTGCTATATTATTGGAGCACTACAAGGGGAAGTGGCCTTTCTGGCTAAGTCCTCGCCAAGCAATTGTCTGCCCTGTCTCTCAGAAATCTGAGCCATATGCACAACAGGTTAGGTAGTTGGCTCTCTTTGTTGGTTATGGGACAAATTTCGCTAAAAAACTCTGCTGTCAATAATCTACACTTACCCTTTTTGCACCTTGTGAACTTTTCCATTGAACCTTAATGTCTTGCCACAACACCTCGCAGACCTTATTTTGTTGTCTCATCATGGCAGGTGAAGGCTCGGATTGCTAAAGCAGGCTATTATGTGGAGATCGATGCATCTGATAGAAAGATTCAAAAGAAGGTTAACAAATAACTTTCATGCTTAAATTACGATTCTGTAAACTGTTATGTTGTCTTGCTTTTGTTTGTTTTGTGCCTTTTATCAAATACTGTTCACTTTTCTTTACTGCCCTGTTCAAATTACTTCTAGACTTTATGGTGTAACCTGTTTGTTGTGTAATGCTCAGAGTAACTTGAACTTATTTTTTGGGCCCACTGAAGTGAAGTTGGTTATAAGATGAGAACTTGAGCATTTGGTTTTAAGCACAGATTGTGCCACTTCTCATGTTTGAGAACTTCAGTAAAGTCGTTGATGAGCATGTTTTGGTGGAATAGACTAATTTTGGTTTATTTTGTATCAGTAAAGAAACATTTCGGGAAAACTAGGAAGAGGATAGGGTGTACTTATGTTTTTCTTTTTGCATGTTGTATGGGGTTCCCTCCTGTTGTCATTGATTGGATAACGATTCTCTTGTTTGCAAAAATTGAGCATATGACAAATTCTGCACCATTGTAGTCTTTGCAAACATTAAGCATGAGAAGGCTAGCGCATATAATATGATAGTTGTGAGCGTAAATGCATATTCTGTCTTTCAAATAGTGACAGCATGAAAGAGGAGAAATAATCCACTGCTAATTTACTCGTCTATATGCAGGTCCGTGAAGCTCAGTTGGCACAGTTCAACTATATATTGGTTGTTGGTGAAGAGGAAGCCAAAAGTGGACAGGTAGTAAAAATACTGTAGCAACTGAACTCATGCATGACAGATGGGCGTTTAGCAAGCATTAAAGTGACTAACTGCTAGATTGATCTTAACTGTTTGGGGTGACATTATAATCAGTAGTTCCAGTAGAGCAGATGCCGTGTATGATTTCCTCTACTTTTTAGCCCCTTAGTTAGCCCTGGCATACTTGTTTGCATTGAAGTCTATAAATGTCCATTCATTGAACAACACTCCCAAGCAAGGGTATTGCTACTCCTTTTGTACCATATGTGTGAATGGCCTATACCCCTTTTTTAGTCACTCTACTGTACCTTCCTCGAAGAACCCCAACCCCTCCTCCTATCTTGTGGTGGGGAGTATCATTTAGTAAAACCCTTGCTTCAGGACCTGTGTTTCTTAAATTTCTCTAAAAGTCACTCACCTTCCAATTGTAATCAAGATTCTGTATCTGGGGCGAGGGTCTAATCTTGAAAAGACGCGATTGCTGATTGTTTTCTCTAAGTATTTCTCTTTTTGGTTCAAAAGATGAGACTAATGATGTCCTTGTTGTTCCCAGGTGAGTGTGCGGATAAGAGATCACGCCGAGCATCCAGTGATGAGTATAGAGGACCTGCTCAAGCAATTTAAGAGCGAAGTTGATGCTGCTTTGTTTGAAGCGGAAGAGGTGGATGAGCTTGCGGAGAGGAGCAAGGGTCTCAACATCAGCGCCTGATACATTCCTCAGAGTTGTCGGGGCCTGGAGTAGGCTCATGTATTTGGTTTTGTATTTTGCTAATGTTTATTAGTTTGATTATGATTTGCTAGTCACGTGAAAATATTTAGAAAAAATAAAAAACAAAATCTGCTCGCCGATTGACTAGTGAGTCCTTGTGAAAGAATTATGTTTTTGTTCTAAATGTATTTGACAAGGTTTGATTTCATAATTAGTTTTTATATTTGATAAGGATTGCAGCTTCTTTTTTCTCTGGATCACTCCCAGTATATTCTGTCCATTCTCATTAATATAAGACTAGTCTTGTTCGTGTATGGTCGAAAAGATGGATAAGAAGCACCTTCTGAAATGGTCGAAAAAATGGATAAGAAACACCTTCTGAAATAGCATCGCTATCAATACAAGGAGAGAGAGTTTGCAGGAGAAATAAAAGCAGGCTTGGCCAAACTTGAACCGTGATCAAGATTGCCTGTTTTTTTATCATCTTCTGGTCAAAGCTGCAGGGATGGATGCATATAATTGAGTGTGCGTATATGGTAAAAAGAATCGAGACGCAGGTGAACATGTCCAAAATGAAAATTTGATGTTTTTTTTTGTTTGTTCCCATTTATATGATTCACTGTCATAGCATTTAAATTTTAAAATACAAATTTCCTTTCCTATGACATTATTTCATCCATCCAAGATATCTGCTGCAAATGCCATTACATTTCTGCATGGAACTAGTCACTTTCAACAATTCATTTTCAAGCTCTCCAAGACAATGAAACAACAATGTTCAAACAATTAATTATTTATAGGCAGAGTTAAGAATCAAACTCGAATCTGCGGGTCAAGTCACATAAATTCTTTCTTCACATAAAATAACCAGGAAATATCTATTTGTTACATACATATGTTAGTAACCTATGGAACATAGTTTGCACAAGTGAAAAGAAGCCTGAAAACCTTGCTAGCTAGAAAGAAAAAAAAAACATAAATTTGATCACTGATCCGTACAAAAAATAGTACCTAGTGGGAAGAAAAGCCATCAATATCTCCATCCATAATCCTACATACCTACAATATATATAGCCAAATAGTGATAATAATAATAATAATAACAACAACAAACAGAACACATGCATGATTATCATCACTCAAAGAACCCACTGCAGCTTGGTCTACTACTAACATTTAAGTCTTGGAGTTGCTGCTGCTGATGAAACTGTTGTTTCCTATAAGCAGCGGCAGCAGCAGTAATGGAACTGCTAGTCTCTCCTATCTCATTCCTGTACTCTTCTTCTTCCTCTTCTTCATCAATCTCTTCCTTCGCCGCCACCCCTTTTTCCATAATCCCAATCAGCTGATGATCATCATCATCACCATGATCCATAATTTGATGGGTTTGAGTAGTGGACAGATACTGTATAGGGCTGTACCCTCCTCCTCCTCCTGCCGCGGCCGCAGCGGCTTCTTGTTGTTGTTGTTGTTGTTGTTGATGATGATGAGGTGGAACAACTGATGGGAGTTTGGACAGGAGGGCTTCAAGGCTGCTCATGGATGGTGTGATATTCTTGAATGGAAGCATTTGGTTGTTGAAATGCTGATGATGATCATAAAACTCTTGAGGTGCAATATTGGTACCGATTCCTTGATGATGATAATGTTGCCATGTCTGATGATGATGATGATCAGCTGGAAGTACTGTTCCTCCTCCATACCCATCAATCTTGTAATTAGGGAAAGCAGAAGATGATGGGTGTGGCAAGAGTACACCAGGAATGCTTTCAATGTAGCTGAACTTCTTTCTAAGCAGTACCACATAGCTCAAATCTTCAATTACCTTTCAATAAATAAATAAAATAAAATAAAATAAAAGAAGAAAGTAATAATTAATGGACTTGTTGTAGTACTACAAGAGTTGTGTAAGTTTTTAATTAATTAGGTAAGGACCAACCTTATGAACTGCTCCAAGTTGTACAACTCCTTCTCTAACTGCAATCAAAGCTATGGTCTGCAGCAATCATCATAACATACATTTCAAATCAAGCCAAGGAAGAATTTTGCAGATAATTATTAAAAAAAAAAACTTTTTTACCTTTATACCAGACTGGAACTGGGCTTCCCATGTCCTAGGATGCTGCCAGAAAAACAAGAAGATAAGATTGCCGTTAGAAACATTAGAAGATAAGAAGAAATGTTTTCAAGAAAATATGTGGTGGAATTGGAAGGAAGAGAAAGATCTAATCTATAGCTACTAGCAATTACTTACTGAGTCAGCTGAGTTATGCCAAGCTGACAAGAAATTGATTTCTTGATCATTTGGTTCTTTGTATACCAACTTGTGACTGTGATCAGCTGCAACTTTACCTATCAACCTGCAAAAAAGTTACATTCTTGATGAGAAAAGTGGTCAAGAACATGAGTTGTATATACTTCTTTCTTTTTTTTGATTAATTACCCTTCTCCATAATTGTAGATTTCATGAGACATCTTGAAGAACAGCTCTGGTTGCAGTCCTTGATATTGTTGAAACTCATGACAGTTCCCATAAACTGCAGAAGAAGTTGGACAATCACCACCACTGCCAGAGTTCATCCGATCACCAGTTGTTGATGCAGCAAAGTTGCAGAAACCATCTTCCCACACCAATATCCTACACACCCACCTCAACTTCATCATTATATATGTATATATACATATGCATGCAAAAGAAGAAAAGAAAAGAAAGAGAATTGAAAAATACCAGTTCCTTCTGTTGCCTCTTGACCTGTCATAAGCTCCTTGGCCATCCCACCTGCAAAAAAAGAAAAGAAAAGAAGAACAATTAATATCTCAATTGCCAATGGAATTAAAAAAAAAGTTTCTTTTTCCTTTTATATGCAAAAAAGTTGTCATCTTTTTAATTAATAATTACTTGGGAGGAGGGTAATTTCTAGGCAAGATCCTCCAGAAAACAGCATAAACCCATTGAGAATTCTCATGAATGCACAAACTTCTCAAGGTATGTTGAAGAAGATGAGTAACTGCTAATGGGTTTAGATGTTCTTCCATTAAATTGCTCTTTTAATTGCAATTTTTATACTCTTCTAATCTCTCTGTTCTTGCAAAGTAGCAGCAGCAACTCTTGTTTTTTTCTAAGGACCTCAACATCCAAATCCTCCTTTATATAATAACTGCTGTATCTCACTCTCTTTCTTTGCTTAGTGTACTGTAGCAAATAATAGTACTGTGATAGTGTGATATATATAATTAATTAAAAGTAGAATATGAAATTCCAGTTTTTTCAGCTTTAATTTTTTACCAAAATGATTTGATAAGGCCCACTCCTTTTACCTTCTCAGTTCCCAAAGCCCCTCTTTTTATCAATCCTCCTCTCTTTATTTCATTCAAAACCAAAAAACCCACTTCTCTCTAATCTCTAATTCTATTTCCATAGTGTACTTTTGTTCTTCTACCTCTCTAGTACTTTTGTTCTACTTGGATCTCAATTATCACCATCTATATATTATATAGCGTAGTTTGTAATGTATATCTATTCTTTTTCTTTTTCGATAGGTGAGATACGTTGAGAATAAGAAATATGCGTATATCATCATTGCCGTGCGAAATACTTGTGAGTAAGGTGTATGTTTGGACGGAAAGAATCATGTTTTTTATTCCTCTAATCAGAAAACTAATTTTATTAGAGTAAATAGTTATCTGTACTTAATGTCACGAGTTTTTACCAAACTCAACACATAAAGATAAACTGTTTGGGGTAAAATACTAAAAGTAAAACCCATTATTAAGTACTATTCCCTCCGTCCATTTTTAATGGACGTGTACTGTTCCGGCACGCATCTCAAGGAAATCGGATGACTCACTATTTGACCCCAACAAATTTCGTACTTTTTTTTAACGTACGTCCGAGAAAAAATTCGGGGCAAAATTGTCTGAAATAGTGAGTTATTTAGCCTCTTTAATATACGTGTCAATAGTAAAAGCGTCAGTTATTTATGGACGGAGGGAGTACTAGTTTTGTGTGTACATATGTTAGTGCAAAAGTTACACGAAGCTGATGACTAAAAGGAGCTTTCAGTGCATTTCCTCTGCTGACAGACACAAAGCAGTAAAAATGTTTTGACAGGTCACTACTAGTACACTTTTGTTTTTTCACCGCGCTCGCTTTCTTTCCTCTCCTGCAGTTAATTAATTGCAAACTACCACGCCATTAGTTACCTAATCTAATTAATTAATCCTTTTTACTGCCATAAACTGCCCCTTTACTAACTCTAATTATTTCCCTGACACCGACAGATGTTTGTTTTGCATGTATGTTCTTCGAAAAAAAGGTTTTTTTTTAGTTACTCGTTGAAAAATGTTTAGTAAATGATAATCAATTAATTAAGGGAGAGTGGAGAGTGGAGACAAAGTCTGATGCTGTGATGTAAGCAAAGGAGTGTTTGTTTGTTGGGGGTACAAGTAATGAGGTCTGATTTTATTGATGGTGCCATGGTGGTCAGTCATGGTTTCCCTTGCATTTGCTTGAGATTTGATTACGAGACTCGAATATAAGACTATATTGATATTTTATTATCAGTAAATAACTAATGATCTACGAACGTTAGTAACTTCGAGTCTTGAAGAGAGTAATGATAATAATTAATAAATAAAGCTCCAAGAATTGTACTAATATGAGATGGTGTGGGCGTTGGAGGATTTTGGTATGGGATAAAAGAATGGTACAAGAGTCTTATGGTCATAATATATAATATTATTAGCATATAGTTGAAGGCTGAAGCACGGAATCTCTGCTCTTCCCATCCCCATACTCAAATCTCAATCCATACCTCCATTTGACATTAATTAATCAAGAAAAAGAAAACAACCAAAAAAGAATTCTTATTATATTGTAATTTAAGTTCTCATTATGTAATTATCGTAAATTGTAACAAAATAAGAACCAAGATAATGACTACAATTAATTTATATTTTTTATCACCAATATAGTGTATATTTTACACACACAAAAATTATATTTCGAGTCTCGACGACTAAAATTAAATAAGTAAAAAATTATTTTTACGACATCTGTATCTAAGCAAAACAAAGGATGCTTATGTTGTGGGTGTGGTGAGGGGATTAATTAGATTAGGAGACAATAGAACAACAATATCTAAGGTTCTAAACGATGCATACTTAAAAGCAAGCAAATCTTATTCTTCCTATCCTTTATGCCAATTTTGATTATTAAAGAAAGTTTGGCATGGGAGTGAAGGATTGACAAGATTTGGCATTTTTGTTTCTTGGAATGTCTTGGATCATTCTTATAGTATTATACAATGATAGAATAATGATGAATCAATAAATAGCCTTTTTTGTCTCGTGAGAAACATCAAAATGATCTAATATTATAATAATACATGAGCTAATTGACTTGTTTTTCTTGGATAATGATTGGTAGTTACGTAAATTATAGTATCATCATGTAGGGTGGACTAGGTATCCAAACTCTAAACTTCAGTGTTTCTTGAAGTGATCAACCATCTTATCTTCTTCCTAAACAATAAACTTTGTAATTTTCTACCTTTTCCCCTTAATTAAGAAATTAATATAACATTTTTCTACACCATTCGTTACATTTTATGATTGCTACATGCATTTTCATGCAAACATATGAATAAAATCATAGGCTTGAATTCATTAAAATGAGACTAATATCTCGAGTTTGAGTAAACATTTCTTGCAAAGTGTACATGGGCGAAATTAAAAAGCTGACTTGATAGGTAGATGGTTTACCACTTTCCTACAATTTCTGAGTTGATGCAGCAATTATTGAAGAAAAAGGCACCTATACATTTTTGTGCGGAATGGTGTATCTATATTACAATAAGAAAAAGTAGAAAAACCATTGAAGAAATGGACCGGACCGAACTGGACCGAACACGGTATGTATTCATAATGATTTAGTTAGTTTATATTTAGTTTACATTGATCCCTATATGTTAAATAGTATACATGTTGGTGCTATTTTTGTTTTATTTATCAAACTTTAAAGCCTACATATAATGAGAATGTAGTTCCAAAATTTTCAGGATATCATTGGATTACGAGGACTTTATGGAAAAGCCATGATTGGTTGTAAAATATAGTCGTTGGCCTTGGACACTAATTAAATACTCCACATAAAATGAGAGCTGGATAGCATATAGTATATAATCTTTCTATATGATTGTGATATTGAACATAAATATGTAATTCAAAAATTGCCCTCCAGCTCCATTAGGACCCACTCAGAAAATAGATTATGAACACTGAAATCTATATTTATAACCTGAATAAAAACCAGTAATATCATAATTCAAACCTTGTGAGAAACCATACATTATTACATTGCCATAGCAAGATGGAGTCAAACATACTCGTGGTTTATTCACATTTGAGGTTGTAGTTTAATTGGTTATTGCATGCTTTTTTTATCACGTAAGATCATTAGTTCGATCTTTAATATTGTAATGATGATTAATAATATAATTATTTAAAATAATAATAATAATAAAGAGCAATTTTTTTCTTCTTCAAAACAAGTAGAAAAGCTCCAAGGGATCACGTGGGCTATGTTACTCCAAACTAGCTAGGCCTGGAAAAGCTAGTGGACCTATTAGAAAAGAAAGAAATAAAAAATACAGTATATAAATAAAAAAAAGAAATGAAAAATAAAGTCCATTTTCGTTTAAAGATTGCTGTAAAATTAGTATTTTCTTTCATAAAAAAACAGCACCTAACTTTTGCATAACATGAATATAGCAAAAAAGCAAAAATGTAGATACGGCCAAGCCTACGATCAGAATTCAATCTAGGCCGTCCAATTGGCTGACTGACTACACTACAGATGATGATGATGATGATCTTGATTCCTGGATCGATCCCTCGTTCACAAATTCCATGATTGGATGGATAAACTGTGTACTCATTTGATTTGACCAATTATATCGTTTGCCCCAAAAGTCAGAGAAAGATGCCCAATTTGCCACTTTTGGTCAAATGGCATATCATTGTACAACTATTCAATACATTGGACGATCCTGATCAGGGTAGGGCCCACACCCCCACTATACATTTTGTATCCTCACGTAACGTTTATCACACATTTCACTCTCTAGCAGCCGCTGCTGATTATCCATAATTCATCACCACCCAACAACTCAGAAAAGAAAGAGAAGAAGAAGAAGAAAATTTGTTGTTGCTTTGGCAATAGTATGGAGCACAAAAAGATATGAATAATTTTCTATTTTGTTTCTTTTCAAAATTAAATTCGAACTCAAAAATCAAGAATAAATAAATTTGTTTCTATCAGACCATAGTTAACATTGCTACTCTAGTACATAGTACTTAATCATACTCACAACCTTACCATTTTTCTATTCTAAAAAAAAATCACTCGAGTTATAAATTCATCGCTTGGGGACGGAAGAAATGTTATTAATTTAGTATGATATTGGGTATATATATATTAGATTTTTTTCATAAGCTAATGGAATTTTTATTAAAAAAAGGTGATGAGAAAAGCCAACTTGCAAAAGAGCATATCCCCTCTCGTTACTCACAAAATGAATTGAATTGAAGTTTGGAGACCAAACTCAATGACTAGGTGCTATGAATCCCATAATTACGTGGTATGTATACGTACAAATTAATGATGAAAGTCATGCAAAAAAGTCGTACAATGATTTTGTGAATTGCACGGAAACTCATCATAGATTATTAGATATTGCAATTGTGTAATTAATTAATCGAGGGAGGGTGGGTTAATTAATCACTTAATCATATACATAATCATAAGAATGGAAATGTACGTAAAAAGTGATGAGAAAGGCAACATGATTGATGATGATGTTAGCTTCTTTAGCAAACAGAGAATTGAAAATGACTCATACAATGATATAGAGAGAGATGGAAGATGGAACTAAAAACTAGTATTAAAGCTGCGTAGTTGAGGACAACATGACTGAGATATGAGAGCGGGGGTAATATTATTAACAGATAGCGACATCTGATACAAATCACCAAGAAAAGTGCATCTCTTTCCCTTCCTCTCTTCTTTCTTTTCCATCCGGTATCTCACCCCACTAACCGATTAATTCGAATGAATTTAAATTTCGTACGTCTATTTCAAAAAACGACTTGTGTTCTTAATACTCAAATTCGAGAGACATTGATTCGCCTCTTGAGTTTCCTCTTCTTCTTTTTTCTCTTTTCAATTGAATTGAATTGTGAATCACCATAAAAACAAGACCTTTCGCTCAAAAAATAAACACAAAAACAAGACCCTACAAGGAAGGCTGCAACTCCTATCCTTTCCGTACAGTACATGTCAGTTTCATCTTCCTTTCACACTCTATAGAATGGCCTAATCCAAGTGGATTCGATATGATTAATTTCCATGTTTGGTAATTAGGAAACTATATCACTAGCTCCCAAACATTAGTGATCATTTTTTTTCACTATCCGATTCATTAGCATTTACGCTAAATATATACTAACTAGCTACGTTTTGAATCGATCATACTCGTAAGTCATAATTTCTGAAGTGCATTGGTTTATTGGTATAGTAGTATATATATCCGAGTCTTTTTTATCAAATGTTAGAATGTGGGAATCCTGCTAAAGAATTATCAACGCTCTATCATCGATACTTTTATTTTTTGTTTAATGATTCCTTGTCTTAACGAAAAATAAATTATGAACGTTAAATGTTGTATACATCAATTAATCTTATATTACACATGACAGCTTGCCACATAATTACCATTTTTAAGTGAAATGATAACATGACATAGAGGTTAATTATTAAAAAAAAAAAAGTATCCAAACAATTTTTAAAACACTAGGTATAGTCTATGATTGAGGTAAAAAAACAAAAGTTTGTAGTAAATGAGGTAATTAAAATTGGGACACATGGATGACAATTCCATGCATGTATCCTAACGACCAACCATGGGTATGTCTGAAAATTCCTCTCAAAAAGAATATAAATATAAAGTATTAATTCACTATATTTCAGTAACTTATACTCCCTTCGGTTTTCAATAACTGTCATTTTTCTACTGAAACGTGGTTCAAATTAACTGTCGTCTTGAGTTATAATTACGACTTCTGTCATCTGTTTTAGTTTTTTTACCCAACCAATTAATTTGGTACAATGGTATTATTGTAAAAAAACAGATAAATTGAAACCTACAGTAAAAAACGTGATCTAAAATTTATTATTTTAAATTAATTTACTATTTTAGAAAATCAATTACGAAAGAGTACTGTAATTAAGATATATGTCATCACCAACAATATGTCATTTCAATGTCAAACAACAGCACTATAGTACTTCCCAGTTTCTTTCTTTTATTTTTTCCTATTCCCTTTACAGAATGGATTGCACATGGGGGCATGGCCATGGTGTAGGTGAGATGCTCTTTGTTCTCTCTTCTCAAAAAGATTTTCTTCTGCCCCCAATTCCCTATTTTGTAACACTAAAAATATTTCATTATTATTTTTTTATAATTTTTTTGGGGTGATATTATCGATTAAAATTATAATATTATGAACTAGTTGAGCTAAAACCTTTTTAAATATATGAAAAAGTTATTCTCTACTCTTATAATCTATATGAGCGAATTTAGTTGGATCTCTTGATAAGTCGCCAAAATTTCTAAAGCTTATCGGTAATTTAGCTAGAAAGTATTTTTTTTTTCTTTCTAAAACTTAAATTACAAATTTCTTAATTGTGATTGGTTGGACGATTCAAGAGAACATGAGATGAGATTTTGGGCCAACCCACGCTTATCCTATGCAGTACTAGGGCCGTTATATATATACGTTTTGTGGGCCATGTGTAAATCTAAATAACTGTGGGCCGGTTTGTTATTATTGGACTGCAAGCTCAGTAACGCGTTACTGTTGCAACTTTTTTTTAAAGTAAAAATAAATGCCAAACGTCCCTAAATCCTCCCTAGATTGCTTTATATAGTTTATACAATCCTCCTCGATTATAAATCATTTTAATTTTCATTACTGTTAAAATCACCTACTATTAATTTAACATCATCACCGTCCACGTGAATGTAATAGTCTATAAAAAAGTGCTATCAAATTTTCGCGCGGTTCATCTTGATTTTCGGTCCAAATTGATTATTGAACACTCTTATATTTTACTTTTTGTACTTTAATGGAGTATTACTGAACTATAAGTTTATTAGCATGACCCGTTCTCTAACAGGGTAAAAGAAGGCAGGTGAAAGTATAATTGAGATTAGAGATGATAAGGTTAAAAATGAGAAGTTGTAGGGTTACTTTTATTTGCCCGTACGTACGAGTCAGTAGAATTAGGAAATTAAAGGATAGAGAGAGAGAGAGGAAGTAAATTCTAAGTACATTCGGAACTGTAGAATAGTACGCTAGCAGCCAATGGGTTGCGACGACTAGTCTCTGTCCATCCTCTGCAACCCACCGTCAATTAAAGAGGCAAAACCGCAGAGGATTCAGAGGCACATCGCAGAAGTGTATCGAATATGCATGATCACTAACCCAAACTCTCAAGCCTCTACTCTGTTCTCTTGTATACTACTACGTACCACACTTTCACTTCTCCTCCACAAAGCAGTAATTATTGGGTAATTTCAATTCTCGCCCGACGTATCATGTCACGCGTTTTATATACATATATAAATAATGAGTCTACTATTATTGATACTTCATAAAAAAAAATCATATTTACAGACGTTAATAATAATAAAAACGATAATTTTTTTTATTTGTGCAAGTAAAATGTAACCTGTAATGTGACACGTTCTCGATAATTCTCCAATGTAAAGGTACATACACTATATTCATCAATCATTATTGTTTATTAATATGTAGGATCATCTTCGGTCGTCATCCTCCACTCCCTATAAGCTACCGAATTATCACGTGTTCCCTCACACCTCTTTATCACGCGAGCAAACTTTTCTGAATAGTTACTAATATATACTTTCACTAACCGATATAGCAATACATTACTAGGGAATTATAGCTCATACCAAAAAGAAATACATTTACATAAATCATGAAGTGAACATGTACGATAAAGAAAAAAATAACTTAATAATATCATAAGTATATACTGCAAAAATTCCAGTTGTGCAAGTACTTCTCTGGTTGAGGAAACCCTAGCTCTCTTTATCTTTTAAAGCTGTCTAATTTAAGGGCTGTACGTGTGAAAATAGTGTAAGATTTATTTACTTTTGCATTAATTTGTGGGTTGTATTATGTATATACGTACGTAGAGGCAGGCATGCCATATAAAAATAATAGAATGGTCGAAAGTTTTGGACCACCGGCCATATATTATACCCTTCATTCATATATAAATATGATCGATGGTGGTCTGATGCCTATAATACTAGAACTGATGTATATCTTACAAGCTCTAAAGAAGCTTTTGTACCACGACCTGCTTATTTAATTAAATGGATACCTTTAAATTAAATCGTTCCAAAAAAGAAGGAAAGAAAAATATAGAAAATTTTAATTTTCTTTTACGGCGAAAGAGACACTCGAACTTGAATATCTTCTCAACATTAATTGTTGGAGATTAATTGAAAATATATATTTAGTGCAATAATTAATATTAAAATTCTCCAACAGATTGTGTGATAATGGAAAATTATCAGTATAGATTGGGTTCGAGTCTCTCCTCCGACGCCTATAAAAAAATATTTATTATTACAGTAATTAATTAAAATCTAAGTTATTTTTCACGTGTTTGGTTGTACCCCTTCTCTTTTTTAATAGAAATGAGTCGGCCAACTTTTTTACTCATTTTCTTCGTAGGAGTTACATTTATTAATATTTATTGATATGCTGTATTTCTGCTACACTTTTATTCCCAAGTTATATAAATATAAATATATCATTTCCAATTATATAATTAATTAATTAGATGTATTTTTCCAGGTGCAGAAAGCCTGAAATTAATCAGCATCTCTTTCTTGATCTTTGGGTTCGTCCATAGTATTATGTTCCATTTTGATTAGTCTATTTAAATTCTTTTTCCCAAGAAAAAACACAGATTATTTTTGTCATCGACTTTCTGGTTTCCCTTTTTCAAACTGAAAGTGAAAACCCTACAAAAGTGAGATACAATTTATGGAAGAATCGAGCCTCTTTTAAGAGGGGAAAATAAAAAATAAACAATCGATACGAACAAAATTAATCCATCTCGTAGAGATACTTATAGTTGAGATGTTAAGAAAATGAATAAGTAATCAACTGAAGCAATCTCTTTTTCGTCCCAACAGGTCAATGGGCCGGGAATGGCCCAGCAAAGGCCATATAAAAGACACTAATGAGGGAAAAAACTGCAAAATTTGCAAAATTGAGAGCTGTCCAGGCCCAATAATTTTTTTTTTAAAAATCGGAATGGAGGCCCAAGAATAAAGATATTGTCGGCACCTTCGAGTAGGGGTGTCAAAAAGTCCCGAGACCCGAAGACCCGGGTGTTTTTTGGAGACCGGAACCAAAATTTTGGTCCCGTTTTTTTTGGGGACCGGGACTAGTCCCAACCAGTCGGGACCCGTCGAGTCTGGCATGACTAAAAATGGTCCCGGTCCGTTTAGGGCAACAACAGACCCGCACCCTCTCCCTCAATCCTCAATTCCTCATTCAGTCATTCTCTTCTTCACCAAAAATATCTAAAATCCCTCTCCCTCGCACAGTCGCATGGCCCGCACCGTACCGCAGCCAGCAATCGTGGCCACCCCTCAAGGCCGCTCAACTGCGCATCGCGGCCACCAACACCACTGTATCGCACCGCTCACGCCGACTATCCCACCCTCTCCGGAGCCAGCAATCGCGGTCACCAAAATCACCGCTCACGCCGATTAGCCCACCCTCACCGTTAGTTGATTTGTTAATACAAGTATGTCAATCTCCATTTTTTCTTATATTGTTTACAATTTAAAATTGGGTAAAGCTTCAACTCCAGTATTTAAGTGTTAATTGTATGCATCTCTATTAATTTAGTCTAATTGAGGATTTGTGTTTATATTTTGAAATTATGAAATATAAAATTTGAAATTGTTCAGTTCGCTTGTTATCCCATGGATGAATAGCTTTAAGTGCAAAGTTTATATAGACACTGACTACAATTATTTTTTTCTTGTTAAATGATAATTGAGGAACAATTATAATTTGGTGAATAGAAACATGATCGTTGGTAGTAAATGAATAACTTTGCGAAGAGATAAAATGGAAGCGTTTGAGTGTTCTAAGCGAGATAAACATTATTTCTTGCCTTTCTTATTAATATTTACAAAGTATGCATATTAGTTTTGGCAAATGTTGTGGATAGTTTTGTTCTAATATACAAAATTCTATCAAGTTTTGTTCTAATATACAAAATTTATTCCAAATGTAGATGGAAGATCAAGGTGACTCCTTGGAAGCTAATTGGGTCAATATACTTACAGAGGAGGAAAGGGATGACATAGATATCCCTCAAGAAGATGTTCCTGAAAATGACGATGATGGTCCATCTACAACAACTCCAAGTAATAAAAGGAAGAAAACTCCCACTTCAAAATGGTGGGAATTTTTTAATTTTTTACCGGCTACTAGCGAGGATAAGCGTAGATGGTCTATATGAAAAAAGTGTGGAATAAAGTACGAGTACAAGTCTAATAATGGAACTAACATGATGAAGAAGCATCATCGAGCTTGTCAAAAATTTGGTTCATCTCAACCCGAATTAGGTCAGTCTCAAATAGTATGACCATATGCGCAATTGAGCCACATGATAAAATCTGCTTTTGATAGTGTTATTTTTAGAGATTTGTTGGCACAATGTGTTATCAATCATGATCTACCATTTCAATTTACTGAGTGAGAGGGTGTAAGAACACTTTTACGTTATCTCCGGGGGCAAACAGTACGTATAAAATCATTGCTAAGATTCTTGCTAATCGTCTTGGGTCTGTAATCACTTCTGTGATCAGCGACACGCAGCATGGTTTCCTCAAAGGGAAAAGTACGCTAGATTGCGTTATGATTGCCAACGAAGTCACTCATTTCCTTAAATCGAGCCGTCGGCAAGGCTTCCTGTTCAAGCTCGACTTTGAGAAGGCATACGATTCAGTTGAATGAAGCTACCTGAACGACATACTGAACCATATGGGGTTCAGCGCCAAGTGGCGCGGTTGGATTAATCAGTGCCTTGGATCAGCCAAGGTCTCAGTTCTCATAAACGGGTCTCCGTCACAGGAATTTGGAGTGGGCAGAGGATTGAGACAGGGGTGTCCGATGTCCCTATATCTGTTTAACATCGTTGCGGAAGGGTTGAATCAACTATTCGCTAGAGCCAAATTGGGAGGTCTTCTCCGGGGGATCGGAAGTGAGACACGGGGGTGGGATATCACTCACCTACAGTTCGCAGACGACACTTTAGTCTTCGTCAATAACGACGAAGAAGAAATCCAGTGTGTAAAAGGGATTCTGCGCTGGTTCGACGCTTTTTCAGGTCTAAAGGTCAACTACTTCAAGAGTACCTTAGTGGGTATAAACGTGTTTAGACACATGGGGACTACAGTGGCTCGGAGAGCAGGTTGTAAATATGAGGTTTTGCCATTCAAGTACCTCGGGTCCTTCGTGGGGATAAACCCGAAGAGACTCTCTAGTTGGGATTTCCTGCTTTCTAAAATTCAGAAGAAGCTAGCAACATGGAAGGGATCTCTGTTATCAGCGGGTGGGAGAACAACCTTAATAAAATCAGTCCTAACGAGTCTTCCAGTTTACAACATGTCTCTTTACCGTATGCCTAAGGGCATTATCAGGAAATGCAATCAAATAATGGCTCGCTTCCTGTGGAGTGGTGACGAACATCGCCAAGGCTTATCAAAGGTGAAGTGGTCGAATACTATTCGGCCAAAAGATCTGGGAGGGTTGGGCCTGGGGTGTATACAGACACGCAACGAAGCTTTACTTTTGAAATGGGTTTGGGGTCTCTTGGCCGGGGAGAAAAAGAAATGGGCAGATATTGTGCGCAAAGAATATAAGATTTCCAGGTTGGGAGATCTCTGGGTTTAGAATAATATGAATCTCTCTACCATTTGGCGAGACATCATTCGGGTTTGAGGGAGGTCTTCCTCTCTATTTGGAGCTTGGACTCCTAACGTCCAGCTTACAATAGGGTCCGGGGAAGCTGTTAGATTCTGGTAGGATCCCTGGGCTGCTCAAGTGCCGCTAGCTCTCAAGCACCCTAGACTTTATTCCATTACCAGCAACAAGACAGGAGTTGTCCGGGAGTACGGGAGTTGGCATGGTTCAGAATGGCGTTGGCAACTCCCTTGGAGGAGGGGTCTTTTTGAGTGGGAGGTGGATGAGGCTAATGATATGCAGGAGGCACTGCTGATTCCAAACAGAACCAACAGTGCCAGCTCATTACGTTGGAAGCTGGGAATTTCAGGTGAGTTCTCAGTCAACTCCATTTGTAAGGTCATTGAACAGAGCAGATTCGGTCACCTTAAAAACGAAACCCTTCTCTCTTGCTGGAGGGTAACGATACCTTTTCGGGTGGAATTCTTCACGTGGCTGACCTTGCAAGACCGCATAGCCACTCGAGAATTTCTCAGGGAGCGCAACATTCTTGAGACAGACACTTGCCCTATGTGTTCTTCTCAAGCAGAGAGTACTCACCACCTATTTTTACATTGCAGTAAGATTGACCAGATGTGGGATAGTATCTCGCGTTGGGCAGGGATAGTTTGGACCCGTCCGAGGCACGCGGGGGACCTGTGGCACAGCTGGCGCGGTCTATTTCCAGAGCAGCACTCCTAGACGTTGGTCATGTGGCACACGATGTTGCAGGCAATTTTATGGAGTGCGTGGAAGCATCGAAATGGCATCGTGTTCCGGCAGGAGAGCTTCAATTTTCAAAAACTACAGCACATCATCTTCTCTACTTGGAGGCGCTGGCTTCGGAGCATGGATCATTCTTTTCCATACTCATCTGCTCAAATGGAAATGTCCTCTACGTGGTTACATGTTTGGGGCTATCGTTCAGCTTCACTGGTCTCTTGCTAGGGGCTGGTCCCTGCTTCTGTGCTCTACAGCAGTAGTTAGGGGGGGTGGTTAGTCGAAGGATGTGTCTGGTAGTTTCATAGTTGTGTAGGTTTGTAGCTTAGCTTGTTATCTTCTCGCTGGGTTGCTCAAGCTTCTGTCCGCAGCTACTGTGAGCTGTCTTTTGTATATTCTTTTCTCTTTTGTCTGTCATTTCCCTAATGGCACCTTAATAAAATCTTCTCAGCTTATTAAAAAAAAGATTTGATTGTTTGTAGTAGAAATACTTGTAGAGCTGACGTTCTTAAAATGTATAAGAGGGAGAAGAGTAAAGTTTTAGCTATGTTACAACAAGCACCGGGTAAGATTAGCTTCACTTATGTCTGTTGGACTTCTATTACCACTGAAGGATATATTACTTTGACAGCTCATTTTATTGATAGAGAGTGGAAGATTCAGAAGAGAATTTTAAACTTTAATTATTTGCCACCTCCTCACAATGGTAAATTTTTGTTTCAAAAACTCATTGGTAGAGTGTTTGATTAGTATAGAAGTGCGCTTTTACCGGAAATTATTGAGGCTCTAATTTGCACTAGGGATTGGTTGTATGGATCTGAAGGTAATCTTTTTTCTATATTCACATCTCATTAATATTGTTTTAATATGTTTAAGTTAATCATCTGTTTGCGTATTACTTATTTGTAATTACGTGTTTGGGACATAATCGTGCAACAATGAAAAATGTGTCTGATGATCTTTGTTTAAATGTGATGGAATTACAGCTCGAAGATGAAGGCGACAATGGAGAGAACTAGAGCTCATATCTATATTGTTTTCTGGACCATGTTCTTGTATTTTGAAAAATACTTTCATTTTCTCGTTCCATTTTAGTGTACTGTCTTGAATTTCTGGACCATGTTTAGGTAGAGTGATTGATCATTAATTTCTTTTGATTTATTGTCTAAAATCTAGCTAATTTGGACAGTAAAGCTATTTAATTTCTATTAGTTCCTTTGTATTTGCAGATCATGATTGGAGGCAGAAAGAATGGGAAAAAATGGACCAAAAGAACAAAAACGGACAGCTTCAGCTGCCAAGGGATTTCTTCATTTATTCAGATGGGCTTAGACGCAGCCCACTTTGCTTGAGGCGTGGCTTGACGCTGCCGCTGGAGACAAGGAAAGGAAGTAGTGGGCTTGGGCCACTCATTCTTAGACGCATGCGCGACATGCACATTGCTTCTAGAAGGCAGCAGTGGTTTTGAATTCCAAATTCAAACCACCAAATTAAATCAAGATTGGATTAATCATTTGATTGGATTTGTTTGGTGATTTAGGATTTAAATTCAGATTAAAATTAAGTTTTTTGAACTGCTAGAGGATTTTAAGGGAAAAAGAACAATATAAATACTCTCCCTTACTTTTCCTAAAAGGGACCGGACCTCTAGACGTTTTCTCTTCTTCCTTCTCTGTTCACAACAAAATTGATCTGTATTTTTTCAATTCAAAAATTACAGATTTATTCCCCCTTTTATGATTAATAAAATAAATTACAGATTTATTCCCCCTTTTATGATTAATAAAATTATATTTTCTCCATGATTATGTTCGGCTAGAGCAACATCATTCTTGGTCAGGGCTGATTGAGCAGAGTTCTTATGCATCGCGAGGTCTAAGTATTCTTAATAATTTTTATCTCTATAATTATTTATTTTCTAGTTTAACAAATTACTTCCTTCTTAAAGTTTAGAATTGACGACTCAGATTTTAGCTTGGAAGTTCTAATTGAATGAATAATATAATTTAGACCCGATTGACAACCGTGAACCTCGACTGACAACCGAAAGTAAACTTGAATTAGACGTTGTCGTAACAGCGCTATGGAAATAAAGATGAACAACATTAAACCAATGAGTGAAGCATAAGAACACAACTCTCCCTGACCAAGAATTCTTATCCTTGAGTTTTCCACCCAGATATTTCAGCTTGGCCAAGATTGACCACAATCCCGTCAAGAGGATGTGATGGTTTGAAAATTTTGCACAAAAAACAAACTCGGGACCATTTTTTCCGGCTCTTATCTCTATCCCGACTTTTGTGTTGGATGAATTGACTGCTAAGGTTGATTCCGATTTTCTACTAAAACTATTGGGCAATGGCCAAGGCCATTTTCTTCACTGATCAGGAATCTGGAAAATTAATTTCCTATTATTTGAAGAAAAGAAAAGAAAATGTTGGGTACAGGAGGAATGGCACTAGTAATGGTGATTACAGAAGTGGTGGAAATCGGTGTCAGTACAATTATCAAAGCAGCCCTGACCAAAGGACTGAGTCAATTCATTCTCACCGTCTACTCCAGCGCCATCGGAGTCTTCGTCCTCCTCCTCTCCTCCTTCATCTCTTTCAGGCCAGTACTATATATATATATATTGTAATAATACTCTCTTAACTTAATTAATACATACCATTACAATATATATATACTCTAATACCATATACCTAATACTGATACAACATATATACATATGTATATCTAACATATATATACCATTACAATATATATATACTCTAATACCATATACCTAATACTGATACAACGTATATACATACGTATATCTAACATATATATATATATATAAGTGACGGTTTAGTCGACACCAATATACTGATCAGATATTGTTGAAATATCTATATATATATATATATATAGATATTTCAACAATATCTGATCAGTATATTGGTGTCGACTAAACCGTCACTTTTTTTCTTTCTTCAGGAATAGAACTCTGACTCCACTTACATTTCCCGTCCTCTGTAAACTCTTCCTGCTTGGTTTAATTAGGTACTGATTAATTAATTAATGAATTTTGCGATTAATTATTAATGTTGGTTGGTGTTGGGGTGGGTTTTTAATTAATTAATTAGTTTTGCAGTTGTTGTCTGTGTTTATCAGCTGCAACTGGGATTGGTTTTGGCTCCCCAACTTTGTCTTCAGCTATGTCTGATCTCACTCCTGCTTTTACTTTCTTGCTTGCCATAATTTCCAGGTATATATTAATGAAAATTCTTAAACCTTAGTTATTTATACTAAAGCCTTTCTAATAACTTTATTTTTTAACGAACTAATCTGGTACGAATATTATTTTATTATTTTTTATGAGCTCAGAGCGAATGTTTTTTATTTATTTTTGTTGTAGAATGGAGAAGGTAGATTTGAGGATTAAAAGCAGTCAGGCCAAGTCTATTGGTACTTTTGTCTTAATTGCTGGAGCATTAATTGTGACATTATACAAAGGCCAGAAAATTACAAATCAGAACAGTTTTCTTCTATCAATGAATCCGAATTGGGTTGTTGGAGGCATTTTCTCCGCAGGAAGTGCTATTCTGCTTGCATTGTTGTTCATTATCCAGGCAAGATTTATAAAATGATCATTAATTAATTACATATATATATATATATATATATATATATATATAAATCCATGTAATTAATTTTAATAATGCAGGCTTGGATTGCAAAGGATTACCCAGAAGAACAGATGATAATACTGATTACTTACACATTTGTAACAATCTTTTCTGGTATAGTCTCCCTATTTGTAGAGAAAGACCCAAATGCTTGGACAGTAAAGCCTGATACAAGGTTGATTGCTATTGTCTCCTCGGTGAGTTTTTTTCTCTTTTTTCGAGTGAGGTAAAAACAAGTTTAAAAAAGACTTAATTGATTAAATATTTTTAAAATTTCAGGCACGTCAACCCTACTCCACTTAAATGCGTGTGGCTTTAGGGAGTTAATTGATTAATTTTGTTTTGTATGTGATTTTTTTTATAAAAATAATTTCGATACGATATTAGGGAGTTTTTGGGGTGGCGTTTCGAAATGTTGTTCATGTATGGGCAATTCGTAAGAAGGGACCAGTATACACTTGCATGTTCAAGCCGCTTGGGATGGTGATTGCAATGGCGATGGGGTATCTTTTCCTTGGAGAGTCGCTTTACATGGGAAGGTAAGGTACTATTCATTTCTAAATATTCTATTTTAGAAAACCTTTTTTCTTTTTTGGTTTTTGAGAGAGCATTTTATTCAGGAAAAACAATTTTCGATAATCAAATTAATGGGCTCTGGAAAGAAGGCCAGGCCCAAATGACTGAATGAAGAATCTCAGCCTGGGCTTTCCTCCTCTAATCCCAAAATTAGAAATCGTTTTTGACGATTTAAGTCATTTTACTTATGTTTCGATATATTTTTGACCCTTCTAGTTCTATCCGATACTTTTAGGACTTATGGGCCTGAAGCCTGATGACTTTTGGTGATGGTGTGCAGTGTAATTGGTGCAATTATTACTGGTATGGGATTTTATACCGTTATGTGGGGGAAAGCTCAAGAAGAAGAGGTTGTTGTTATAACTGGAGAAAAAACAACCAACAGCAGCAGTGGCAGCTGTGAGCCGCCGTCAACCTCTCTTAAAGCCCAACTTCTGTAGCACATGGTAAGGAATGGGATTAACAACACTGTTGCTACCGAATTTTGACTTACGTCACAACTTTTTTCGTTTTATTGCATGTCGCATTAATAGCCCGTTTACGTCAAATTTCAATCGATTTTTGATCATGGATTATTTGTTTTAATATTTCACGTCATTTCACGTGTTTCAAAATTTTCATATTTTTCTCGTATTTTCGACTAAACCGTATTTTTCGATTTTCGTCAACACATTTACGTATTTTTATGTTTACCGCATTTAATAGCTCGTCTAGGTCAAATTTCTGTCAATTTTTGGTCCTAGGCTAGTTTGTTTAATATTCCGGGTCATTTCGTGCCTTCACATTTTTTTCGTACTTTCGACTGTCTATTCGCTCGAACTTTTCTCGGTCCCGGGTAAGTTTCCTCGGACCGTGGCTCGAATGAGTTATTTCTTTAATTAATTATGTATTATTTTTCTCTTTCACACCATCTCGTTTGGTTTCGTTCAATTTTTGCCGTAAGGGCATTTATTTTGCGTCCGAACCTTTTGACATTTCCGAAAGAGAAAATAAACACGTTAAATTGAATTTCGCATTTATTCACCGTATACTAGTTTTCTTGTCTTATTTTTCTGCACGCTGCGGTTCCCTCGGGTCGGATTTATTTTCACTTTCGTACAATTTCGCTCGTACCAAAATATCATGTTCGTATCCAAAAGCATGCATTAATGGCAATTAATGCATATTTATCTAAAATCACCTCACATTTCTTCCTATCTACCCTCACCGACTCTCTTGTGATCATCACAAAGCTCCCATCAGCAAGCCTTAGGCCACACAAAGCCCAAACTTAGCCTCCACTCCGGCCACTATTCACCCTCCAGCTCACCCACGAGCGCATGCGCCATTTGCAGCCACAAGCTCCCTCCACAACCGACTCAATCTTCCCCTATAAATAGCATGCTTCATGCAACAAGAAAAGGGCACCAAAATCTCCTCTTAATCCCCACTTCTTGCACTACCTTCTTGGCTAAAAATCTCTCCTAGAACAAGTAAGCTTCTCTCTATCTTCTCTCTTTTAATTTTTGTTTTTTTTCTTAATGCATGATTTAAATGCTTAAACATGCTTAGAATGCTTTGATATCATGTTAAGTTCACTTCCCTTACCTTAATTTAATTGATTGTTGCTTTAGCTAATTAATTGCTCAAAAACCATTTAATTAGCATGCTTCATTTTCCTTAAAATTGTTTGTGTTCTTCTTGCGTTTTCATTGTTGTTTTTGCTTGATTGAGTTATTGGCATGTTGATTGATTTATTTGAGTCAAATTTGGGTGGATAAAATAAGTTTGGGTAGCTTGAGTCGCCGGCCATGGTGCCGGCGACGTGAGAGAGAAGAAGAGAGGAAGAAGAAGGGTGATGGGCGGGAGTTTTAAGTGAGAAAGGTGATGGGCTTGGCAGCCAAGCCCATTTTGTTTTAAATTAAAATTTGGGCTTGGCTTGTGCCAAACCCATTTTTTAATGCCCAAAAATCCAAAATGTGGGGCCCGACCCATTTATTTTCGTCAATATTGTATAAAATGTTCGTATGCTTTTATGACGTGTTTAAATTGCATGAAATGTTCGTATGCTTTTATGACATGTTTAAATCATAATGAATACGCGTATGCTTAAAAATTATTTATTTACGCTATGTGTTAATGCTCGTATGAAATGCTCACATGCTTCGTATGATATATTGTTCATTTTATTTTATATCCTAATTATCATGAAATTAATTTTATGCCATGTATGATGTATTATTTATTTTATGCCAAGTATGATGTATTATTTATTTTATGCCATGTAAATTATCGTGAAATTAATTGCATGCTTCGTATGATGTTTCATTTATTTTATGCCATGTAAATTATCGTGAATTTAGTTATAGGCTCGCATGATGTTTTATTTACTTTATGCCATGTTTTAAATGAAATATTTGTACGCTCATATGAAATAAATTGTTTACTTGTTTATCATGTTTATCTAATTGCTTGCTTGCTAAATAAATGTGTGCATGTGCTTTTATTATTTATTGTTTTCGAGTTATTACTAACACTCTCGCTTTGTAGGTTAAACTTTTAATCTTCGCTTGAAAAGTACGTTTCTTTCTTTCTTTTACTTATTCGATGTGTTAAAAATTATTCGTATGCATGTCATCCTAAAACTAGAAATCCCAATATGGGCTAAACCCGACCCATAAAGAGAAATTGCATGCATGATCAAACCACCGCATTATCTTCGTGAATTATTATCGTTCGTATATGATGTTTAAATTAGACGTTATTTTTAAAATTGCATGTATGAATATTTTGATTATCAACCCATTGTAATAATTAAGGAATTATCAACTTGTTGTAATAATTAAGGAATTGTCAACTTGTTATAATAATTAGTTATTTATTTTGTCGTAAATATTTAGTTAGATAGTTATTCCGACCTCCAATTTGTAATAATTAGATAAGTAGTTTTTATTATGAATTGTGGTTTGTAATAATTAGTTAAGTAATTAAAAATCATGTATGTTTGTTTATACCTACCTTATGTCAATTGTTGCTAACCACGGTTTTGAAGAGATGGATCGATCGGGGTTCATCCAAAGGGTAAGCTTACCTTAAAACGTTTCCTTGTATGTTTATTTAAAAAACCGAATCGAATGCATGACACCCTAGTAGGCGTTAAAACCTCCCCATTCGCATACATGACATACAGAATTGCTAAAACAATTAAAATCAAACTCACATGCACGACATGTTTATATCACTTGTCTTTCATACCATGAAATTAATTGTTTTCTTGCTAAATGCTACGCATGGTGGCTTCGATCCCACACAGAATATGTGCATCCATAAAATGTACTTTGTTAGTTTTGCCATGATAGATGATAGCACGTTTCATGCTCTCGGTTTTTCCCTCCTTTCTAGCCCTTTCGGGGGCTCGATGTTGCTATTTAACCCTCATTTCAATCTTATTTGCAAATTAGCATCAAGGAAGGGAAAAGGCCGAAAAGAAGCTATTTTAGAGCATTTCTGAGGAATTTCATTTTCCAGGTCTAGAAGAAAGAACGTTGTCCAGACCTCGACGCGAACCAGACTAGTGCGCTGTCTCAAGGCCTCGACAGTTCTGAGCCTTCTTCCAAGGAGAGCATCTTCTGAGATCCGCACGGTATCCCAGGCGCTTCCAGAAGATAGCAGATATTCCAGGGATCCCAGAATATTCCTTTTGCAAAGACGTGTGCTGTCACGCCCTCATTGATCCTTCCTCTCCCTTTAGTTGTTTCTGTCTCCTAGCTAGGCTTAGGCTATATAAGCATAGTTTTAGGGTTTTTGTAAGGACGGCTGTTTGGCAAAGGATAATTTCTTACATTAATTTCAGTGCTTATTTTCTGGGGATCATCTCCTCTTCTCAAACAAGAGAAGCCATTGTCAACAACTTTCCTCTTTGATTATTAATTAATCTATCGGTATACTCTACTCCCTTTTTACTTTCCTTGTTTTATCTTTGTATGATTCTATCTACCTACTGTTTATACTATAGTATGAGTAGCTAAACACCCCTTTCTTGGTGAAGGGTGTTCCACGGGTTGTAGGGTTCGGCTAAGAGGTCTAATGCATGCTTAACATATTCTTTTGTGACACATGACTGTTTACCGATTTAATTACATGCTTGTCTAGAAATGTTAAGAGCTTGATCATCTTTTAGTATTTCTGCATGAGTAACGTCATATTCCAGGGTTATAACTGACGCGAAGCCCTGGAGTTGGAGCAGACACCTAGGGGAGGCAGCGCGAGAGGCCTCACCTAGGGGTAAACAGTTATCTAGGGTATACGATACGAGTCTGACAAGCTGAGCTATCGCGCCCTAGATCTGTCTTACCTCTCCTTCATGGGCGTTCTGAATTTAGCCTCCCTACTTCGAGCCGTGACAGGCCGGACGGTCAAGGATACCTTTTGATGACAAGGAAGGTAGCTGGGAGGATGGCTGAACGTCAAGGTCACCTCATATGTGGAAATGGGGGGTGACTTTTATCTACGAAGATAAGCAGGAGATGTGGTGTGGAAACGCGGTCCCTATAGTAGATCTGCACAACTTCTGCACCAATGACTAGCCGACCTAGAAAACAACCCAAGGGAATACCTTTCGCTAAGATCTCGTCTCATCTGATTAATATCCTTTTCATTACCTTTTCCCGCATTCGATTTGTTTACATCTCTTGCTCTGGATTACAATTTATATTTCTTGCTCTGGATTACAATTTATATTTCTTGCCCTGGATTACGATTTACTTTCGTGCCCTAGATAAGTATTTTCCACTTCTGTTTTGTTAGCTCCTCTACTCTGCGTTGATTAATTTATTAATCAACATAAAACCCCCCTGTTATTGTTACTGTAGTTAGATTTGTTGCATATTGCCTTGTCATACTAGTTCACTAGCAAATTAGTCCTTCAATCTCTGTGGTTCGACCCTGACTTGCTCTGTACACATTAAGTTGTGCATTTAGGCATCAGGAAAATTTAAGTATATTTGACTGACGATCAAATTTTGGCGCCGTTGCCGGGGATTGAGCGGTACTGATTTTGTTTTGTTTTTCTTGTATGACTAGGAGATCTGCCCCCGATCTACTCCCTCTAGACCTCGAGTTGACCAGAACAGAAATAGGACTTCGTAAGCAAGCTCAAAGGACATCTGCTCATCGTAGAGTGATCCCTCATCCTGCCCTCGACGGTTCCCCTTCTAATCTGGCTGACCAGGAACATCAGCTTTTCTTAGACCTAACCTTTCTCCATCGTGATCCCGAAAACCCCATACCTGACCACTTTAATTTTCCAGCAATGGATGACCTAGCCAACCATAACAACCGTGAAAACAACGAAGATCCACCACCACCTCCAGACCAGCAAACCATCGACAACTTCCATGCAACCCCCGATATGGCCAGTAGCTACATTGACTGGCCCAATGTCCCTAAAGACTGGACTCTGAAGTCCGCCGTGCTTCATCATCTGCCTACTTTTCGAGGGGTAGCCAAGGAAAATGCTCTTCGCCATCTCCAACAGCTCCACTCTATTTGCGAGGCCATGAAACCTGCCAACGTTAGTATTGAGCAAGCCAAGCTTCGTGCATTCCAGTGGTCTCTCAAAGATAATGCCCTAGATTGGTATTATGACCTTCCCGCAAGATCTATTTGTTCTTTGGCGGATATGTTAAAAATCTTCACTGAGAAATATTACCCGACTTCTATCTCAAATACTACTCGCAAACAACTCGTCTCCATTGTTCAAAAGAAAGAGGAAACTCTAGCCCAGTACTATGAGAGATTTCAGAAAATGCAATCGAGTTGCCCAGCCCACAATCTTACCGAGCACGCTCTGGTTCAATATTTTTGTGAAGGCCTCAAGGCTCAGGATAAGGTGCTGCTCAACGCAGCTGCCAATGGATCCTTGACTGCTCTAACTCCAAGACCCGCACGAGCAACGATAGAGCTCATGGCCAAGAACACCTCTGACGACCTTGCCAACAATCCAGGCCAGGATGCCCAAGTAGCTGCCCTTCAGAACCAGATATCTTCTCTCACAGGAATGTTCCAAAACTTCATAACAGCACAACCCACACCTGTCAAGGCCTGCCAGATATGCAATTTCGTGGATCACCCCACTGATGCATGTCTTCATATTCCGGAGGAAATACAAGTGAATGTTGCTGGCCAATTTATTCCAGTCTCTTACGCTCAGACTTACAACCAAGGCTGGAAACAACCAAACCAAGGATGGGTCCCAAACACTCAGCTTTCGGGACCTAGCCATCAACAGCATCAGAACCCCTATGGAAATCCCCCTCCTAATATGCCAAATTTCAGACCTCGACCAACATTTCACCAGAACCAATATCAACGCCAACCTCCTCAGGATCAGACCTTCGTCCATCCTCCAGACCAGAATTTTGTCCAGCCCCCGACTGCTGAAATGCCTAAGAATCCCGAGCAGCAGAAAGAAATAGATGAACTTAAGAAGCAAATGAGTGCCCTGACTGCCACATTGTAAGAGTTAACAAATCATGGCAGACTGCCACCTCAGACAGAAGTAAATCCTAAGCACAATGTCTGTGCTTTAACTTTGCGAAGTGGCACGACCTTGAAAGCACCTACTTCTCCAGCCCCCGAAGTTGAAAACTCTCCAGAGACCGAGATTCGACCTAAACCTAGACCAAAGCTCCCTAAAGTACCCATATCTGTCGAAGTCATGGAGGATAGAATCCGCTCTCCCAGAGGTTCACCAAGGAACGACCCTAACCCACCTGAATTTACCCAGGAATACATTCATAAGATTCTCGAGCCCCCGTTCCCTCACAGATTGGTCAAGACCAAGAAAGATAAGGAAGACCGTGATATCTTTGAAATGTTCAGTAAAGTAGTTGTCAACATCCCCCTTCTCCAGGCCGTGAAAAATGTCCCTCGCTATGCCAAATTCCTGAAGCAATTATGCACGAACAAAAACAAGTTCGCCGAAGTTAACAAGATCAGCGTAGGGGCCAGCGCGTCTGCACATATCCAGCGTCGGATCCCTCCGAAATGCAAAGACCAAGGCATGTTCATAATCCCTTGCCGAATCGGAACAGTTGATATTGGCAAAGCCATGTGTGACCTCGGAGCGGGAATCAATGTTATGCCCTTGGTAATCTATCACAGTCTAGGCCTCGAGCCTCTCGTGCCTACAGACCTCGCCATCCAACTTGCTGACCGCTCTATCATCTACCCCGAGGGGATCATCAAGGATGTCTTGGTCCAAGTAGGAGAATTCTTGTTCCCTGCTGACTTTTATGTGATTGCAATGGAGAACGAAGACTCCACCAAATCCACAGATGTTCTTCTAGGCCGCCCATTTCTGGCCACAGCCCGAGCAAAAATCGATGTTCATGATGCCACCATCTCCCTCGAATTTGATGGAGAGATCATCAAATTCAATATGCTAGAAGCCATGCGATACCCCTCTGAATTTTCTAGTGTGAATTATGTTGATATTATTGATCCCATTGTAGGGGAAATTGATGATATATATTCTACTGACCCCTTGCAATTTGCCCTTGACAGGAGTCTGACGCCAGCTCTTCTAGATGTCGTGGCCTCGACACTTCCTATTCCTTCTGAATTACACTCAGTCGTCGCTGCCCTAGAGGAATGCGCTGTTGCTCAGCATGAATCTCCGAATCAGTCTCCCGAATATCCAGGCCATGCTAAGTTATTTCCTTCTATTGATCAGGCTCCAGCCCTAGATCTGAAGCCACTGCCTACTCACTTGAAATATGCTTATCTAGGCCCCGATAACTCCTTACATGTTATTATCTCCAACAAGCTCGAAGACCTCGAGGAGTCCAAACTCATTTCCTTGCTAAGGAACTTCAGGCAAGCCATAGGATGGACCATTGCGGACATTAAGGGCT
This sequence comes from Viola odorata, assembly GCA_963691705.1. NCBI lineage: Eukaryota > Viridiplantae > Streptophyta > Magnoliopsida > Malpighiales > Violaceae > Viola > Viola odorata. Next base: position 6,745,186 of record OY829540.1, on the reverse strand, counting down.
TGTCTCCAGCATTATGCACTCATCACATCCACCTAGAAGACGCAAGCAAGACCATTCGCCAGCCCAGAGACGACTTAATCCGCCTATGATGGAGGTGGTGAAGAAAGAGATTCTCAAGTTGTTGGATGCGGGAGTTATCTACCCCATCTCAGATAGCCCTTGGGTCAGCCCTATCCAAGTTGTGCCCAAGAAAACAGGCATAACTATCACCATCGGTCAGGATGGCGAATCCATTCCTACCCGGATCCAGAATGGGTGGAGAGTGTGTATTGACTACCGCCGGCTAAATTCTGCTACCCGGAAAGATCATTTTCCCCTGCCCTTCATCGATCAGATGCTAGAACGCCTAGCCGGTAAAACCCATTATTGCTGTCTAGATGGTTACTCCGGATTCCATCAGATCCCAGTTGCTCCTGAAGACCAGGAAAAGACAACCTTCACCTGCCCTTTTGGGACCTTCGCGTATAGACGCATGCCCTTCGGTCTATGCAACGCCCCTGCCACTTTCCAGCGTTGTATGGTCAGCATTTTCTCTGAATTAGTTGAAGATGGAATCGAAGTCTTCATGGATGACTTCACCGTCTATGGAAACTCTTTTGAAGAATGCATGAACAATCTGAAAAGGTGCCTAGAGCGCTGCATTGAGACGAATCTTGTCCTGAATTTTGAAAAATGCCACTTTATGGTGGATCGAGCCCTGGTGCTTGGTCATGTTATCTCGGCCAAGGGAATTGAGGTCGACAAAGCCAAGATAGAAGTAATAGAATCCCTGCCCTACCCATCTTGTGTCCGCGATGTGAGATATTTTCTAGGCCATGCCGGTTTCTACCGAAGGTTCATTAAGGATTTTTAGTGGATTTCCCAACCCATGTGTCAACTGCTCCAGAAGGACGTGTCCTTTGATTTTAGCGAGGCCTGCAAAACCGCTTTTGAACTTCTCAAGAACAAACTTATCTCGACCCCGATTATTCGAGCCCCCGACTAGACACTACCTTTCGAGGTCATGTGTGATGGCAGTAATCAAGCCCTAGGCGCCGTTCTGGGTCAGAAGAAGGATAAAGAGACCCATGTCATCTATTACGCTTCCAAGCTGCTAGACCCGTCTCAGAAGAACTACACTACCACAGAGAAAGAACTTCTGGCCGTAGTCTACGCCCTAGACAAGTTCAGACAATATCTGCTAAGCACTCATGTCCTTGTCTACTCTGACCATTCTGCCCTTCGGTGTTTGTTAACCAAAGCCGATGCCAAACCTCGGCTTATTCGTTGGATCTTGCTCCTACAAGAATTCAATATAGCTATCAAAGACAAGGCCGGAAGAGAAAACCTTGTGGCCGATCACCTGAGTAGACTTCCAGCCCAAGAAGATAATTCGCTTGTGCCAATCCGGGATACTTTTCCAGACGAGCACTTATGTCTAGTCCAAGCTGTTTATTCCCCATGGTTTTCCGATATTGCAAACTTTTGTGCTACAGACACTTACCCAGCCGATTCCACTTCCTCTGAATGCACCAGAATCAGAAGACAAGCAAAATACTACATATGGGACAGTCCCTACCTATGGAAGCACTGTTCGGATCAGCTCATTCGTAGATGTGTAACCATGGACGAGGTGCCCTCGATCCTTAAATTCTGCCACTCAGAAGGAGGCCATTTCGCGGCCAAGAAAACTGCCCTAAAAGTTCTGGAAGCTGGTCTGTACTGGCCTACCATTTTCAAGGATAGTTACATGTTTTGCGCTTCATGCCCCCGATGTCAGGCCACTAGAAATATCGGGGCCAGGAATCAGATGCCCTTGACAAACATTATCGCTTGCGAGATCTTTGATATCTGGGGTATAGACTTCATGGGCCCTTTTCCAAATTCCTTTGGCAATATCTACATCCTTCTGGCCGTCGACTATGTCTCTAAATGGGTCGAGGCCAAGGCTACTCGAACAGACGATTCCAAGGTGGTTGTGAACTTCCTCCGCACCAATATCTTCAATCGGTTTGGTACACCTAGAGCGCTGATCAGCGATAGGGTGCCCACTTTTGCAACCGTGTTATGTCCTCTCTTTTGACAAAGTATGGAGTCCACCATAGAACATCCACTACTTATCATCCTCAGACTAACGGACAAGCCGAGGTCTCGAACCGTGAGATCAAATCCATTCTTGAGAAGACCGTTAACCAGTCCAGGAAGGATTGGAGTTTGAAATTGGGTGATGCTCTCTGGGCCTATCGCACAGCTTTCAAGACCCCGATAGGGATGACCCCTTACAGACTTGTTTATGGGAAGCCGTGCCATCTCCCAGTGGAGATAGAGCACAAGGATTTTTGGGCTATCAGAAAGGTGAACACAGATCTAGGCCTCGCTGACCAACATAGGCGCTTGCAAATTCAAGAGCTAGAAGAGTTAAGGGATGATGCTTATGAGAACGCCCTGCTCTATAAAGGCAAGACAAAAGCCTATCATGACCGACATCTTCGTCCCAAAACGTTCTCAGTTGGACAGCAAGTCTTGTTGTACAACTCACGACTACGACTCTTCGCTGGGAAGCTGAAATCCAAATGGTCGGGACCTTTCGTGGTCACGACAATCTACACTCATGGGGCAGTTGAAATCCAAAACCCTGCTACATGAGTCATCTTCAAAGTCAGTGGGCAAAGACTGAAGCCCTTCTACGAAGGTTTCCAGCCCTCGGTTGTTGAGGAGGCTATGGTGGAGGACCCACATGTCCAGACCTAGAGTATCAAAGCACGTCGAGGTCCCGACGAGTAAATGGACCACTTTGAAGGCATTTGATATGCCATCTGTATCCTTTCTCTCTCCCTTATCTTCTCTGCAACCTTTCGGATTCTCTGATTTTTGTTGATTTTATTTTCATGTTTTATTCCTAGTATATATCTCTTACCTTTCCCTTTCCCTATGATTTTATCCCTTTTTATTAGCATTAACTCACCTTTATTCTCTCTTTTTGTCCGTATCTTAAATGTACCAACTGCCATTTTGAAATTTAAAAGTTGATATCCTTTTTGGGCAGTTGGGATACGCGTGGGTCATCGTGCTCCATGCCCAGGTTGCCACGTCGCCTGTCAAGCCGCAGAAAATGCAGACCTCATCAATGCAAAGTTGTGCCATTTATTGCCAGCTATGATTTCCACTCTCTCTCCCACGCTCCCAAATTTTTTCACTCATATCACTTTCAACCCTATCACTTTCACCTCTCTCCCTCACCAAACACGCAACCCTAACCTCTCTTCACTCCCATCTCCATTACTGCCATCTCTCTCACTCCACTCACCATCAATGGCACCTAAGACTAAAAAGCCAGCCCGCAAAAATGCTGCCGGACCTAAGCCGGTGGACACTTCGAGCCCTGTTCCTTCCAGATCTAGATCCCAGTCAGCTACACCAAACTCGGCTTCATACAAAATAGCCACACCACCGTCTGTCAAGCCACGACCCCTTCCCTCTCCCACGACGGTTTCACCCACAACCGTGGAGCAGATCAGAGAGTTTACCCCGGTGGAGGACGATATAGAAGTCACAGGCTCCGTTCCTCTGACCATGACAACCACTAGAGGCGGTCGTATGGTGAAGCTCCCCCCTGGATCATCCACGGCCAAGCCCAAGCCCAAAAAGCCCTCTACATCATCCAAGCAGTCACCCCTAGATGCTGCCGTTGATCATTTCCTATATCCTCAGCCTGCCTTAACGGTGGAAGAGGTCCTCCAGGACATCCTAATCTCTGACGAGGAAGCCGAGGTCATGGAAGCCCAAACTGACGCTGATATTGGCCAAGAGAATGAAGACCCCGAGGCCATGGAGGAAGGAATAGGAGAAAGTGGAGAAGAAGAGGGCGGCGAAGCTGATGAAGAAGAAGATTTCGAGGCCCAACAAGCTGCAGAGGAGGCAGAGAAGAAACAAAAGGCAACTGAAGCAAAATCAGCGGCCAAGAAGGGAAAGTCCAAGGCACCGGCCAAGGCGGATCAGCCAGCTGCGGTTGAGACACCAGTGGGCCAGAAGAGAAAGCTTTCACTCACCGGTTCAGGCAAGCCCTCGAGCTCCAAGAAGCTTCGGGCCCCCAAAACAGATGAAGATGTCGAGGTCGAGACCCCAGCGCCTTCATCTATCCCCAGATCCGGCTCACACCAGGTGACTTCTGACCTTTCTTCACCCTATGAATGGATTGTCTTTAATGATAAACCTTCTCTTGACAAGTTGACTTTGCTGAATTCCAAGGGCGTTAGCTCATGTGCGCGCCTAGATTTTGAATTTCTTGCTAAGATGGGCATTGAGTCCAGGATCAGAGATTATGTGACCAACATTGGTTGGGAATCTCTGTTCTATTTGGAGCACCCGACCTATGTCGAGCTTTCCCTTGAATTTTTTACTACTTTTTGGGTAGATGGCACTTTTAGACCCAAGGGTAAAGTCGGTCCAAATTCCTCTACCCCTGGTTTGATCAACTTTAGACTAGCCACAAAATGGGAGCATCTGACACTGGGTGAATTTAATTGCTGGTTAGGTTTTGTTAAAAATGATGAATTGAATACCCCTCGGTATAAAAATGCTTTAACTGTTATCCCTTCTGTTTTTGATGCTACTGCTGCTTTTCGGGAGCTAACCAATAAGCCTAATGTTCAATATGATGCTAAGGGTAGTAAAGCCCATGAAATTGTTGACCCTGCATTGCGTATCCTGCACCGGTATCTAGCCCTCACCTTTTCCGCAAGATTTGGTTCCTCGGGACAGATATCTGTGCAGGAACTTTTCTTTTTATGGTGCATGAAGCACAAACGAAGGGTCAATCTAGGTTTTTGGGTAGCTTCGGGTGTCTTGCATGTATTAAATGGTAGCCGTGGGCCTATTTTTGGATCCCTTATCTCCCTGTTTGCTGTAAAAATGCGTAACATTGACCTGACTGCTAGTAACCTTTTCGAGCCCCTGGCATTCAAGGATTTGGACATCCGAACCTTGGATGTCATGGGCCATTTATGTCTCTCACGTGGTGTGCTGAGCTTTTATCCAGGTTGTGCCCCAGCAGCGGAGAAGGTTTTCGGGACCAAGAATGGCGGTATCTTCGACTATCCAGATCTTTCGGACCCCCGCTCCAATGCCATTCCTCCAGCCCCCGAAAAGTAAGTGCCTCAAGCAGAATCAGCTCGACAAGGCCAAAATACTGCATCAGGAAGCCAGCCCCCAACCCCTCTCATCGTCTATGACCCGACCCAGACGAGGCTTCTCCAGCTTATCCTGCGGGAACTTCAGGCTTTGACGGCTGAAGTTGCCCACAGAAATTTACCACCCCAGTAACCCACCCCCCCGAACAATTTCATCTCTCCAGCCCCCGAAAGGGGCACTGAACAATTTATTATTTTTACTATGTACTGTACTTATATTTCTTGAACTCCTTTTTATACTCTCCCCGCATTGAGGACAATGCGCTGCCTAAGTGTGAGGAGGGAGTTATTTATGCATTTTGCCTGTGTGTTTGCATGTTTATTTTTACGTTTGTTGCATGATTGCATGATCTTCGGATTTTATTTTTAGCCATGCTAGGAAAATTTTCAAACCCTCATTTTTGGCATGTGTTTTTCAACTTTCGATGCATAGAAAAAACATGACATCCATAGCACCTACGCCTGAACATGCATTTTTAGACCTGCTAGCCCTTATATCTATATCTAGGCCACGACACCAGTAGTCATAAATTGATCCCGTGAGCATATTTGAACTTCATGCCTTTTATTTTTGAGAAAAATGCTTAGTTAAGCGCAGTCTAAGTTTGCATGATATCCCTGGGTATAGTCACTGTTAGGACATGGGAAAGCTTAGAAATGACAGAAAACTTCGCATCAATGTCTCTTTCCTTCTTTTCTTCCATCTCCCTCTCTTTTCTTTTCGAGCCCCCGACATTCCCCTTCTTTTCATACTCTTTCCTAACCATTCACCTTTTCTTGATCTTTTTCCTTGGCAGGTGAGGTAGCAATTGTTGAGGGTAACGTCGAGGGCTAGACACCTAAAGTGAGCAGGCGAGTTTAAGTGTGGGGAAGGAAGGCAAAAGCAAAAGACTTCAATAGCAAAAAGCAGGAGTCTAGGGCAAGATAAGAAAAGAGTTTCGAGCCCTAGACCATCCATTCAATTCGAGCCCCTGAAACATTCAAGTGTGGGGAAACGACAAAGAAGTCACCAATGATGCTGGAACCAAATCAAGGGCCATCTACTCTTCTCTAAAAAAATTTAAAAAAAAAAATTTATTAACAATTTTATCTCAAAATAAGAGGAGAAAGACACCGAGCGTCCAAGAAAAAGCATCCGCATCCGAAGCTTCAATTCGAAGACTTTCCTGACCCCGAAAGATGATCCTTGTCTAGCCCCCGAATCGCCTCGTGCCCTCGATGAAAGCTGCCTCGCCTTTCGCTTTTTCCCAGCCAAGGGATCCAACCAGGTTTTGCCTGGTTCTTTCTTTTCTTTCCTTCTTTTCTCCCCTCATTTCTCTTCTGTTCATCTCCTACTCCCCTCTTCCACCTTTCTAACTCTTTCGACCCCTTTTCTTTCTATTTGCTGATGCGATGTTTCCCCGATTGTTGATTACCCATGCATGTGTTCTACAGTACTCGGATTGACGTGCAAACCATGCTTGTGTTGTGTTAATTGCATTCATGAGTGCTAGCCTAAACACATATTTTATTCTGAGTATGAGTGCAAATACGCATCTTTGTGAGGACTGCTGGTGGCTAGGCTAGATATGGAAAAGTCTGGTTGATAGGGTCGTTATTCTATCAGCCTGATGCAGGTGTTTTCTAGGTCTGGATGTGTACTGATTGGGTGTAGTTTGTAGGATGGTGTGCCAATTCTAGGTGTTGGAAGTTGATTATGTATGTTTAGGAATGAGGTGTTTTCCAATTTTGTTTATGCTCGAGGGCGAGCATAGGGGCAATGTGGGGATGTTTGATAACACGTTTCATGCTCTCGGTTTTTCCCTCCTTTCTAGCCCTTTCGGGGGCTCGATGTTGCTATTTAACCCTCATTTCAATCTTATTTGCAGATTAGCATCAAGGAAGGGAAAAAGCCGAAAAGAAGCTATTTTAGAGCATTTCTGAGGAATTTCATTTTCCAGGTCTAGAAGAAAGAACGTTGTCCAGACCTCGACGCGAACCAGACCAGTGCGCTGTCTCAAAGCCTCGACAGTTCTGAGCCTTCTTCCAAGGAGAGCATCTTCTGAGATCCGCACGGTATCCCAGGCGCTTCCAGAAGATAGCAGATATTCCAGGGATCCCAGAATATTCCTTTTGCAAGGACGTGTGCTGTCACGCCCTCATTGATCCTTCCTCTCCCCTTAGCTGTTTTTGTCTCCTAGCTACGCTTAGGCTATATAAGCATAGTTTTAGGGTTTTTGTAAGGACGGCTGTTTGGCAAAGGATAATTTCTTACATTAATTTCAGTGCTTATTTTCAGGGGATCATCTCCTCTTCTCAACCAAGAGAAGCCATTGTCAACAACTTTCCTCTTTGATTATTAATTAATCTATCGGTTTACTCTACTCCCTTTTTACTTTCCTTGTTTTATCTTTGTATGATTCTATCTACCTACTGTTTATACTATAGTGTGAGTAGCTAAACACCCCTTTCTTGGTGAAGGGTGTTCCACGGGTTGTAGGGTTCGGCTAAGAGGTCTAATGCATGCTTAACATATTCTTTTGTGACACATGACTGTTTACCGATTTAATTACATGCTTGTCTAGAAATGTTAAGAGCTTGATCATCTTTTAGTATTTCTGCATGAGTAACGTCATATTCCAGGGTTATAACTGACGCGAAGCCCTGGAGTTGGAGCAGACATCTAGGGGAGGCAGTGCGAGAGGCCTCACCTAGGGGTAAACAGTTATCTAGGGTATGCGATACGAGTCTGACAAGCTGAGGTATCGCGCCCTAGATCTGTCTTACCTTTCCTTCATGGGCGTTCTGAATTTAGCCTCCCTACTTCGTGCCGTGACAGGCCGGACGGTCAAGGCTACCTTTTGATGACAAGGAAGGTAGCTGGGAGGATGGCTGAATGTCAAGGTCACCTCATATGTGGAAACGGGGGGTGACTTTTATCTACGAAGGTAAGCAGGGGATGCGGTGTGGAAACGCGGTCCCTATAGCAGATCTGCACATGAGTCTGGAAAACTTCTGCACCAATGACTAGCCGACCTAGAAAATAACCCAAGGGAACACCTTTCGCTAAGATCTCGTCTCATCTGATTAATATCCTTTTCATTACCTTTTCCCGCATTCGATTTGTTTATATCTCTTGCTCTGGATTACAATTTATATTTCTTGCTCTGGATTACAATTTATATTTCTTGCCCTGGATTACGATTTACTTTCGTGCCCTAGATAAGTATTTTCCACTTATGTTTTGTTAGCTCCTCTACTCTGCATTGATTAATTTATTAATCAACATAACCCCCCCTGTTATTGTTACTGTGGTTAGATTTGTTGCATATTGCCTTGTCATACTAGTTCACTAGCAAATTAGTCCTTCAATCTCTGTGGTTCAACCCTGACTTGCTCTGTACACATTAAGTTGTGCATTTAGGCATCAGGAAAATTTAAGTATATTTGACTGACGATCAATAGAATCGCCTACTTTAACTTAAATCATGCATGGCCCAATGATAAGGGGGGAACATCCGCTCTAGCATACGAACAAACGGTAAACCCGTCCTTCAGTCCCAATCGGAAATAACAAGTCCCAACGAAAAATGCTAAGATGTAACGTCACCTTGGAGGGCCCAAATTACATGTTTAAAATATTTTCAAAACATCTTGCATACTGGTAACCTTTTTAGGATGTGACTTGGGTGCTGATAGAAGCCGGAAGCCTCATAGCGAAGATGGAGGCGCTTCATGGAGCAAACCAGATCTAGTCTCTAGCTCGGTTGGTTCCCAACACTTAGATGGATGGATGGATGGATGTTTTGTAAGGAAGGGGAGTTTAGATGCAGCGGAATAAGGGATGATTTGTAAAGGGGTTGATGATAAACGAAATGGAACTTGAAATCCCAAGGAACCCTCTTAGATCTAGTCTAAGCAACCTCATTTCTACTGATTTTCAAGGATCTCTCTATTACAAATGAACACAAGATTAAGCTAAAGCTTAATCAAAAGATTACAAGAGATAAGATGGATACGCAAGGTTGTTAGCCCTAATGGCTCGGTTACCAAGAACCCTAGCAAGTCCCTTAGGCTAAGCCTAAGGAGTGGTCTAAAGGTCTTATGATAATAATCATAAGCAAATTCAAAGACAACCTATAAAAGAGGCTAAGCCCTCTATTTATAGGAAAGCTAAAACAAAGTGGAAAGTACATAAATAACCCTTGGACAAAGGGCCTTGATAACTCTTCAAGAGGTGTCCAAAATGGTCCAAGATGGGCTTGACAATCGGTCATGGACGAGTCTAGGCCTTGAAGCTCATATCAGTTGAGGCCTTGAAGTGCATATCAGTCGAGGCCTTGAGGGTAGACGCTGATCGGGGGCTCGATGGCGCACGCTGGGCAGGATGAGGCTCGGGGCCTCGAAGGCAGGATGACGCTCGGGGCCTTGAAGGCAGGATGAGGTTCGGGACCTCGAGGGCAAGACTGGCACGGGCGTTCAAGGGCAGGCATCCTGGATCATATCATTCCCTCCACCTTTGAAGGGATTCGACCTCGAATCTGTAGCCTCGAGCCCATGAACTTTGGACCTACAAAAAAAAAAAAAAAACAAACTAGGACGACTCTTGACACTTTGGATTTTGGTAGTTTCGGACATAAACTAGACACTTTTGATGAAGGTGCAAATTTGAAGATGAAATGCAAACGTCAACCTTCAAAACAACTCAAGATCACGATAAGAGCATGGACTGCCTCACGCGGTGAATCTGTCAAGACCCCGATTGTGGCTGGAAGGTGTTTCAAGGGTGACAATCTATAAATCAACTCAAGAAAAGACTCTAGACATAAAATGAGACTCAAGAGTAACAAAAGAAAGAAGAAAGCCGAATGTTTGATCAATCACTAAGCGAAAACCGAACTCAAACAATGCACACCAAAGATATAAACTACTACACTTCTAAAGAATTTCATGCACACTAGTCTCTTGCTTTGACTCTCTCTTTCTCTCTTTTGAAAGAAGGGATAATAATAATAATAAATTTTTTTTTATATATCCCTTATGTTTCTTTTCTTTCTTTTCTTTTGAGATGAGTGCAAGAGAGCTCAATGGATGAAAGGCAAGTCATTTAGAAGAAGAGAAGTGTATGACAAGTAGTTTTAAACACTTTAATTTTTTTTCTTCACTAAATGCCAAATTTTGATGATGTGGCACTAGTGATGAGGTGGCAAAATTATGTGCGGTGGCAAGTGATGTGATAAAATATCTAGAAGAATATTCTATGTATATCCTCTTCAAAATACTAGGTTAGAAATGAAGAATAAATGGATTAATATGGACCTAGTATTTTAGAGGACACCTCCACATAACAACAAAATGGGACCACATCCTACACATGGCACACAAGACACTTGTCTTTCAAATGGATGAACAAATGAAAGCACCAATCACATAATTCAATCTCAATTAAATAAATGAAGAAAACAATTCATCAAACACAGATTTTCGGAATTAATGGGTCACTAAAGATCAAAACTCAAAAGCTTCAAGAACACAAGATGAACATGAAGAACACCAAGCACCACTTTCGGTCTATGAATCTTAAACAGCCCAAACATGGCCCAAAAATTATGAAAATTAATAGACAGACTCCTAAGACACAGATCTACAACTTTGTAGAAGGAAGTAAAATACGATTCCAAGTGGAAGACACATAAAATAGACACACAAGGCAAACTGTCTCTTCTCGCGTAATTTTCTGCACACGTTTTCTAACAAGTTCCAAGTACAGGAAATACACAGAATCAACAGTTGGCACACAAATGAAAGTTTCTCTACTCAGATAGAAGTTTTAGCACAAAACATTTCAGAATTTACTGGGCGAGCAAACAGTCAGAAACGCAGAAACAAAACAGACACAAAAACTATTTTCGGACAGGAAAAACAGCCACAACAAAAACGAAAACACAAGTCAAAGGGGGAAGCGATTTTATGGGTGGAGAAGAGGGGAAGAACACAGAAAATCCAACCTTAGAGAATAGCTAGAGCTCCGCTACCACATGATAGAAGCCGGAAGCCTCATAGCGAAGATGGAGGCACTTCATGGAGCAAACCGGATCTAGTCTCTAGCTCGGTTGGTTCCCAACACTTAGATGGATGGATGGATGGATGTTTTGTAAGGAAGGGGAGTTTAGATGCAGCGGAATAAGGGATGATTTGTAGAGGGGTTGATGATAAACGAAATGGAACTTGAAATCCCAAGGAACCCTCTTAGATCTAGTCTAAACAACCTCCTTTCTACTGATTTTCAAGGATCTCTCTATTACAAATGAACACAAGATTAAGCTAAAGCTTAATCAAAAGATTACAAGAGATAAGATGGATACGCTAGCCCTAATGGCTCGGTTACCAAGAACCCTAGCAAGTCCCTTAGGCTAAGCCTAAGGAGTGGTCTAAAGGTCTTATGATAATAATCATAAGCAAATTCAAAGACAACCTATAAAAGAGGCTAAATCCTCTATTTATAGGAAAGCTAAAACAAAGCGGAAAGTACATAAATAACCCTTGGACAAAGGGCCTTGATAACTCTTCAAGAGGTGTCCAAAATGGTCCAAGATGGGCTTGACAATCGGTCATGGACGAGTCTAGGCCTTGAAGCTCATATCAGTCGAGGCCTTGAAGTGCATATCAGTCGAGGCCTTGAGGGTAGGCGCTGATCGGGGGCTCGATGGCGCACGCTGGGCAGGATGAGGCTCGGGGCCTCGAAGGCAGGATGACGCTCGGGGCCTCGAAGGCAGGATGAGGTTCGGGACCTCGAGGGCAAGACTGGCACGGGCGTTCGAGGGCAGGCATCCTGGATCATATCAGTGCCTAACACCTTTCTAAGTCTATAATCACGACCTCGAACCGTTGTTATTTGGTTTAGACCTTTGTGCCTTAGCCTTTTATTTTTATGCCATGACGATTAGGTTTCCTAAACCTTAGAAAATTAGGGTGGCGACTTCATTTTGCATGATGTTAAGACAAGTCCAACGCTTGTCTCGCATTGTGGCCCGTCCCGAACCTTTACTCGTTTTCAAGACAAACACCCACCTTACAAACTGAAATGGACCAAGATACAAGTTTTGTTAAATTACACGGAATTCTATATCAGCGGGTATGTTTCTAACAATAAAAAATATCATTCCATTTCACTTTTTATCTTAGTTTAACGCGGTCATATCGATCAAATACCGGCCGGTATGATCAATATATTCGATACAAACTCATACCGATTTGTCTCGGTTTTAAAAATTTAGAAAAATAAAGAAAAGTATTCGAGAGTCAAATCTATGTATTTTTTTCATTACTACCCTTGTCGTATTCTATTAATTTGTGTTAAACGGGTAAACTTTATATTGAGAAAATGTAGGATTAACTATGTTAGTCGGTTAGATTCTTGTTCTTTTTTAAAAATAAAAGAACCCGAGATTGGTATATTGAGCGAGGCGAGTACATCTCGTACCAATAATAAAACCGAGATACTCACCGAAATGACATCGACAACCTTGGTTTATATAACTTAAATTAAAAACTTAGATCAATACACGAATGATCATGTAGCTCATAGTTTTCAACTGATAGTAAAATACAGCTGGAAGAAATTCAAATTCGAATGTTACCTATCCCGTTAAAATCTATTTTTTTCTTGTACATATTATAAGTTGCAATATATCTTTGAAGAAGACTGCATACCAAATGCGAATAAAGTCTCTTTTTTTTAAAAAAAATATCTTGAATAAAATCATAAATTAATGGGCATGCTGAAAGCACTTTTAATTAATTTATGCCTTGATCTAGCTGTACTTGGTTGTTTTTTTTCAGCGTTAAAAGAACCCAAAAAAAACATAGTTTATAGTTGTTAAGGTCAACTGAAGTAGGTGTAATTGCTCATCAAAACACCCATATAAGAAATCTCCATTGTTGTCTGGGTTTTGATTTTGGGCAAATCGTAATTAAGAGAAAGATTAGTCATGATTGGTGGCTTAGTAACGATTGTGATGGTGGTGATTGAGTTCATTTTAGTGAGCGCCACCACTTTAGGCAAAGCAGCCCTGAACCAAGGCATGAGTCAATTTGTATACATAGCCTATTCAAATCTCCTTTCCATGTTCATCCTCATCCTCTGTAACTTCATCTTTTACATGTAATTAATTACAGTTTGCCTCCTCCTCCTCTTCTTCTTTATAATTAGTTATATATATGCTCATAATTTTTTGATTAATAAAACAGGAACAGACCTCGGACACCAATCACAGCTCCCATCCTCTCTAAAATCTTCCTTGCGAGCATAATCAGGTGTGTAATTACATCACTAATTATTTTTTGATCATCTTGGCAATTGATTGTTGTTGGTTAATAAATTTTGGGTTTTGATTGTTGGGTGTAGTTGCATTCTGCAGATTTTTATGATTATTGGGATAAAGTATAGCTCCCCAACTCTATCATCAGCAATGAATGATCTCACACCTGCTTTCACATTTTTGATTGCCACACTTACCAGGTACTTCTAATTCTTCCACATCCTTCAAATGGGTTCTTGAAAAACTGGTCATGTTGCTCAATTTTTTGTTATCTAGAGTTTAATTGATCAAATTGAAAGATGGGTTTGCTTAATTTTAACCAAATGTTGTCGGGAGTTCGAATCCTTACACCATCCGTATTTAATTAAAATTTAATCCTGATGATGAGATTAGAATGGAACAGCTAGACTTGAGATTGAGAAGCAGTCAAGCCAAAACTATAGGGACATTGGTATCAATTGGAGGAGCATTGATTGTGACTTTATACCAAGGTCAGCCGATTAATCTTATTCCTGGCATTGATAATCTACATCGAGACCTCCTAGGATTATCGCTGCTGTCATCAAACTGGATCTTGGGAGCAATTTTTACTGCAGCTGCTTCCTTGTGCTTTTCAGTTTTCTATGTTATCCAGGTACACCTTTATCGAAAAACATCATCATTTCCTACGCGTTTATCATGAACTCGAGACGTTACTCTTTCCGAGTCATGTTGGGATGTGCAGGTTTGGATTTTAAGGGATTATCCTGAAGAGGTAATGCTATCACTTATAGTCGGCATCTTTTCGACCGTCCTTTGTACTGTGGTGGCCTTGATTGCAGAGACCGACCCAAATGCTTGGAAGATCAAGTCTTCTATAGAGTCGATAGCTGTTGTATTTGCTGTAAGCATAATAGAAAAGAAAACATGTTTATCACTAAACGTGTGTAACTACTTTACGTTTCGATAACGATTTATGATTAACTCAGATCTGTTTGTTCAATCTGCAGGCAGTTTTTCCACTAACATGTATGAGCATTGTGCATGCCTGGGCGTGCCGCAAGAAAGGGGCAGTCTATGTTGTGGCATTTAGGCCTCTGGACATTTTGATTGCGATCTTGTTAGGTGTCTCTTTTCTTGGTGATACCCTTTATCTTGGAAGGTAATATGGTTCTGTTGCTTAAAACTATATGTATTAAGGAAGGAAATTAATAACTTGTTGCTACATTCTTGTTTCTTAATGATCATGTGCAGTGTGATTGGAGCAATAGTTCTGGTTTCTGGGTTTTATGGTGTGCTATGGGGAAAATCCCAGGAAGAAAAGCTAGAAGATGAGACCAGAATTTCTAGGATTGAGCCTTGCTCTACCGAGAAAATGCCTCTACTACAGGATAAGAAAAACGACCAAGTGTAGTTTTCGGAGTATACACAACAAGACTTCAAAACAAGAAAAAAGTAAGCTATAGAAAATCAACAATGAACACGTCTCGTAAAAATCGCGCCTGATATATCTCCGAAGAGATGAAGTTGCCTACTCATGTTCTTTTTAAATATACAAATGTTAACTATTTTTTGCCAACAAGTTCGGTTGCGTTAGAATTTTAAAAAGTTTGCTGAAAGCTTTATTCTGCATTTCTTTTTATACGGTATCTGTATCATTATTCAACATTCATATATACTAGTCTTAAGACTATGGGACAATCTGACACATTTTTTTATGAAATAAGGTTGGATATTTATTTTTATCTAAAACATCTAATAAATGAGCCATAATATTAAATACCGAGTATTCCTGATTCAAACCGAACAATAAACAAAATCTTAAAAATCGGTAAAGCTCTCCGTCTCCCAGACTCTCCCTCTTATTCAATAAGTCAACATCAACAATTTTGTTTATTTAAATGAAAGCAGGTCCCGCATTAAAATCATACTAGTTTATTTTAAAGAAAGCATGGACCATCGTATTTAATAAATTGATAATTATATTTTTAGCTCTTCTATTTAGTTTTTAGGCACATTATTTTATTTTTGATTGAATTTGACTCCTCTACTTATATTTTTATATTAATTTAACTAATTAAGGTAATATTGTGCACAATTAGACATTAAATCTATAACATTATTTAGCTAACATGATAATCCATGTTAGAAACCATTGTCAATTTTTTAATAAAAAAAATAGATTTTAAACTCATTTATCCAACCTTTTAATCCATTTTATTTTGGGATAATAATATAAAAACTCCTGAACTATACTCGAAAAATAGAAATTTTCCCATGACTAAAAAAATTCAAATCGAGGTTTTTGAACTAAAGGTCAATGAAATTCAAGTCCAATTCTGTTAGTCAAACTAAAACTAACAAACAGTTAGTTTGACCTATTGTTGCCGGTTGCTGCAACATGGAATTTTTTTTTAAAAATTATGTAATTAATTTAATAAATTCTGAAAAATAATATAATAAATTTTTAAAAATTCTGAAAAATAATATAATTAATTTTAAAAATATAAAAAAATAATGTAATTAATTTTAAAAATGTTAAAAAATAATGTAATTAATTTTAAATTTTTTTAAAAATAATGTAATTATTTAATTATATTTATTAGGGTTTTCATCGCTAATAAATGTTTCCAATTTCCCTTTTTTATTTTTTCACTTTATCTTCTACGTCTCTTTCCCCTCTACCCCCATCCCACACAGGCACAACAGCACCACCAAAACAAGATACTCAAAACAACCGATTTTAATTTTTCATCTTTTGATTCATTGTTTCGGACTGATCTATGACTTCCGTAGTTTTGGATCTGGATCTGGTCAAAATGGAAACAACTCTTTCCAGATCTGCCCAAACCCGCCAGCCACACACAGATCCAAGCCTCACTATCACAACCATCACTGCTAACAAGACCATCAGATCTGCCCAAAACTAGGGATGGCAACGGGTATCCATACCCGGATATCCGCCCATACCCATAACAGTTTGACGGGTAATACCCAAACCATACCCAGTTTGACTGGGTATGATTTAGGTATTACCCATACCCATTCGGGTATAACCTATTTTTTTCAATTTTTTTTTTACTGCTTCTCCTCCCTCTCTGGCATCGCCGTCCTCCTCACCGCCATCACTGTCACCCCAATCCATCCTCGCCTCTTAAACCCAGCACCATTCCGAACCACCACCATCACCTCATCCGAACCACCACCATCGCCGAACCAACAATCAAATCCTCACCGCCAACCCTCTCGACCAAACCCATCATCACAACCAAATCCAACACCGAACCACCACCATCTCCTATTGCCGAAACAACCCACTAAATCGCTAATCAGAGCGACTCCGATTTGAATGATTTCAGCAGCCGATCTGCTTCCTGCGGCTGGGTGGTACTGTACGATTTTACCAGGGGTTTTGATCACTCGATGCTGATTGGATTTACTGGCATAGTTGTGGCGCTTGCGGTAAGTAAGCCGCTATACCATGGTTTTCGAGGGTTTGGGGGTGTAAAGAAGCTAGCAGTGGTGAAGAAGAGATGATATAAAAAGGACTCCCCACCCTAGATCCAACGACTGTGGATTTTTGGTCAGTGATTGTGCGTGGACTTGGACTGGGCTTTGAGATGTGGGTTAAGTGACTGTGGAGATGGAAAAGAATTATTTTTTGAAAATTATTTGATGTGTTCTATAGCTAGGCCAGGGTAATATTAATAATATATACTTATTAATTTTTGTGTGTATTTCTTTGTATTTTTTATTAATAATTATCAATTAGTTATGAAACTTAATTATTAGCTAGTTAATGAAATAATTAATAATTATATATGTATATAAATATTTTGACTAACAATTTTTAAATAATAATTCCAATTTTAATTTGATGAAAAATTTACTAGGATAAACTAATTACATAAATATTTTATTTATATTTATGCTAATTAATGATTTCAGTCCACCACATTTTAAATATAGAGTTAAAACTATAGTATTACTTGATTAAATTTTTGAGTTGAAAATCGAAATATATACATGTGCAAATGAACGCAATGGATGGTTATCAAAGCGCCACAAGCACAGAATTTTTAAACTATAGTACTCTCGAGAAGGTGACACGTCCCCAAAAAGGAAAAAAAATAGTTTTTTTTTTAATTCTAGGCAAAAAGAGCAAAAAGGACAAAAATCGAGCAAAAATGAGCAAAAATGATAAAAAAGATGAGGCAAAACGGTAAAAAATGAGCCAATATTATAAAAAATGAACCAAAATGATAAAAAAATGAGTCAAAACGGAAAAAAAAATGAGTCAAAATGAAAAAACGAACCAGAACGGTAAAAAAAGAGAGCAAAAATGGTAAAAAATGAGCTAAAATAATAAAAATGAGTTAAAATGGTAAAAAACGACCCAACATAGTAAAAAATTAACCTAATAGGTGAAAACGGACCTAGATAGTAAAATTTTCATTAATTATAAATAAATAAAATAATTTAGTAAATTGGATATCCATTACATACCCAATTGGGTATTGGGTATATTGGGTATGGGTAATAATGAATATTTAGTTTTGGGTATGAATTGAGTATTTATCCATACCCACTCATACCCGCTTTAACATACCCATACCCGTCTAATTGCCATCCCTACCCAAAACCGTCACTCAACACCATTAAAATCACCATCTTGGTCCTCCGTGGCACAATTGGCATTGGCCGCCTCTCCAGCTCCGACGCCGACGCCGTCAACCAGAACATCATCGAAGAAACCAACCGGATCCTTGCCGAGATCCGCTCCGACGGTGATCCAACCGGCAACAAGAAGACGAAATAAAAAAAGTCTAGAGCTGGTGTTGCCGGTGGATGAAGGGGAGCAGAGGGAGAGGGTGTGGAGTTCGGATTGAGAGAGGGAGGTCATATCAATGAAAGGAAGGAGGTGTAGAGGCAAGCCTGGAGCTGGTGTTGGTGAGGCAGTGCCCATTTGTTTTCTTTCGGGGACGGGGCTTGCTCGGTGAGCAGCGACGATGGTGGTGGGACAGGGACTTGGGCAAATGAGGCTGTGTCTGTAGACCTGTGCCCGTTTGCGATCGCCGACTAGATTTGTCTATCTTTTGTTCAATGGAACACTCCATAATTTTTGTGGTTGGGAAAGTTCAAATTCATTCTACAAAAAATCATTTAGGTTCATAATATTCATCGAGTAATTGTTTATTAAATTAATTAATTTGTTTATTTTTTTTACATAAAATAAATATATAATTCATTTTAGAATCATAAAAAATATGTCTACCTTATAATTACATACATGAAATTACATAAAAGAATATATATGTTTTCTGAATTATTCAAAATCAATATGGAAACAATAATTTTAATGTAATTTTTAAATTAATTTTAGTAATTTTTAAATTTTTTTAAATTAAATACATTATTTTTCTATATTTTTAAAATTAATTACAGTATTTTTCTGAATTTTTAAAAATAATTATATTATTTTTTTGAAAAAAAAATATAATTATTTTTAAAAATTCAGAAAAATACTGTAATTAATTTTAAAAATACCTAGAAACAAATCAAGGAATAAGAAAATAGAAAGAAAAATTTTAATTTTTGAAATTATGGAAATTTTGGAATAAGAAAATAAGAAAGAAAGAAATTTTTAAATTTTAATTTTTTTTTACATAATTACCTACTACAATAGGTTTTAAAAAAAATAAATTATTGTAGCAGGTAACCCTAAGAGAGTGTTAAATTTGACTAACGAAATGGACTCATATTTCATTGACTTTAAGTGCAGAGGAGGTGGAATAAAAATTTTATAATCTAGGAGAGGTGTCTGTTTTTCGAGTTAGTACAGGAGGTCTAAATGATAGTCCCTTTTATTTTTTAATAGGTCGGAAAAATGGATTTTAAATCCATTTTTTTCTTTAAAAATTGACGTTTCATCTGACATAAATTAACGTCACGTTAATTAAAAAATACTCCCTTCGGTATTTAATAAATGACTTTCTGAAACAGTAACATAATCAAATAAAGTGTAAAGTAACATTCAATAAAAAACATAATTTATTAAAAATCTGAGGAAGTATTAAATAATATTACGTCATCAAATTTAATGGGTAACGGTGTACGGCGTTTAAGAAAGGGTTCAAATTAATATAAAAATACAAATGGAGAGGTTAAATTAACAAAAATAAAAAATAAAATGAGGTGTCGAATAAAAAAAATTCCCTGAGTAGAGGTAGGTAGCAATCAAACTAGCACTGCATTTACTATTTGCGTGGAATTTGGTTAAAAACATTTTTTTTTCTTGATTCTTGGCAGCTGTTCTGTATCTAAATCAGCAGCGTGGTGATGCCACAACAACTCCAGAAACAGAGGAAACATGTCCTAATTTCCTAAGATTACACTACCTTGCCGGATCAAATCCTGCTCTGAGTTTTTTCCTCACCGGAAAAGAAAAAAAGATTAATTTCTCAAAATGACAATTACTGGGTCATCAGTAACAGTTGTTATGGTGATGACGGAGTTGTTTGAAGTGAGTTCAAGCACTCTGAGCAAAGCCGCCATGAGCAAAGGCATGAGTCAGTATGTCTACACTGTCTACTCAAACGCTCTTGCCATCCTTGTCCTTCTTCTCTCCACCTTCATCTTTTACAGGTAACTAATTCATCTGCTTAACTAACAATTAGTTTGTTTCTTCAGTTACTAATTATGGATTATATGTATAATTAAGAAGCAGGAACAGATACCCATCCAGAATTAGTGTGGGTATCCTCTGCAAAATCTTCTTTATGGGCATATTAAGGTGGGTGTTTTACTTAATCAAGTAATTTTGGTATAAATTGTGATCATGATCTTGATTGTTGATGAAATAATTAATGTTTGGTTGATTGGGTGTAGTTCTTGTATCCAGATTTTTATGAATATGGGTGTAAGGTATAGCTCCCCAACTCTAAACTCTGCAATATCTGATGTTGTCCCGGCTTTTACCTTCTTGATCGTCCTAATCTGCAGGTACTTGATTGCTTCTGTTGTTATTTATGTTTCTAATTATTGGGGCAAAGTTTAATTTTATCGCGGGCTGTTCCCGATTTAGTCTCATCCTATCGCTTTTAACTATACAACCCCAGACGTTTTCAATTCGTACCGATTTAGTCTTACCATTTTAGTGTGACTGATTTCAGGATGGAAAAGCTAGACTTGAGATTGAGAAGTAGTCAAGCAAAATCATTTGGGACCATGGTATCAATTGCAGGAGCATTGGTGGTGACTTTGTACAAAGGCCTGCCCATTAATGGTGCTACTACTGTTTTTTTTCATGATAGTGCTTCTTTAATTCTTTCCCTCCCATCAAACTGGATCTTCGGAGGGATCTGTTGTGCAGCTTCTGCTTTGTTCATTGCACTAATCTACGTTACTCAGGTATACTTGATGGATCATCAAAACATTTGCAGTACTTGATTAAGCAGGAGCTCAGTTTTTATGAAATTTCTGTATCATAAATAGAATGTTTAGGTCTGGATTATCATAAATGGAATGTTTAGGTCTGGATTCTAAGAGACTACCCTGAAGAAGTGATGGTAACACTCATTACGTGCATTTTTGTGACTGGCCAATCTACGGTGGTTGCCTTAATTGCAGAAAGAGGCCGCCCAAGTGTTTGGAAGCTAAAACCTGATATAGAGTTGATAGCTATCGTTTTCTCCGTAAGCATACATAGAGAACAAACACCGTTAATTATCATTGTTGTTGTTTTGGTAAGTTTTATACTTCAGTTGATATGATGCTGATTAATATGCAGGCAATCCTTGTGGTGTCATTTAGAAGCATAGTACACGCATGGGCGTGTCGCCAGAAAGGTGCTGTATATACTGTTGCGTTTAAGCCTCTTCAAATTGTGATTGCAGTGTTGTTGGGTGTCACTTTTCTGGGGGATACTCTATATCTTGGAAGGTAAAAGTTTATGTTTCTCAGGTTTGTGTTAGGTTTTAAATTAGTAAAAGAAAAGTTACAACTCATTAGTCCAAGGTTTTTGGCTTGTGTATATTGACTGTAATTGAAGTCCTATTTGCCAGATTATAGTGTGTTTAACTAATTAGTACAAACTCTAAAGACAAATACTGTAAGTATCGGTATGGTGACAACAAACTGGAGATGAACTTTTACATTGTTTATGATCTTATGATTGTGCAGTGTCATTGGAGCCATTGTTCTGGTTTCTGGGTTTTATGCTGTCATCTGGGGTAAAGCCAAGGAAGAAAAGATGGTAGAAGACAATGTCATTGGAAATTCAAGCCTCGAGTCATCATCTGCTGAGGCGCCTCTCTTGCAGGAGAAGAGAATGGATGTATAGCTAGTTACCATTATTTTTTGCAGCAAATTGCCCCATTTTAGCAATGTACTAGCATTTGTATTTACTATTTGTATATATACGCACTTTTCTTTTGGCTGGTACTGTTCTGGACTTACTCGCATTGTTCTGCATCTGAAATTCTGAATCACAAAATTATAAAGACCAAAATGTCAAGGTGATCCACGGTACAACAATATCCATCTACATACCCCACAAACAGGGAAAATTGTCCTAATTAGGGACATTATTGAGGCAAGCCATTGTACAAAGTCACCATCAATGCACCTGCAATTCCCAAACCCTGTTCCTGGGAAAATTCCTCACTACTAAAGAGCCCAAAAAAAAAGTTTCGATTTTCCGCAAAGATGACGACGATTGGATCATTAGTGACAGTCGTTATGGTGACAACAGAGCTGGTTGATGTGAGTTGAAGCACTCTAAGCACAGCGGTCATGAGCAATGGGATGAGTCAGTATGTCTACACTGTCTACTCAAATGATTTTGCCATCCCTGTTCTTCTTCTCTCCACCTTCTTCTTCTACAGGTAATTATTAATTACATTTATCTGTTACTAATTATGGATTAATTATATATAATTATAAGAAGCAGGAGCAGGAAGAGGAACCCATCTCAAATTAGCGTGGGTATCATCTGCAGAATCTTCTTTATGAGGATATGAAGGTGGGTGTTTTACTTAATGAAGTAATTAATTGATTAATTTGGTACTAATTAAATTTTTGATCATGATTAGTTGTTGATCATTATCCATATATAGTTGTTGTATCCAGACATTTTTTAATATGGGTATAAGATATAGCTCCCCAACTCTAAACTCTGCAATGTCTGATGTCTGATGTCGTCCCTGTTGGGGTTATTTCCAATCGACAATCAATTTGCGCAGCAAACAATCTTATCCCAAGAATCAATAACCCCTACCAATCAAAAGCAATAAAACATAACACAGAGATTTTTAACGTGGAAAACCTCAACAGGTAAAAAACCACGGGCACAAGCCAGTCAATCCACTATATGATGATCAATGTGTACAATCAAGCAAAATTCCTATCTCAACTATAGGAATAATCTGAAATACACCACTATCACCAATAGTACCAATCAAACAATCCAATCAATCAATCAATCCGAGAAAAACAAGAGATATGAGAATAGAGAACCAAAACCAGATTTCCACTGCTTCAATCGGGACAGGATTTCTACCACACCAGACAACTTATCACCGATCCAACCGTTCAGATTGAAGAACCAGAAGTCGCGCACCTGCTGTCCAAATTTCACCCAGATCCAACGGTGAACGAAGTCGCTGCGATGATTCTCCCGCAGCTGCACAGAGTTTGGCGAAATCTGTTTTCTCTCTTCTTTCTCACAGGATGCTCAACAACAACCCTCTTGCAATCTCTTAGGATGCTCAACAGCAACCCTAACACAATCTCTCAGGATGCTCAACAGCAACCCTAACACAATCTCTCAGGATGCTCAACAGCAACCCTTTCACAATCTCTCTCAGTTGCTATTCGTTGCAACTGATTTTACAATCTTTCTCAACTCAATCTCACATCTAGATCGAGGAGACCACGCTAGAGAAATCTCCCCCTCACATTTTTCTCTCTCTCTGTGTTTCTTCTCCCAACCTGAGCCACCATATATATATACATATATTAGTGGGCAACCTAATTAATTAGGTTACACAATCCTACTACAAGTCATACTCTAATCTTTTCTTTTCTTTTCTTTTTCTTTTTCTAATCAGACTTCTAATCAAACTAGAACAAACAATTACATGTGAGCCCACTTGGGCTAGGTCCACAACAATCTCCTTCAGCCAATATGAGCTGGACTCCAATAATTCTCCCCCTCCAGCTCATATCATGGGGGAATCACCAATCTTCATGCAATCTGAGTAGGAGTCAAGTTCGCTTTCTCACCGGTCAACACCGCAAAGCTAACTCTTCTCCTAGGTAACTCTATCTGGCCATCAGCATCATTCAATCTTTTGTAAGTACCTTGTACTTTACTCTTAACCGCGGTTCCAATCAATCGGTAAACATTGTTAGAAGCAAACTCCCCCTTCATGATTACAGCTGCTCCTTTGCTTACCCTTCATCAATCACAATCACAATCACAATCATGGATTCATCATCACAATCACAAATCCTCTCTTTTCTGCACTAGCAAAAATTCAGCATCATTATTCTTTCAAACCTTGCGCTCCGCTACCAGTTGTTGGGGTTATTTCCAATCGACAATCAATTTGCGCAGCAAACAATCTTATCCCAAGAATCAATAACCCCTACCAATCAAAAGCAATAAAACATAACACAGAGATTTTTAACGTGGAAAACCTCAACAGGTAAAAAACCACGGGCACAAGCCAGTCAATCCACTATATGATGATCAATGTGTACAATCAAGCAAAATTCCTATCTCAACTATAGGAATAATCTGAAATACACCACTATCACCAATAGTACCAATCAAACAATCCAATCAATCAATCAATCCGAGAAAAACAAGAGATATGAGAATAGAGAACCAAAACCAGATTTCCACTGCTTCAATCGGGACAGGATTTCTACCACACCAGACAACTTATCACCGATCCAACCGTTCAGATTGAAGAACCAGAAGTCGCGCACCTGCTGTCCAAATTTCACCCAGATCCAACGGTGAACGAAGTCGCTGCGATGATTCTCCCGCAGCTGCACAGAGTTTGGCGAAATCTGTTTTCTCTCTTCTTTCTCACAGGATGCTCAACAACAACCCTCTTGCAATCTCTTAGGATGCTCAACAGCAACCCTAACACAATCTCTCAGGATGCTCAACAGCAACCCTAACACAATCTCTCAGGATGCTCAACAGCAACCCTTTCACAATCTCTCTCAGTTGCTATTCGTTGCAACTGATTTTACAATCTTTCTCAACTCAATCTCACATCTAGATCGAGGAGACCACGCTAGAGAAATCTCCCCCTCACATTTTTCTCTCTCTCTGTGTTTCTTCTCCCAACCTGAGCCACCATATATATATACATATATTAGTGGGCAACCTAATTAATTAGGTTACACAATCCTACTACAAGTCATACTCTAATCTTTTCTTTTCTTTTCTTTTTCTTTTTCTAATCAGACTTCTAATCAAACTAGAACAAACAATTACATGTGAGCCCACTTGGGCTAGGTCCACAACAATCTCCTTCAGCCAATATGAGCTGGACTCCAATAATTCTCCCCCTCCAGCTCATATCATGGGGGAATCACCAATCTTCATGCAATCTGAGTAGGAGTCAAGTTCGCTTTCTCACCGGTCAACACCGCAAAGCTAACTCTTCTCCTAGGTAACTCTATCTGGCCATCAGCATCATTCAATCTTTTGTAAGTACCTTGTACTTTACTCTTAACCGCGGTTCCAATCAATCGGTAAACATTGTTAGAAGCAAACTCCCCCTTCATGATTACAGCTGCTCCTTTGCTTACCCTTCATCAATCACAATCACAATCACAATCATGGATTCATCATCACAATCACAAATCCTCTCTTTTCTGCACTAGCAAAAATTCAGCATCATTATTCTTTCAAACCTTGCGCTCCGCTACCAGTTGTTGGGGTTATTTCCAATCGACAATCAATTTGCGCAGCAAACAATCTTATCCCAAGAATCAATAACCCCTACCAATCAAAAGCAATAAAACATAACACAGAGATTTTTAACGTGGAAAACCTCAACAGGTAAAAAACCACGGGCACAAGCCAGTCAATCCACTATATGATGATCAATGTGTACAATCAAGCAAAATTCCTATCTCAACTATAGGAATAATCTGAAATACACCACTATCACCAATAGTACCAATCAAACAATCCAATCAATCAATCAATCCGAGAAAAACAAGAGATATGAGAATAGAGAACCAAAACCAGATTTCCACTGCTTCAATCGGGACAGGATTTCTACCACACCAGACAACTTATCACCGATCCAACCGTTCAGATTGAAGAACCAGAAGTCGCGCACCTGCTGTCCAAATTTCACCCAGATCCAACGGTGAACGAAGTCGCTGCGATGATTCTCCCGCAGCTGCACAGAGTTTGGCGAAATCTGTTTTCTCTCTTCTTTCTCACAGGATGCTCAACAACAACCCTCTTGCAATCTCTTAGGATGCTCAACAGCAACCCTAACACAATCTCTCAGGATGCTCAACAGCAACCCTAACACAATCTCTCAGGATGCTCAACAGCAACCCTTTCACAATCTCTCTCAGTTGCTATTCGTTGCAACTGATTTTACAATCTTTCTCAACTCAATCTCACATCTAGATCGAGGAGACCACGCTAGAGAAATCTCCCCCTCACATTTTTCTCTCTCTCTGTGTTTCTTCTCCCAACCTGAGCCACCATATATATATACATATATTAGTGGGCAACCTAATTAATTAGGTTACACAATCCTACTACAAGTCATACTCTAATCTTTTCTTTTCTTTTCTTTTTCTTTTTCTAATCAGACTTCTAATCAAACTAGAACAAACAATTACATGTGAGCCCACTTGGGCTAGGTCCACAACAATCTCCTTCAGCCAATATGAGCTGGACTCCAATAGTCCCGGCTTTTACCTTCTTCATCGCCCTAATCTTCAGGTACTTTACTTAATTTGTACAAAGGCCTGCCCATCAAATTTAATGCTGCTGCTGCAGCTTCTGTTCACGATCACACTAATTCCCCATTTCTCTCCCTCCCATCGAATTGGGTCTTCGAAGGCATCTGTTGTGCAGCTGCTGCATTGTGCATTGCAGTAATCTATGCCGTCCAGGTACACCTGATCATCAAAACATTTGTAGTACGTACGAGAACGGGTCTGTCTGCTCCTTGAGAGCCTTAATTATCATTGCATTATGAAATTTACATAGTTTTCGTAATTCATCGGTTATTTAGCAGGATGTTCAGTTTTCTTAATATATATGTTGAAATGAATGTTCAGGTTTGGATATTAAGAGACTATCCTGAAGAAGTGATGGTAACACTCATTGCATGCATTTTTTGTCTCCGGCCAATCTGCGGTTGTGGCCTTAATTGCAGAGAGGGGTAGCCCAAGTGCATGGAAGCTGTCACAGGCAAGGATAGGTTCCAAGCTTGCAACACACGAAATAAGAGAAAGGGAAGGAGAAGAACAGATCAAATGGAGCTGGATTATTGAGAAAGGATGAATATGATTACAAGAAGAGTTGCTGATTATCAATGGAAGGTAATGAGAGAAGGATGGGAGTGCAGCGGAAGAGAGATGAAGCTAGATAGGAGAATGTAACTGCTTGTAACAAACTTGCATTGCAAGTGTAAAACAGAACCAGTTCATTGAACTGAATATTGTATTGCTTATTCATTGAATAGCAAAATACAAATGAGTTTTTGATTTACAAGAAATACAATGCTGAATTGTTTATTCTAGCTACTGCTTGCTTTATACTACTCAATTGAAGCAGCTAACAACTAAATACGGTAGCTAACTAACTTCTAATTGTTTGTAACTATTTGACAGCTGCTTGTAGCCTTCAGTTATTTTACCTCGCTTCTTCTTTACTTCAGCTTCAAGATTCCTCCCCTTGTGGCTGTGACAGAAGCTAAAATCTGATAGAGTTGATAGCTATTGTTTTACCTGTAAGCATAATATTGTTGTTGTTTCGATGAGTTTTATACTTAAGATGATGTGATGCTGATTAAATAATCAGGGGATCTTTACAGTATCGTTGAAAAGCGTAGTGCACGCGTGGGTGTGTCGAAAGAAAGGTGCTGTATATACGGTGGCGTTTAAGCCTCTTCAGATTGTGATGGCAGTGTTGGTGGGGGTCACCGTTTTCAAGATCTATTTTTTAAACTCTTGTCATTCAATATGTCACGTTGAGTTTAGGAGGGGATGTTGAATATAGTTGAGTTACTGTAACATATTAAGCACATCAAACCCAAGGCCCATCATCAACAATCAGAAGCCCATCACTTTCATCAACATCACACGCATCCAGCCATCGTTGAAGATATGCCTTCAGATATGTAGCCACCAACATTGAAGATATTGCATATCTATGCACAGATATGTATTCTTAGAATTATGTATAAATAGGTAATATATGGATGTAACTCAATCAAACAATTATAAACAATTTTTCCTATCCTTCGTTGCTTTATCGGTTCTAACAAAGAGAAAGATTAATCATGATTGGTGGAGTAGTAACGATTGTGATGGTGGTGATGGAGTTCATTTTAGTGAGCGCCACCACTTTAGGCAAAGCAGCCCTAAACCAAGGCATGAGTCAGTCTGTATACATAGTCTATTCAAATCTCCTTTCCATGTTCATCCTCATCCTCTGTAACTTCATCTTTTACATGTAATTAATTACAGTTTGCCTCCTCCTCCTCTTCTTCTTCATAATTAGTTATATATATGCTCATAATTTTTTGATTAATAAAACAGGAACAGACCTCGGACACCAATCACAGCTCCCATCCTCTCTAAAATCTTCCTTGCGAGCATAATCAGGTGTGTAATTACATCACTAATTATTTTTTGATCATCTTGGCAATTGATTGTTGTTGGTTAATAAATTTTGGGTTTTGATTGTTGGGTGTAGTTGCATTCTGCAGATTTTTATGATTATTGGGATAAAGTATAGCTCCCCAACTCTATCCTCAGCAATGAATGATCTCACACCTGCTTTCACATTTTTGATTGCCACACTTACCAGGTACTTCTAATTCTTCCACATCCTTCGAATGGGTTCTTGAAAAACTGGTCATGTTGCTCAATTTTTTGTTATCTAGAGTTTAATTGATCAAATTGAAAGATGGGTTTGCTTAATTTTAACCAAATGTTGTCGGGGAGTTCGAATCCTAAGACTCCGTATTTAATTAAAATTTAATCCCGATGATGAGATTAGAATGGAGCAGCTAGACTTGAGATTGAGAAGCAGTCAAGCCAAAACTATAGGGACATTGGTATCCATTGGAGGAGCATTGATTGTGACTTTATACCAAGGTCAGCCGATTAATCTTATTCCTGGCATTGATAATCTACACCGAGACCTCCTTGGATTATCGCTGCTGTCATCAAACTGGATCTTGGGAGCAATTTTTACTGCAGCTGCTTCCTTGTGCTTTTCAGTTTTCTATGTTATCCAGGTACACCTTTATCGAAAAACATCATCATTTCCTACGCGTTTATCATGAACTCGAGACGTTACTCTTTCCGAGTCATGTTGGGATGTGCAGGTTTGGATTTTAAGGGATTATCCTGAAGAGGTAATGCTATCACTTATAGTCGGCATCTTTTCGACCGTCCTTTGTACTGTGGTGGCCTTGATTGCAGAGACCGACCCAAATGCTTGGAAGATCAAGTCTTCTATAGAGTCGATAGCTGTTGTATTTGCTGTAAGCATAATAGAAAAGAAAACATGTTTATCACTAAACGTGTGTAACTACTTTACGTTTCGATAACGATTTATGATTAACTCAGATCTGTTTGTTCAATCTGCAGGCAGTTTTTCCACTAACATGTATGAGCATTGTGCATGCCTGGGCGTGCCGCAAGAAAGGGGCAGTCTATGTTGTGGCATTTAGGCCTCTGGACATTTTGATTGCGATCTTGTTAGGTGTCTCTTTTCTTGGTGATACCCTTTATCTTGGAAGGTAATATGGTTCTGTTGCTTAAAACTATATGTATTAAGGAAGGAAATTAATAACTTGTTGCTACATTCTTGTTTCTTAATGATCATGTGCAGTGTGATTGGAGCAATAGTTCTGGTTTCTGGGTTTTATGGTGTGCTATGGGGAAAATCCCAGGAAGAAAAGCTAGAAGATGAGACCAGAATTTCTAGGATTGAGCCTTGCTCTACCGAGAAAATGCCTCTACTACAGGATAAGAAAAACGACCAAGTGTAGTTTTCGGAGTATACACAACAAGACTTCAAAACAAGAAAAAAGTAAGCTATAGAAAATCAACAATGAACACGTCTCGTAAAAATCGCGCCTGATATATCTCCGAAGAGATGAAGTTGCCTACTCATGTTCTTTTTAAATATACAAATGTTAACTATTTTTTGCCAACAAGTTCGGTTGCGTTAGAATTTTAAAAAGTTTGCTGAAAGCTTTATTCTGCATTTCTTTTTATACGGTATCTGTATCATTATTCAACATTCATATATACTAGTCTTAAGACTATGGGACAATCTGACACATTTTTTTATGAAATAAGGTTGGATATTTATTTTTATCTAAAACATCTAATAAATGAGCCATAATATTAAATACCGAGTATTCCTGATTCAAACCGAACAATAAACAAAATCTTAAAAATCGGTAAAGCTCTTCGTCTCCCAGACTCTCCCTCTTATTCAATAAGTGCCCCTTTGGCATTCAAGGTTGGGTTGGAAGAAGTGCTTCCCCAACCTTGAACGGAGCAATTGGTGTTTGGTAACACTAATGCTCACTGGGCTTCCAGTTCCAATCAAGGCAATTTTGCCTACGCATCAAATGGAGCAAAATGCTCCAGTGCAGCAGCTGCTGCTGCATTTGCTGTCTCTTTCCTTCTTTTTTATTTTTTTCATTTTAATTTCATTTTTTTATTTTATATAATAGAACAAAATAAATTAAAAACTAGCACAATAAAATCTCTATCTCAAGATAAGTAATTATAGATCCATTTTTCCTATTTTTATTAATTTTTTTAAAATGAGTTTTATACCCTTTATGGTCATTTTATATTCCAACCATAGTTTTAACCGCAATTTTTACGAAACACCATAAAACAACTTCTCGTTTCCCACCGCACTTTTCCAGAAGTACTTTCCACACAACACTTTTCCAGAATCACTTTTCCAACTAGAACCGGAACGCCAAACTGGCCCTAAGTCAACGTCAACAATTTTGTTTATTTAAATGAAAGCAGGTCCCGCATTAAAATCATACTCCCTCCGTTCTTTAAATGTTGACGTTTACTGTTCATGCACGCATATCGAGGAAGCCAGATGACGCAATATTTGACCTCAAAAAATTTCGTATTTTTTTTCTAACGTACGTTAAGGATTAAAGTATGTCCGAGAAAAAAATCAGAATTTTTTGAGGTCAAATAGTGCGTCATCCGGCCTCCTCGATATGCGTGCACAAATAGTAAGAGTCAAACATTAAAGGACAGAGGGAGTACTAGTTTATTTTAAAGAAAGCATGGACCATCGTATTTAATAAATTGATAATTATATTTTTAGCTCTTCTATTTAGTTTTTAGGCACATTATTTTATTTTTGATTGAATTTGACTCCTCTACTTATATTTTTATATTAATTTAACTAATTAAGGTAATATTGTGCACAGTCAGACATTAAATCTGATGACGTAGCATTGTTTAGCTGACATGATAATCCATGTTAGAAACCATTGTCAATTTTTTGGTTGAATTTGATTCCTCCACTCATATTTTCATATTAATTTATCTCATTAAGGTAACGCCGTATACAGTCAGACATTAAATCTGATGACGTAACATTATTTAGATGACGTGACAATCCATATTAGAAACCACGTCAATTTTTTAATAAAAAATAGATTTTAAACTCATTTATTCAACCCATTTAAACATTTTATTTTTAAATAGGTCAAAAAAATAGGTCAGAAACATGGATTTAAAATTCAATTTTTTTTAAAAATTTGACGTTTCATCTGACATGGATTAACGTCACGTCAATTAAATAATATTAAATAATATCACGCCACTAAATTTAATATCTGACTGTGTACGACGTTTATGAAAGGGCCCAAATTAATACTCCCTCCGGTCCCTATTAAACGTCTTTTACTATTTGTGCACGCATCTCAAGGAGATCAGATGATTCACTATTTAACCTCAAAAAATTTCGTACTTTTTTTCGAATGTACGTGCATCCCTAACGTACGTTCGGAAAAAAGTACGAAATTTTTCGGGGTCAAATAGTGAGTCATCCGGTTTCCTTAAAATGCGTGCGCAAATAATAAAAGACATTATTTGGGGACCGGAGGGAATATAAAAATATGAATGGAGAGGGTAAATTAACAAAAATAAAAAATAAAAGGGGAAATAGTTTTTACCATCCCTGAACTATCGTCGAAAATCAAAAACCTTCCCTGAACTTCATTTTTTGAAATTCACCCCCTAGACTATTGTTTTTGGGCAAAAAGCCCCCTCAATGCACATTTTTACAAATTTTAAAAAATTGTAAAAAATCTAAAGAAAATGTAAAAATTCACGAAAAAATGTAATTAACCTAAAAATCAAGAAACATTGTAAAAAATTCCAAGAATTCACAAAAAAATTGATTTAATTATGGATAGAAGGGGCTTTTTGCCCGAAAACAATAGTCTAGGGGGCGAATTTCAAAAAATGAAGTTCAGGAGAGGTTTTTGATTTTCGACGATAGTTCAGGTGGTAAAAACTATTTTCCCAAATAAAATGACGTGGAATAAAAAAAAAACCTGAGTAGAGGTAGGGAGGTAAGGTAGCAATCAAACTAGAACTGCATTTATTATTTGCGTAGAATTTGGTTTAAAACTTTTTTTTTTCTTGATTCTTGGCAGCTGTTCTGGATCTAAATCAGCAGCGTGGTGATGCCACAACAACTCCAGAAACAGAGGAAACATGTCCTAATTTCCTAAGATTACACTACCTTGCCGGATCAAATCCTGCTCTGAGTTTTTTCCTCACCGGAAAAGAAAAAAATATTTAATTTCTCAAAATGACAATTACTGGGTCATCAGTAACAGTTGTTATGGTGATGCGGAGTTGTTTGAAGTCAGTTCAAGCACTCTAAGCAAAGGCGCCATGAGCAAAGGCATGAGTCAGTATGTCTACACTGTCTACTCAAACGCTCTTGCCATCCTTGTCCTTCTTCTCCACCTTCATCTTTTACAGGTAACTAATTCATCTGCTTAACTAACAATTAGTTTGTTTCTTCTGTTACTAATTATGGATTATATGTATAATTAAGAAGCAGGAACAGATACCCATCCAGAATTAGTGTGGGTATCCTCTGCAAAATCTTCTTTATGGGCATATTAAGGTGGGTGTTTTACTTAATCAAGTAATTTTGGTATAAATTGTGATCATGATCATGATTGTTGATGAAATAATTAATGTTTGGTTGATTGGGTGTAGTTCTTGTATCCAGATTTTTATGAATATGGGTGTAAGGTATAGCTCCCCAACTCTAAACTCTGCAATATCTGATGTTGTCCCGGCTTTTACCTTCTTGATCGTCCTAATCTGCAGGTACTTGATTGCTTCTGTTGTTATTTATGTTTCTAATTATTGGGGCAAAGTTTAATTTCATCGCGAGCTGTTCCCGATTTAGTCTCATCCTATC
Source organism: Viola odorata (assembly GCA_963691705.1). Lineage (NCBI taxonomy): Eukaryota > Viridiplantae > Streptophyta > Magnoliopsida > Malpighiales > Violaceae > Viola > Viola odorata. The sequence goes on along the minus strand of OY829540.1, from coordinate 6,712,007 downwards.
GCTTTTAACTATACAACCCCAGACGTTTTCAATTTGTACCGATTTAGTCTTACCATTTTAGTGTGACTGATTTCAGGATGGAAAAGCTAGACTTGAGATTGAGAAGTAGTCAAGCAAAATCATTTGGGGCCATGGTATCAATTGCAGGAGCATTGATAGTGACTTTGTACAAAGGCCTGCCCATTAATGATGCTACTACTGTTTTTTTTTCATTATAGCGCTTCTTTAATTCTTTCCCTCCCATCAAACTGGATCTTCGGAGGGATCTGTTGTGCAGCTTCTGCTTTGTTCCTTGCACTAATCTACGTTACGCAGGTATACTTGATGGATCATCAAAACATTTGCAGTACTTGATTAAGCAGGAGCTCAGTTTTTATGAAATTTCTGTATCATAAATGGAATGTTTAGGTCTGGATTCTAAGAGACTACCCTGAAGAAGTGATGGTAACACTCATTACGTGCATTTTTGTGACTGGCCAATCTACGGTGGTTACTTTAATTGCAGAAAGAGGCCGCCCAAGTGTTTGGAAGCTAAAACCTGATATAGAGTTGATAGCTATCGTTTTCTCCGTAAGCATACATAGAGAACAAACACCGTTAATTATCGTTGTTGTTGTTTTGGTAAGTTTTATACTTCAGTTGATATGATGCTGATTAATATGCAGGCAATCCTTGTGGTGTCATTTAGAAGCATAGTACACGCATGGGCGTGTCGCCAGAAAGGTGCTGTATATACTGTTGCGTTTAAGCCTCTTCAAATTGTGATTGCAGTGTTGTTGGGTGTCACTTTTCTGGGGGATACTCTATATCTTGGAAGGTAAAAGTTTATGTTTCTCATGTTTGTGTTAGGTTTTAAATTAGTAAAAGAAAAGTTACAACTCATTAGTCCAAGGTTTTTGGCTTGTGTATATTGACTGTAATTGAAGTCCTATTTGCCAGATTATAGTGTGTTTAACTAATTAGTACAAACTCTAAAGACAAATACCGTAAGTATCGGTATGGTGACAACAAACTGGAGATGAACTTTTACATTGTTTATGATCTTATGATTGTGCAGTGTCATTGGAGCCATTGTTCTGGTTTGTGGGTTTTATGCTGTCATCTGGGGTAAAGCCAAGGAAGAAAAGATGGTAGAAGACAATGTCATTGGAAATTCGAGCCTCGAGTCATCTGCTGAGGCGCCTCTCTTGCAGGAGAAGAGAATGGATGTATAGCTAGTTACCATTATTTTTTGCAGCAAATTGCCCCATTTTAGCAATGTACTAGCATTTGTATTTACTATTTGTATATATACGCACTTTTCTTTTGGCTGGTACTGTTCTGGACTTACTCGCATTGTTCTGCATCTGAAATTCTGAATCACAAAATTATAAAGACCAAAATGTCAAGGTGATCCACGGTACAATAATATCCATCTACATACCCCACAAACAGAGGGAAAATTGTCCTAATTAGGGACATTATTGAGGCAAGCCATTGTACAAAGTCACCATCAATGCACCTGCAATTCCCAAACCCTGTTCCTGGGCAAATTCCTCACTACTAGAGAGCCCAAAAAAAAAAGTTTCGACGATTGGATCATTCGTGTTGGAGTTAATTTCAATCGACAATTAAGTTGCACAGCTAATAATCTTATCCCAAGAATCAATAACCCCTAGCTATCAAACAAATCCAATCTCAACAGGTAAAAAACCACGGGACCAAGGCAGTAACAATCCACTATATGATGATCAATGTGTACAACCGAAAAACTCCTGTCTCAACTCTAGGCACCACTATCAAGAGACATGAGAATAGAGAACCAAAATCAGATTTTCACTGCTTCAATCGGGATATGATTTCTACAACCTCGGGTAACTTATTACTGATCCAACCGTTCAGATTGAAGAACCAGAAGTTGCACACCTAATGTACAAATTTCAGGCCGATCCGACGGCTAATGAAGTCGCAGTGACGAATCTTCTACGGCTGCTTCTATTTGTGCGGAAATAGTTTTTCTCTCCTCTCTCACAAGATGCTCAATAACAACTCTCTTAGGGTCTGTTTGGCGTTCCAGTTCAGGCTGGAAATGGTTAGTGGGAAAATATTCAGTGGGGAAACGACATCTGGGAAACGGAGTGTGCTGTTTGGTAACAAAATTGTAAAAGTTCAGTGGGATACGTGAGGTGTTTGGTAAAACAGTTTTCCAAAACTATAGTTTGGATATAAAATGACCATAAAGGATATAATTCATTTTAAGTGTTATAATTAATTTTTTTATTATCTTTATATATGTTTTTAATCATTTTATTTATAATCTAACATCTAATAATATTTATCTATATACCATAAATAAATTAAACTTATTTAAATCATAAATAAAGTAAAATTTATTAATAGCATAAAAAATTTGAGTACTTTGAAATTGCATAGTTGACTACTCTTAATTTTTGTAAACATTAGTTCATTAATTGATGCCAAACAATTCTGATAAAAGAAGTTGATGAAAAATATTCAATCGTAATAATACTTGCATCAAGTTTCTATTAACATATACATCTGAATATTGTTAATGATTATTTTTAATTAGAAAATATTTTTCTAATTTAAAGAATAGTTTTTTAAATTTAGAAAACAAACTTTGAGATAGAAAACATTCTTCCTAATTCAAAAAACTGTTTTAGAAATTCAGAATTTTAGAATTAGAAAACACATTTTGAATTTTATAAATCAGTTTTTTATTTTAAAATGGTTTTCTATTTCAGAAAAAAGTTTTCTAAATTAAGACTTTTTTTTTGTGATTTTTGACAACTGTTTTTTAAGTAAAGAATGAAAAATATACATTTTTTTAGAATAATTTTCTAATTTAAAGAATAATTTTCTAAATTTAAAGAATAATTTTCTAAATTCAGAAACTGATTTTTTATTTATTTTGAAAACTCTTTTTAAATTCAAAAAATACATTTTTTTAGAATTAGAAAATATTTTATTAATTTAAAGAATAGTTTTTTAAATTTAGAAAACAAGTTTTGAGATAGTAAATATTCTTCCTAATTCAAAACATAGTTTTAGAATTTCAGAATTTCATGTTTTCTTAATTAGATAAATTTTACGATATTATCTATCTATTTTATTTTAAATATCTACTCCATAATTTTTTGAAACATAACCATATTGATAAAGGATGAGAAAGGCAAACTGACCCCTAGGAGCAAATGGAGAAGGATGAGAAAGGCAAAATAACAATTACTTGTACTCTCCTCTTCACTTCCTGAGGAGCTCTCCATGTTTTTAGGTTGTAATGAGTTTGGGTAGCAACAAGGTGAAAGAGTTGACCCCATATATATTAAACATGGTATGTTGATAGTAATGACATATAGGGTGGTAGTTTGAAAGAGGACATGGGTTATTTATGGTTGATGGAAGTAGGTAGTTTTAATAAATAGCTGCATTTTTTAACATTCATTTTAAATAACACATAGATTACGAAGAACGATTTAACACAAAACTCGTACATAATAATAGATAAAAAGCAGTTTACTACCAATATTGTCATACAATCCCGCAATACAACAAATATCTCAAAGCTAAGTACTAATATTATCATACAATCCCGCAATACCACAAATATAACAAAGGTAAGTACTAATATTATCATACAATCCCGCAAATACAAAGTTCACAAATTACATTGCCCCCATTCGAGTAAAATGATAGGTCAACCAGTTGATCTTGTGTGCCGGTGAATCGAGCTCGAAATAGACCTCCCTCTTCATTTTATCTTCGAGAAATTCAGTGGCCCACATGAAGATTTCTCCGTTCATGTCCAGCCCTGGTAGAGTTTTCATGTCTGCCACAACAGCTCTTAAGGTAGGCACATGAGGTTCAGTAACATTAGAGTTCATAGTTGAACTCCTAGAGGCTACTGCACCGACCAACGTATCCAAGTGTCTAGCCAGCATTGCTGCACCCCCTGTTCGCCTCTTTCCTCTCTTCACTTGAAGGTTTGAATTGACACACCCCCTACTCTCAAGATTTCTCTTCCGATTATTTGGTAAGTCCGCTTGAGTATTTCCAACCTCAAACAAATCATCCAAAGTTTTCATCTGAATCACCACAACCTTCAACATCAGCTGCGGGCTCCTGCGGCGCAACTTGCACATGACAGCCGGGTACCATAGCAAACTCTCTCGTAGCTATTATGGTGTTAAACATGACTTCTAGTTTCTGTTCGAGTTCTGGTTCAATTCCATATATCCTCAAGTTTGCAAAACTCGGGTTAATCTAGACACTAAAAAGACATATCAGACATCCCTCATGCCAAGATCTAACAAAATATTATGAAAGTAGAGCAAAGAAGTTTCGAAAGGCAAAAACTGACCTTTATCTTTTCTTCCCACCAAGCATCATCTGCACCAACGGTCATTTTATGCGGATCCCATCCTAACCCCGTCTCACTACGCATCAAGTCTTTCCACAATTTGTACTCCTTCTTTAGAGCATCCCATTTGCTCTTAAGTTATTTTTGCTCGTAACACAGTCCGGTTTTAGTCCGGAACTCATTCGTGATAAATTCCCACCCCTGTTTGTTGAAATGAGTGTGTGACCTAAACATTTTTTCAATAGCAACAATGCACACATCACAAAATGTGTGCACTGTACTCTTGTGCCAAATGGCCTTGGGTGGTCTACTACCAGTTCCTTGACTTGTCATCTACAACAAAGACGATGCATTTATAAGAACAACTTTCAAAATGGAAAAAAGAAGATAAACCTATAAAACCATAGCTTACAAATTTGGAACCTCATAATTACAGTTGTCATCCCTAGATACAAAATCAACAAGTTGTAATCCATAGATACAAAACAACTTACAAAGAAGACCTAAGACTGCATTCCCAGGACTAATCACAAAAGCTAATTAAATGCACACTCATCGCTTGAGGATTCCAAACAATGCCATGTTATTAGAAATTATCATAGCTCCTTCATTTATATGTGCAATTCCATTTTCACAGTACCTCCTAAACAGGACAGCACAACTACAGATACACATAAACAGACCCATCCAAGCATTCATGAAACATGTACAATACAATATTTAATCCCTTGTACATGACAACTAATTCTCTCATTCATGAAACATGTACAAACCCAATCCAAGCAGGAACAACAGGTATGAAACACCTAACGAGCGACATAACTTGACGAATATGCAACCAAAGGTTTCAACAACCACTCCTATAACATTAGCAGCACTAGCTATATGCATAGGAATAACATCCACAGTAAAATTAAAATCAACAAGCAGTTCATACACGGAGACACTCCTCCACAATTAGAAGTTACAAAATTAGTATCTTAAACATCAACAAACCAAGGGATCATAAATCATGTAAATAAAATTTAAATCAACAAGCATTTCATACAAGGAGACACTCCTCCACAAATAGAAGTTACTAATTAATATCAATTACACCAACGAACCAAGGAATCATAGTTATATCATACATGAAATCAAACCTCAAACTTTTATAATGAAACACACGTGACATTAGCACGTTTTTGCTCCACAACTCGCACGATACACACACATACACAGCTAATGTTTGGTACACGTGGACCACTTATTTTATTTTTACTCTTCTTACATTTCAGCAATTTCCATAAACTAATCAACAAGACAACAACATTATTTTTCACGTTTCCAAAATTTTGAGTAATAAGTAGCAATTATAACAGTAGCACAAGCAATAATTAATACTACTAACACCGCCCTCTTGCATGTTTCATCATAAAGCAATTTCCATAAACTAATCAACAAGACAACAACATTGTTTTTCACGTTTCCAAAATTTTGAGTAATAAGTAGCAATTATAACAGTAGCACAAGCAGTAATTAATACTACTAACACCGTCCTCTTGCATGTTTCATCATAAAAAGAGAGTACTGTTGACTGGAGACCAAGAAAATAGTACCTTAGCTGGGACAAATCCTTGAAATAGCTACCACGGGCCGAAGAACGATGGACGACGAGAAAGATACCGTGAATCGCGATGGAGAAGAAGGCCTACTCTCTTTGATGTCCTAGGTGTCCTTGCAGGTGAACTTGTATTGTTGATCTGCACAAAAACAGTCATTTCAATTACGGCGACACAGACATCTTAAGTGTAACTTGAGCCTATCAATGCAACGCCATGAGCTGGTTGGAAAGATCTTTCCCCTGCAACTTACTTGTGCAAAGAGTTCTGGAAGTTTGCTTGGGTCTACAAAGGTATGTGGAAGAAGCTTAAATATTTCTTGTGCGCCTTGAGAAACTATGGGGAAAAGAGGAAAAAAAGAGAAAATTTAGGAACCAGATGCTAAACTAAGATGTTAGATGAGAATTGCAATGAAATAAACATTGCCTATTGTTCCATAGATGCTTATACAAGGTTTAGTACCACCATTGATGTCTTAGTTAATCATAGTATTGACTATCAATTAATAGACTGACTGGTGGCAATTTTTCGCACCGTTTCCAGAGCCGGTGAATATGAAAACCAAAGGACAGATTCCCAATGGCAATCCAAGATTCACTATCTCTTCCCCCACAGAAATTACAGCAGCTTTAGCAGCAGCCAAGGATGGATACATGTAAGACGAACCCAATGAGAGAAATGGTGTGGAATAGCCTAGGCTCAGATACCCTGAAACAGTGACAACAATTAATCAATTAAAAAACAACTGAAAATCCACTGCAGAAAAAGTTAAGTTCCAATCAAAAATCGAGGATGCATCAAAAAGGGGATCTGGGAAATGGAGAGCATACGCTAGCCTAACCCACGCAGAAAATCAATTATTCCTGCTCTTCCTGCGTATCTCCCAAATGCAAGCAACCTTTTTCCATGGTCTCCAACAATAAGCTCATAATCAAACAATGAAGCCCTTTCGGCTAGGATCTAAACAATAAACAGCAGTGAACAAAAAATCACCGGAGAGGTGCTGTCGGAGGAGAATGAGTAGAGAGGCGCCGTGGGAGGAGAACGACAATGAGGAGAGAAAACCCTAGAAAATGTAGAAGAGAACGAGAATGAGGAGTTCTTGATTTTTTTTGAATATTATATACAAGGTAGCATCGTAATTAAACAAGAATAGAAAGGGTATTTTTGTCCATAAATTTGCTCAATCCTCCATCCCGCAATCTGAATTTTTCCTGGTTGCTCCACTGGTCCAATTTGGGCCATTCCCAAAATGGAGAAAATGTTGGTTTCGGCAAGCAACATTTCCAATTTCATCTCCAAAACTGGTGTTTACCAAACACCCTTTTTTCAATTTCAGTCTGGGAATGCTGGTTTCGGTACCGAAACCAGACTCCCAAACAGCACCTTACAATCTCTTAGGATGCTCAACAGCAACCCTAATTATTTCTCTCGTCTCTCTTGTCTCACAACCTAAGCCACCACTCACCTTTTATAATGGTTTGCAATTACAAACCTAATTGCACTAGGTGTAGAAAACCTAAACCGCCTCTAACTCTCTCTCTTTTTTCTTTTTCTTAACCTAAATCAAACAATTACATGTGGCCCCAATTGGGCTAGGCCCACAACAAATTTCTCATTTAGCCAATATGAGCTGGACTCCAACAATTCTCCCCCTCCGGCTTATATCATGGGGGAATCACTCCTGCTCATATCATGGGGGAATCACTAATCTTCTATCCAGAGGTCGAGTTCGTTTGATCGGGCAGCACCGCAAAGCTAACTCTTCTCCTAGATAACTCTACCTGACCATCACAATCATTAAATTTTTTGTAAGTACCTTATACTTTACTCTTAACCGCGGCTCCAATCAATCGGTAAACATTATTGGAAGCAAACTCCCCCTTCATGATTACTGCTGCTCTTTTGCTTACCCTCGTTAATCTGTCTCTCTCTACGTATCTATACTCGCGAGAATTTAATCTTTCAAGAGAGCTTAAATTTCTTTTCAACTTCGGCACATATCTCACCCGAGAGTTCTCACCAATCCATCAAGTCGTTACGGTGACAACAGAGCTGGTTGATGTGAGTTCAAGCACTCTAAGCAAAGCGGCCATGAGCAATGGGATGAGTCAGTATGTGTACACGGTCTACTCAAATGCTTTTGCCATCCCTATTCTTCTTCTCTCCACCTTCTTCTTCTACAGGTAATTATTAATTACATTTATCTGTTACTAATTATGGATTAATTATATATAATTATAAGAAGCAGGAGCAGGAACAGGAACAGGAACCCATCTCAAATTAGAGTGGGTATCATCTGCAGAATCTTCTTTATGAGGATATTAAGGTGGGTGTTTTACTTAATGAAGTAATTAATTGATTAATTTGGTACTAATTAAATTGTTGATCATGATCATGATTAGTTGTTGATCATTATCCATATATAGTTGTTGTATCCAGACGTTTATGAATATGGGTATAAGATATAGCTCCCCAACTCTAAACTCTGCAATGTCTGATGTCGTCCTGGCTTTTACCTTCTTCATCGCCCTAATCTTCAGGTACTTTACTTAATTACCTCACATTTTGGGTATTTTTTTGTTCAACTTTTAGGTTGTTTGTTTTAGGTGATTAGAAGAGAAAAAAAGGAAGAAGAAGATGAACTTGGTGATTGGTTTTCAGGATGGAAAAGCTAGACTTGAGATTGAGAAGTAGTCAAGCAAAATCATTTGGGACCATGGTATCAATTGCAGGAGCATTGATGGTGACTTTGTACAAAGGCCTGCCCATCAAATTTAATGCTGCTGTTGCAGCTTCTGTTCACGACCACACTAATTCCCCATTTCTCTCCCTCCCGTCGAATTGGGTCTTCGGAGGCATCTGTTGTACAGCTGCTGCATTGTGCATTGCAGTAATCTATGTTGTCCAGGTACACCTGATCATCAAAACATTTGTAGTACGTACGAGAACGAGTCTGTCTGCTCCTTGAGAGCCTTAATTATCATTGCATTATGAAATTTACATAGTTTTTCGTAATTCATCGGTTAATTAGCAGGATGTTCAGTTTTCTGAATTTATATGTTGAAATGAATGTTCAGGTTTGGATATTAAGAGACTATCCTTAAGAAGTGATGGTAACACTCATTGCATGCATTTTTGTCTCCGGCCAATCTGCGGTTGTGGCCTTAATTGCAGAGAGGGGTCGCCCACGTGCATGGAAGCTAAAACCTGATAGAGTTGATAGCTATTGTTTTCTCTGTAAGCATAATACAGAACGAAACACGTTTTATTACTATTGTTGTTGTTTTGATGAGTTTTATACTTAAGATGATGTGATGCTGATTAAATAATCAGGCGATCTTTACAGTATCGTTTAAAAGCGTAGTGCACGCGTGGCTGTGTCGAAAGAAAGGTGCTGTATATACGGTGGCGTTTAAGCCTCTTCAGATTGTGATGGCAGTGTTGTTGGGGGTCATTTTTCTGGGAGATAGTCTATATCTTGGAAGGTAAAAGCATTTACTGTATTGATCTTGTCCATAATGTTTCTCAGGTTTTTCTGTATACGTCTTGGAAGGTAAAAAGTATTTATCTTTGTTCGATTTTACGTACATTGTTTGAATCTTATGATTGTGCAGTGCGATTGGGGCCATCGTTCTGGTTTCTGGGTTTTATGCTGTGATCTGGGGGAAATCTAAGGAAGAAAAGATGGTAGATGACGGCGGCATTGGAAATTCGAAGGCGCCTCTTTTGCAGGACAAGAGGATGGATGTGTAGAGACTAGAGAGCATTATTCTTTTTTGCAGGAAACAGTACTGATGATGTGCGTACGCAATTTGAATATTCTTGTAATGAAATGATAAAAATGATTTTGTAGTTAGATAGCTGAAGGAAAATATGAATCAAATCAAGAAAGTGTTTGAGATGTAAACACTTGCAATTTTGCCAGCAAGATTTTGCTCAAATTTCAGCTCAAAACAAAGAAATAGTGGTCCTTTTACTTTTTTTAAAGACCCTATACTGGGGTAGTTGGCTTTGCTGTTATGGTGGGAAAAAAAAGAGAATTAAATGACACTTTTAACACTATATTTTATACTTATGATTACGACACTGAGTCTTTTTATTCATTCCGTCGACTGCAACTAATTTTTATTTAAATAATTAACTAGCTGATAAACTGTCGGTCGAATACTCTGGCTAGGAAATGATTGTGAAATGAAGCCTCGTTTTTACTGGACTTGTAATTTAGATAGCTGAAGGAAGATCTGATGTAAATTTAAGTCCTATATGTAAATTCTTACTGTACAAATTTGTTAATTAGCTGATGGAAACTTCGTCATGGTGTTTAATAATGTCTAAGACTAGCAATTTTGCCTGAAGATTTTTCTCAAATTCAGCTCACCAAAACAAGATGGAAAAAGAAAGATAAGGAAAGGAAGGATAGAATTGAAGCAATAATTAGCATGAGTGCGACCCCATTTCCTTGAGAGAGTAATTTGAGGGTCACCTTTTGAGGAAAAAAACTGCATTAATTTCTTCCTCTAACTCCTTCCAGTTCTGGTTCAAGAATCACGAGAGAGAAATAGAGCTACAGAGAGGATGATGATTTCAGGAGTGACAGTAGTGATGGTGGCACTGGAGTTCTTGGAGGTGGGCATGAACACAGTAAACAAAGCAGCCATGAGTAATGGTTTGAGTAATTTTTTACTTGTTGTCTACTCCAACATTTTTGCTGTTGGGGTTATTTCCAATCGACAATCAATTTGCGCAGCAAACAATCTTATCCCAAGAATCAATAACCCCTAGCTATCAAACCAATCAAAACCAATCAAGAAAAGAACACAGAGATTTTTAACGTGGAAAATCTCAACAGATAAAAAACCACGGGACCAAGCCAGTAACAATCCACTATATGATGATCAATGTGTACAACCAAACAAAATCCCTATCTCAACTATAGGAATAATCTGTCATACCCCACTATCACCAATAGTACCAATCAAACAATCTAATCAATCAATCCGAGAAAAACAAGAGATATGAGAATAGAGAACCAAAACTAGATTGTCACTGTTCAATCGGGACAGGATTTCTACTACCTCAGATAACTTCTCACCGATCCAACATTTCATATTGAAGAACCAGAAGTTGTGCACTTGCTTTCCAAATTTCAACCCGATCCAACGGTGAACGAAGTTGCTGCGACACGATTCTCCCGCAGCTGCACAGAGTTTGGCGAAAATCTGTTTTCTCTCCTCTCACAGGATGCTCAACAGCAACCCTCTCTCACAATCTCTCACGATGCTCAACAGCAACCCTTTCACAATCTCTCAGGATGCTCAACAACAACCCTTTCACAATCTCTCTCAGTTGCTATTCGTTGCAACTGATTTTACAATCTTTCTCAACTCAATCTCACATCTAGATTGAGGAGACCATGCTAGAAAAATCCCCCCCTCACATTTCTCTCTCTCTGTGCTTCTTCTCACAACCTGAGCCACCATATATATATATATTAGTGGGCAACCTAATTAATTAGGTTACACAATCCTACTCCAAGTCATACTCAAATCTTTTTTTTTTCTTTTTCTAATCAGACTTCTAATCAAACTAAAACAAACAACTCCAATTGGGATAGGCCCACAACAATCTCCTTCAGCCAATATGAGCTGGACTCCAACAATCTCTCCCTCCAGCTCATATCATGGGGGAATCACCAATCTTCATGCAATCTGAGTAGGAGTCAAGTTCGCTTTCTCACCGGTCAACACCGCAAAACTAACTCTTCTCCTAAGTAACTCTACCTGACCATCACCATCATTCAATCTTTTGTAAGTACCTTGTACTTTACTCTTAACCGCGGTTCCAATCAATCGGTAAACATTGTTGGAAGCAAGCTCCCTCTTCATGATTACATCTGCTCCTTTGCTTACCCTTCATCAATCACAATCACAATCACAATCATGGATTCACCATCACAATAACAAATCCTCTCTTTTCTGCACTACCAAAAATTCAGCATCATTATTCTTTCAACCTTGCGCTCCGCTACCAGTTGTTGGAGTTATTTCCAATCGACAATCAATTTGCGCAGCAAACAATCTTATCCCAAGAATCAATAACCCATAGCTATCAAACCAATCAAAAGCAATCAAGAAAAGAACACAGAGATTTTTAACGTGGAAAACCTCAACAGGTAAAAAACCACGGAACCAAGCCAGTAACAATCCACTATGTGATGATCAATGTGTACAACCAAACAAAATCCCTATCTCAACTATAGGAATAATCTGCCATACCCCACTATCACCAATAGTACCAATCAAACAATCTAATCAATCAATCCGAGAAAAACAAGAGATATGAGAATAGAGAACCAAAATCAGATTGTCACTGCTTCAATCGGGACAGGATTTCTACTACCTCGGATAACTTATCACCGATCCAATCGTTCAGATTGAAGAACCAGAAGAAGTCGTGCACCTGCTGTCCAAATTTCAACCCGATCCAATGGTGAACGAAGTTGCGGCGACGATTCTCCCGCAGCTGCACAGAGTTTGGCGAAACAGCAACCCTTTCACAATCTCTCTCAGTTGCTATTCGTTGCAACTGATTTTACAATCTTTCTCAACTCAATCTCACATCTAGATTAAGGAGACCATGCTAGAAAAATCTCTCCCTCACATTTTTCTCTCTCTCTGTGCTTCTTCTCACAACCTGAGCCACTATATATATATATTAGTGGGCAACCTAATTAATTAGGTTACACAATCCTACTCCAAGTCATACTCCAATCTTTTCTTTCTTTTTTTCTAATCAGACTTCTAATCAAACTAAAACAAACAGCTCCAATTGGGCTAGGCCCACAACAATCTCCTTCAGCCAATATGAGCTGGACTCCAACACTTGCCATCTTCTTCCTCTACTCTTCTTCCCTCTTCTTCTACAGGTAATCTAATCAAGAATCTGTCTTTCTTGTTTACGTCATAATTGATTGATTGATTGATTTCTGGGTTCGATTAAAACCCGAGTTCAACAGAAAGAGGACTATCCCACCACTTACATGGTCCATCATAGCCAGAATATTCCTTCTTGCTCTACTAAGGTACTCTACTTCTTTTGTTCTATTAAAGCCCGAGTTCTTCTGGTACTTTGCCACCATCAGATAATCACCGCGCTATCTGGTGTTTACGAATCTTGATTATTGGGTTCTGATTGTTTCAGTTGTTCAGGACAGCTGACAACTTATATTGGAATAGGATATAACTCTCCAACTCTGGCATCCATCATGATTGATCTAACTCCAGCTTTCACTTTCATTCTTGCCATCATCTCAAGGTCAGTTCTTTCTTGCTTTCATTACCCAGAATTAAGGGTGTACTCGGTCCAGTTCTTGGGCTAGAATCGAACCGAACCGAAAATTACCGGTTTTTATCTGGGACAGAACCGAACACTTTCGGTCCGGTCCGGGTAGTTTCTAATTTTTCCGGTCGGTTCCGGTTCTGACCCAGATTTTTTTTATAATGATAATTAATAATATATCACGCACAAAAATTTCAAGTATAATCGTGCTCCATAGGATGATAAGATTAGATCACTTACATTTAGAGCTTCAAAATTATGATTGAACAATACTATAGTTAATTACTTATACTTATATAATGCATAATACATTAAATTAAAAGCATAAAACTCTAAACAATTAGTAATTTTTAATTTTATGACAATTGACATGATTCTCTCTTACAACAGTATAATTCTTTTTTTATTGAGTAAAATATTGAACAATAAACATATATCTACGATATATTTCAATAACTATATATTAAAGTAATGATTAATGGTAATATTACTAGTATGTGCCATATTGTTAATAATTAATGGTTGATAACGCGCTTGTCGAGGGCACGATCAAACAAATTATTACAACTTATCACATGCAACAAAATAGATTGAAGACAGTGGCAAGAGGATCGATCCACAGAGATTGGTGAAGACTTACACTAGACAAGGCCAGATTATAAAATAAAACAATAAAAGAAACAAAACAAAACCGAATTCAAGGGCTGGATGGAGAGAAACTGATTCAAGACCAGGTCTTGAATGTATTCGGGGGACAAGAGCACGAAGAGTATCAATCAGGGGGGGTTTTACTTGGCTGAACGAGCCAGCCAAGGTAGATTTCGGGAGCTAACAAATTCTATCTAGGAAAGCAAAATTCGGGGTCCCGAATGTCACGTTCGAGGTCCCGAATGGTAAAACAAGCAAATCAGCAAATAATTCCAGAAATAATAAAATAGAAGGAAAATAAACGCAAATAATCAATTAGAGAAGGATTCTTAGCAAAGGCACTCTGGGTTACATTCGGGACCAGATCGTCATCAGCTCAAGGGTATTCTATTCAAGACGTCATAGAAATGACATGGGGACCAGATTCCTCGGATGCCCCCTACTTTTCTCTTAAGAGAAACTACCCCCCGTTTCCACATATGAGGTAGTCTTGACGGTTTGCCATCCCTCCAGGCACGAATGCGGGAGGGCCATACTCAAACCGCCCATGAAGCTAAGAAAAGACAGATCTAGAGCTAAAAGTCCCTCAGTTTGTCAGGCCCGTGACCTAGCTCTAATCAACTACCCACCCTATCTATTCGAGACCACTTCAGCGCAGTCAAGACTAAACAGATGCCTACTTGTTTCATGCAATTTTCCTTCCGTATTCATCACATAAATGGCAGCATTTACACAAGATAATTACCAGCGGATCAGACCTTAAATTAAATCATGCAAAAGATGTAATTAAACCGATGAATAGTCAAATATAGCATCAAGAATGTATTAAGCACATTAAGGCCTCGAATCTGCCCTTGCAACCCTTGAATCAGCCTTGCTAAGAATTAAAGATTTAGCTACTCATGCTTAAAGATAAACAAATAACAATTAAAGAAAGCATAACAAGTAAATAAATATATGAAGGGAAGAAGACTTTGTTACTAAAAATCCGTTTGAAGCCCGGCGGCAAGGTTGAAGATGAGTTAACAAAAACTAGAGAGATAAACTAGAGAGAAGTCTAAGAAAACTAAAACTACATGATCATGGATAAGCCAAGATATCCTAAACTACTCTTAGATGCCCTTTATATAGTAGAGCTCTAAGCACAAAATATCTTCAGCCTAAAACTAGGGACAAAAAGCATTAATTGAAAGCCTAAAAAAGTGGATCCATGTTCCTTAAAGCACAAAGCTGAAAAAGCATAAAGCTGTCTGATTTTTCCAGCTTTGGGCAGGTCTGGAATGGGCTCAAGGCCTGCAATGGTCAGAGGGGTAGGTATTTTGTGATCAATGCAGACTGTCGGAACAGTGTCAGAGGAGGCACATGGAAGGTCTGGGAAGAGGACACGTGGAAATGCCATTCTTCGCCCTTCGGGGTCCCGAATCCATTCGAGACCTTGAACGCGATTCTGGACTCGGGACCTCGACTGTGGTCTTGAAGCTCGAAAACGCTCAAAATGCTCCAAAAACGCATGTTTTTGCATAAACTCCCTTTTTAGGCCTAGATCTGCAATAGTAATGAAAACAAGGGTAAATTAACAGAATCATGCCTTAAATTGATGAAATAATGGAGAGAAAATCATGCATAAATACACTCTATCAAATATCCCCACACTGCCCAATGCTCGCCCTCGAGCATTCACAAAATTTAAAACAGTCCCAAAACAAAACAGACACACCAAACCATAGCACAGAGAATAAGCATGCTTGACAAGATTCGGGACCCCGAATGAAAACAGACTTCGCCTAGATACACCTACATCAAATCAGAAGGATAACGACCCTTAAGAAAAGACTTTTCCACATCAGCCTATTCACCAGCAGTCCTCACATGGATTAGTATTTGCACTCATACTCGTGAACAAGGTTAGGTGTTTAAACACTCAAGTGTGCAATAACACGGCACAAAATCAAGTTTGCACATCAATCCGAGTACATTAGACACATGCATAGGCAATCTAGCAATCAAAAGACTTCGCATCGGGGGCAAGAAGGGGGAACAAAGAGAATAAATGATAAGAGGGAATGGAAGAAGCATAATGAGAAGAAAAAGTGGAGAAGAGGGAGAGTAAGGAAGTGAAATGAGAAGGTGGTTAAACCAACTCGAACCTGGAACGCTCCCTTGGCAAGAAAGAATTGAAATGGTGAGACAATGTTGCTGGAGCGAAAGCTAGACTAGGCTTTTCTTCTTCGAGGGGGATCCTTACTTTCTTCATTCGGGACCTAGGCTCGGGACCTTGAATGGATGCTGGCTGCTGATTTTCCTCTTCTCTATGAAATTTGGTCTCTTCTCTCTCTCTTTTATTTATATTTGTGTTTTTCTATTTTTTTTCATTTTTTCTTTTTCTTATTTATTTATTTTTTTTTCGAGAGAGAGAGAGAGAGATCTGAATTGAGGATTGAGACCTTGTTCTTCGGGGGCTAGATATTCTGATTTCACTTCCCCACACTTGTGTTTTGCTGTGGGTGGGAAGTGATTTTTCGTTCTGGTCTGCCCTTGATTTCTTTGTTTTAGCTTCGAGGTCTCGAATCGGCGCTAGCATTCAGGGTCTTGAATTTTTGCGGGATCCCCACACTTTGCCTTTGCTGCTTCGTTTGTCTAGTCTAGCCCTCGATGGTGCTCCCAACAATATCGCTCACCTGCCAAGAGAAAGATCAAAGAAAATTCAAGTGGTTAGAATTGGAGAGGTCAAGAAGGGATTCGGGGTCAAGAAAAAAACAGAATAGAAGAAAAATGAGAGAGAACAATTCGATGCGAGGACTTAATCTTTTTGCTGCTTTCCTATATCTAAATGTGTCTATACCCATGGATATCATGCAAACCCAGCCAGTACCTAGTCATGCATCTATCACTCAAACAATAAATATAGGCATGAAGGCTCAAATGCTCACAAGGTGCTGATTCGTGACCACTGGTGTCTAGGTCTTGAAGCAGATATAAGGTGCAACAGGCAAATTATGGAATATTCGGGACCTTGACTATAGACAGCATTTTCATTCTATGTGCATAAGTCAGGTGTGTGTCCATCATTGGGGTGTTTTCAAAAACTAGGCAGCAAATAAAGATAAAAATCCGAAAAAATATTCGGGACCTTGAAACATGCAGTCACGCAAAGTAAACAAATAAGGCAGATAAAACCCTCCCCACACTTAGGCAACACATTGTCCTCAATGTGAAGAAGGGACTTCAACAAGGGCATATGAAAATAAAAATAGAATAAATGAAAGCCGAAAAAGAAGGGAAAGAAACGTGGGTTGCCTCCCACGAAGCGCCTTAGTTAACGTCAAGGCCTTGACTTAGGGGTCCCGAATGGATTCGGGGTCTCGAATCAGAAACAGGTGTCGGGGTCTCGAATGACGGATTCCACGTGGCGCGCTAGGAGAGGGCGGGAGTTCCTGAAAAAGCTGATACCCGACACCTGTACAAATCAGAGAAAAAAAAGTGAGATTTTTTTTCCTTTTTTATTTTTTTATTTTTTTCATTTTTTTTATTTTTTTGATTTTTTTGATTTTTTTGAATTTGAATTTGAAAAAAGGGGGGAAAGAAGGCAAAACAAAAGGAATTAATGGGGTTTGAAAAAGGAGGGGACAAGAGAATTAAATGAGGAGAGAAGGAGACAAAGCTAATTAAAGCTACCATAGGGAACATAAAAAGCTAAATTAAATGGGGAATTAATGGGGTTTGAAAAATGAGGGGATAAGAGAATTAAATGAGGAGGGAAGGAGACAAAGCTAATTAAAACTACATAGGGAACATAAGAAGTGTGCATAAAGAAAAAAAACTAAGTTTGACTTGGAATTGAAAAATTAAAAGGAAAGGAGGAAAGAGGGTTAGGAATCCGTGGGATTTCCCCACACTTGGCCTTGATTATAGTCGGGGCCTCGACTCTTCAAGTTTCCTTCATCCAATTCTACTAAATGCTTTCCATCCTCTTAGTTTGATGTGAATTATCGCATGGAGTGGATGATCTTGTAGCAAAGAATCTTGCATGCGGCCATGATATGAGTCAAATATTAATTTGGGCTGCTGCAAAATTAATAGAAAAAAATTGTTATGAGTGGAAGGTGATTCAAGAAAAGGATCAATATAATCAAAAAGTTTTAAAATCTCCCTTTCACCCATAACGACTTTAGATCGAGGGCACGATGAAAGGCTCAAGTCCTCAATTTTCTCCTCCTCAATCTCACTTAAATCCTCATCCTCAGTCGCCCTTGAATCCTCATTCACAATCTCTCCCGGCTGGAAAATGGTTTCTGCCCTTGATTCTGCTTCGAGGCCTTGAAGCTCGTCACTGTTGCTCAACTTCGGGACCTCGATGTCTGTGTAGTCCATATTGGCTCTTGACTCCAAAGGAGAGCATCCTGAATCCTCCAATTTTAGCTCATCCATAGGCATGAAAAGGTCCTCTATCCCATAAGACTCATCATCTTGGTCATGACGCTCATATGGTAACTCCCATAGGGTGGTGGTGGAGAAACTCTCCTCTTCACTTGAATAGTCGTCACTATCTAAGTGCTGCAAATGTTGTTCTATAGGAGTGATAGGGTGATCCACTGTTTGATTGGGCAAGAGAGCTAAAGTTTTTGGTTCGGGAGCTGGAACTTCTTCGAGGTCCCGAGGATCTGGGATCTGTTCGGGAGCAGCAGAAGTGGCATCGTCGGGGTCTTGAATCCGATTCGGGACCTCGACTTCAATGTCCTCTTGACGCCACTGCTCCTTAAGCTCCTACATTTCTAAAGTTAGCTCTTTTAATTGATTTTCCATGTTAATCAACCTCTCCTTATCGGATTCGGGAGCTGGGGCAACGTCGAGGTCAAGATGAGCGGGCAAGGATGTGAAGTTTTCTTCAAGATACTCTTGGCGCCTCTGCTCCCGAAGGGTCTCTTTAAATTGATTAACCATGCCAATTAATGCAGCCAGATTTCCTTGGGATAACCCTGTGCCTTGAGGAGGTTGTGGAGGCTGAAAATATTGATACCCAGGTCTAGAATGCACTCCATAGCTGAAATTTCCTTGATTCCAGCACGGGGGGTTGGGAGTAAAATGCTGAGGAAAAGAGGGTGAAT
The DNA here is from genome assembly GCA_963691705.1 of Viola odorata. NCBI lineage: Eukaryota > Viridiplantae > Streptophyta > Magnoliopsida > Malpighiales > Violaceae > Viola > Viola odorata. The sequence goes on along the minus strand of OY829540.1, from coordinate 6,692,952 downwards.
GAGAATAAGGATTAAAATAAGACATTACAGAAAGAAATAAAATAAAACAAAAATCTGGACTTGTCTAGGGCAAGACTTAACACCAATCCCCAGCAACGGCGCCATTTTGATAACGCGCTTGTCGAGGGCACGATCAAACAAATTATTACAACTTATCACATGCAACAAAATAGATTGAAGACAGTGGCAAGAGGATCGATCCACAGAGATTGGTGAAGACTTACACTAGACAAGGCCAGATTATAAAATAAAACAATAAAAGAAACAAAACAAAACCGAATTCAAGGGCTGGATGGAGAGAAACTGATTCAAGACCAGGTCTTGAATGTATTCGGGGGACAAGAGCACGAAGAGTATCAATCAGGGGGGGTTTTACTTGGCTGAACGAGCCAGCCAAGGTAGATTTCGGGAGCTAACAAATTCTATCTAGGAAAGCAAAATTCGGGGTCCCGAATGTCACGTTCGAGGTCCCGAATGGTAAAACAAGCAAATCAGCAAATAATTCCAGAAATAATAAAATAGAAGGAAAATAAACGCAAATAATCAATTAGAGAAGGATTCTTAGCAAAGGCACTCTGGGTTACATTCGGGACCAGATCGTCATCAGCTCAAGGGTATTCTATTCAAGACGTCATAGAAATGACATGGGGACCAGATTCCTCGGATGCCCCCTACTTTTCTCTTAAGAGAAACTACCCCCCGTTTCCACATATGAGGTAGTCTTGACGGTTTGCCATCCCTCTAGGCACGAATGCGGGAGGGCCATACTCAAACCACCCATGAAGCTAAGAAAAGACAGATCTAGAGCTAAAAGTCCCTCAGTTTGTCAGGCTCGTGACCTAGCTCTAATCAACTACCCACCCTATCTATTCGAGACCACTTCAGCGCAGTCAAGACTAAACAGATGCCTACTTGTTTCATGCAATTTTCCTTCCGTATTCATCACATAAATGGCAGCATTTACACAAGATAATTACCAGCGGATCAGACCTTAAATTAAATCATGCAAAAGATGTAATTAAACCGATGAATAGTCGAATATAGCATCAAGAATGTATTAAGCACATTAAGGCCTCGAATCTGCCCTTGCAACCCTTGAATCAGCCTTGCTAAGAATTAAAGATTTAGCTACTCATGCTTAAAGATAAACAAATAACAATTAAAGAAAGCATAACAAGTAAATAAATATATGAAGGGAAGAAGACTTTGTTACTAAAAATCCGTTTGAAGCCCGGCGGCAAGGTTGAAGATGAGCTAACAAGAACTAGAGAGATAAACTAGAGAGAAGTCTAAGAAAACTAAAACTACATGATCATGGATAAGCCAATATATCCTAAACTACTCTTAGATGCCCTTTATATAGTAGAGCTCTAAGCACAAAATATCTTCAGCCTAAAACTAGGGACAAAAAGCATTAATTGAAAGCCTAAAAAAGTGGATCCATGTTCCTTAAAGCACAAAGCTGAAAAAGCATAAAGTTGTCTGATTTTTCCAGCTTTGGGCAGGTCTGGAATGGGCTCAAGGCCTGCAATGGTCAGAGGGGTAGGTATTTTGTGATCAGTGCAGACTGTCGGAACAGTGTCAGAGGAGGCACATGGAAGGTCTGGGAAGAGGACACGTGGAAATGCCATTCTTCGCCCTTCGGGGTCCCGAATCCATTCGGGACCTTGAACGCGATTCTGGACTCGGGACCTCGACTGTGGTCTTGAAGCTCGAAAACGCTCAAAATGCTCCAAAAACGCATGTTTTTGCATAAACACCCTTTTTAGGCCTAGATCTGCAATAGTAATGAAAACAAGGGTAAATTAACAGAATCATGCCTTAAATTGATGAAATAATGGAGAGAAAATCATGCATAAATACACTCTATCAATGGTCTTACTTTATACATATTAACTATATAAATGACTATTAGAATTTATAATAATATATTTTTTCGAGCCTAACATATACACACGAAAAAATTTCAAGCATAATCGTGCTCCATAGGATGATAAAATTAGATCACTTACATTTAGAGCTTTAAAATTATCATTGAATAGTACTATAGTTAATTACTTATACTCATGTAATGCATAATACATTAATACAGTTTAAATTAAAAACATAAAACTCTAAACAATTAGTAATTTTTAATTTTATGACAATTGACATGATTTTCTCTTACAACAATATGATTCTTTTTTTTATTAAGTAAAATGTTGAACAATAAACATATATCCACGATATGTTAACTATATCAATGGCTATATTATTAATAATTAATGATCTTACTTTATACATATTAACTATATAAATAGCTATTACAATTTACAATAATATATTACTAGTATGTGTCATATTAACTATATAAATGGCTATTAAAATTTTATTTCTTAGTTCTTACTATGGAGAAAATGCTTTTCCCTAATAATAATTCTCATATAACTTCCTTAATAAAATTTTGTATTTAAAATAACAAATTAAAAGAAAAAAATGAGGACTTTTAAGTTTAGAAAGAAAAAAGAAAGTGGGAGTCAAAGAGGATTTAAACCTCTCTCTTTTAATATGATAGGTGAAGAGTTAACCATTAAACCAAATAGAAACTTTGATATCATTGTGCATATATAAGATTTTGCTAACCTGTCCACTTCATGGGCAGGTTAGCATTGTGTCCATTTTTATTGGACACAAATTACCCTTATTTTACATTAACTTTATTAAAATACATGAGGATAAATATGATAGTTCAAATTATTTCTCTATCCTTTTAATTACCACCATATTAATTAATTGATTTTATCTTTACTTCCTCTCTCATCCTCACTTTTTTTTTCTTTTTATTTTAAGTAAACAAGGAGCATCAATTGACCTGAATTTCATATCCTAATCAAAATCAGACCTAATTTAAATTCCAAATAGATAAAACTTGAGTAAACACAGTACTACCATCTTCAATCCTCCTCCTCTCTTTGTTAGACGCAATCACGCGAAGCCAATCCCTCACATTGTGTTCTTCAAGTACTTTTTGGTCAAATACTTAGACCACGAAGGACGCTCCTTTCTTCTTGCCCTTATCCAGAAAGCGGCAATGGAGGCGGTTGCTGACGAAATCGAAGACTGGGACGGTGAAAAATAGCATACAATAAATAAAACCATACTACTGTTCCTCTCAAAAACAAAAATCACACTAGTGGGATAAACTGAGGAGTACAGGTAGAGCTTTATTCAAGCTCTGATTATTAAAAAAAATGGAAAAAAGAAGAAAAAAGAAAAAGAAAGTGAGGAGATGGGATGAGAGAGAGGAAATAAAGATAAAATCAATTAATTAATGTGGTGGTAATTAAAAGGATAGAGAAATAATTTGAACTACCATATTTATCCTTCATGTATTTTAATAAAGTTAATGTAAAGTAAGGGTAATTTGTGTCCAATAAAAATGGACACAATGCTAACCTGCCCATGAAGTGGACAGGTTAGCAAAACCCATATATATATATTCGGTTCTTCTGGTTCTCCGGGCCGGTTCTCAGGTATTGGAGGTTGGAGAACCGGAACTATCCGGTCCGAGTCACACACAAAAAAACCCGGATCAAACCGGCGGTTCCGGTCCGATTTTCAGGTCGATCCGATTTTTGTACACCCCTACCCAGAATTGTCTTGGCATTTTCTTTTCGAATGAATCGAAGTGGAAATTACGAGCTTTGGATTGAAATGTTGGGCGTACAGAATGGAAAGATTAGACATTAGAACAAGAAGCAGTCAGGCGAAATCGATCGGAACTCAGCCTTGATCGCTGGAGGACTAGTGGTGACTCTATACAAAGGCATAACACTTATAAGGAGTAATGCATTTCAGAAAGATGTAATCATTTAGCCTACAACAACATCAAACTGGGCCATTGGTGGATCTCTTCTTGCAGCTCACAGTCTCACTCTTGCTTTTATATACATTGTTCTGGTAAATATAAAACTAACCCAATTTCATTTTTTTGCCCAAAAGATTGAATTCATCTTAAAGATTGAAACTTTCCCATTTCCAGACTTGGATCACAAGGGATTTCCCTGCAGAGCTAGTGGTGACACTCATCTCTAGCACCTTTGTGGCAATCCTATCAGCTATAACCACTTTGTTTGCTGAGAAAGATCCAAATGCTTGGAAAATCAAGCCTGATATTGAGTTAGTAGCGGTTGTTTATTCAGTAAGTAAAAAAAAGAAAGGTTTATTTTGCCGGCGAAGGGTGTTTTCTCAGCCTTTTTCTAGCAAGAGATTAATCTCATTTAATTTTTTTTCCGCCACAGGCAGCGTTTGCTGTGACATTGCGAACTGTTATTCATACATGGGCATGTCGCAAGAAGGGTCCCGTTTATACTTGTATGTTTAAGCCGCTTGGGATGGTGATTGCAGCATTCTTTGGGGTATCTTTTCTTGGAGATGGTCTTTTTCTTGGAAGGTAATCTGTCATTTTCTCCCTATTTAATTTGAGATCCGAATAATAATTGTTTTCGAATTTAGTCCAATCCTGGCCACTTTGATTGTGCAGTGTGATTGGTGCGGTTATTATTGCGTTTGGATTTTATGTTGTGATTTGGGGAAAAGCTCAAGAGGAGAGAAAATCAGGAGATGCTGATGGACAGAACAAGGATAACGGGCCTCCTTCTAAATTTCCACTCCTACAAAACAAGGATAATGGGCCTATATAGAAAGCCTTAAAAGCCCATATAGCATTCAATCTTGTAGACTCATACTATGAGGCAGTTGAGCTTAATGAGCAAATTGGTCAATAGCCCAATTGGCTTTTCTCTAGAGAATTTTTTATAATAATCATACAATTTAGGGGAAAATATTCTGGGCCTTTAGGCATAGTCAATTTCACACCTTAATTCTTTAGGTTTAGGCAGCTAAACTTTAGTTCTTTAATATATTTACTTATTTAGACGTATCACACTTTAGTTTTTATTGTTAGATTTCTCGTCTAAAATACTAACGATGTATTGGAAATAAATTTTTTTATGTTAAAATATTATTAAAATTTTGAAAATATCAAAATATTCTAGAAAATATGAAAAACTCAAAAAACATCGATTGATTTTTTTTCATAACTAAAAAAATTAATAAAATTAGGAGAAAGCAAACAATTATAAAAATATTTTTTTATTAACAATTTTTTTTAAAATTCAATCTATAGTCTTTTGAATTTTTCATAATTTTTTAAAATCCTTTATAGTATATTTTTACGAATTCTTCAATTTTTTATAATTTTTGAATTGTTTGAATTTTTTATATTTTTCTTTAATTGTTTCAATTTTATAATTTTTACTAGTTTCTCCTATTTTTCTTATTTTTTAATTATTAAAATTATAACCATAAAAAAATTAATCTCCTGGTAAGGCACGAAACAATGATTTTGCAATTTGTTTTTGGATCTTTTTCCCTTTTCAACATTTTTTTTTTCAATTTTCCATAATTCTTCTTCAACTTTTTCAACAAAGTGCAGTAATGTCATATTTATTACATTTTCTATCCACTTTAAGTAGTCTGAATTTCACCGTCGTCACTCGTCATCATCGTCATATTCTTTCCTCCATGTGCCCAACAATGGCCGGATGGTGGCGCGTGGAGAGTGTGGGGGATGAGGGGGTAGGAAACGAGATAGCGAGAGAGTGTGATGGTGGCGTCGCCGCCGGAGGCAGCGGTATCCGCTTTTGTTCCTTTATTTTTACCAAATAAGGAACCGAAATTGATAAGGAGGAGATGAAGGGAGAGATGTGTAGGATGAACCTCGCCTCCTTTGTGGCCCAGGTTCAAGCAGAACTTTTACATACTTGTGATTGAGATAGATGAGTTAGAAATAAGAAATGCAATTATTCTAAACAAGAAAAGTCAGCTAGACATTTCTTATGGAACTATTATTACCTCATCGGATCAACCTTTTCTTTTTTCAAGAAACTTTCAACTTTAAGCAATGAATGAAGGACTAGTAGCAGAGGAGAGGAGAGGAAGGATGGGGATTTCGTGGGTTTTTGTGGGGATGGTGTTTGCAACTCTGTTTAATGTGAGTGATTCAGTAGCAAGCAAAGCAGCCATGTCTGCTGGATTCAGCAAATATATTCTTGCTGTCTACACTAATGCTCTCTCCACTCTCCTCCTCCTCCCCATCTCCTTCTTCTTACACAGGTCAGAGAGACCCCAGTTCAGTTTCTCCATCCTAGCCAGTATCGCCTTGCTTTCCTTCTTTGGGTTGGTAAAGATGATTTCTTTTTTCTTCATCCTCTTCTTCTTTAACTAAACCTCTAAGCAGAACCTTCTTCTTTAGGTTGATGGTTGTGAAATTTGTTATCTTGCAGCGGTACCGCGTTGTTATTTGGGTATGCTGGTGTACAGTACAGCTCCCCCATGTAACAAATACTCCCTCCGGTCTTTATTAAACGTCGCTCACGCATATCGAGGAGGTCAGATGACATACTATTTGACCCCAAAAAATTTCGTATTTTTTTTCGAAAGTGCGGAATTTTTTGGGACCAAATAGTAAGTCATCTGATTTTGTCGAAATGCGTGCGCGACATTTAAAAAAAACCGGAGGGAGTATAAGAGAGTCCATTTCCGCAAAAAAATTAACAAAAGAAAATAAAATATTAAAAAAGAAAAAACTCAACTTTATGCTATTTTAGAAATTTTTTAATCTCCTACTCACCCTATAATTCATTTCCTCCCACCCTTCAACTTCTTTTTTTCATTTTAAAAGAGAAAAACATTGCTAAGTTCACTTAAAAATCTATAGACTCGAGGAGCTACCTATTGGATTGAACTAAATTATCATCCTTACAGGAATCCCGCTGGTCTTAGACTCTTTATAAAAGCTGGTAGTGCAAATTTAGCATTAGTACTTCTCATAATTTGAGCGCGGCCAGCATTTAAATAACATAATAGTGACGAAGAGAAAACTGCATTGAAATAAACAACACATATATGCCAGGATACATACCTGAAAGCTGAAGCTGCATGTTCTGGAGTCAGATTAGACTAGTTGGACAATAGCAACACCAAAATATGTGACGAAACATTGATGACCATGGTTTGCTTAAACCATTTTTGAACTTCCAAGAAGATGAATAAAAGATGACTAGGACCGAGCTTAGAAAATTGACAACTATCTGGAATGAGAGCCACGCAACAGAATTATTTCCAAAGTTGAATGCCTCCAGGTATTGTAACGCCGTCCAAGCTCTCTGGTGGAGTTGAATGACAGTTGATTGAGCACTTACAGCGATCCGTGGATCCAAGACCTTGAGATACATTTCCATCAAGTTCATAACTAGAAAAGAAATTCCTATATTTAAGGCTAATAATAGAAGTTCCTCAAATTTTCTAAAGAAGCAAGGATTGTAAATAGCTATATTACTACAATGCCAAGACGCAAATTGGATTGATCCCATCTGGTGATGTTCTTTGTATCATGTACTAAAACTAGCCATTACTACTGGCATCGGATTGCTTCGTCGGTATTGATGATTGGATTGTCTCTAGAACTTGATCAAGCAAACCATTTATCTCATGCAGGAATTCACCTTTCGCTCGGTTCATCTTACCTCTGACAACCACAACAGTTCCATCTTGTAAAGCCACAAGAAAGCAACATAGAAGATTATCAATAACTTCTCTTTTCTCGAGATTCAAGACGATAAATGACGACGCTAAAACTGTCAGCAACAATCATCGAATAATGAACTTTTAGCCCCTTCAGACTCTCTATCTTATTTTTGGTTGGTGGTATCAGAATAATCAAGGTAAAAGCTAAAGCTCATGGAGTGAGTCATAATCAACCCAGCAAGACAACTTGCAAACACTGCATGATTAAGTAGAAGAAACAAAATACGTAAAATTCATTAAATCAAAATTTCACATGTGAATGAGATAAGTAACTGATGCAAGTTGTGAGCATTAGACACCAAAACCAACATACACCACTGCCATCCTTAGGTCAGTCTGAGCAAAGAAAAATTCCAGACTCAGACCACGCCCGAAAAGGACAACTTCTGCACAGTAGAATATAGGCTATTACACCTACACTCCATACATCAACCTCTGTGCTATAGGACCTATAAAGAACTTCAGGTGCAACATAGTACGCACTTTCTACGATATCATTGAGTCTTTCTTCTGCAAACATTAAGTGGTATCAAATACAAATTATCAACTCAATTTTCACTGAAAAATAGGACAAACCTGGTCATAAATCGGACAAGCCAAAGTCTCTAAATTTCAACTGATAGTTCTCATCCTTGGAAGTATACAGAAAGTTCTGGTCAAGTGAATACATATGAAGCACGAGGTATGATTCTTTTAAGGAAACTATTGGAGAGAGTTCAAAGCAATTAAAACATAACTAATTCCATGCTGCATAATTATCACAAGACAAAGTCATGACCTACTCATGAAACAGAACAAAAATAAGAAAACATCAAACTCAACAGGATAAACCTAGAATCTAGGGAGTGCATGGCAATTGATAATAGAAACCCTTACCAAGGCTCTACAATTTCTTCATGAAATGGTCCTCGAATCACCGGTATTCAATAGTGCCACACTATACATCTTGATTTAACAGTTGTAGGAAGTTGACAAAAGTAGGTGAATTAGAAAAGAGACAGACAAGGAAAAACAAATACAGTATTATAGTAAGAAAGCGCAAATAAACATGAAAAAAATCAGTACGCACTTTCTACGGTATCATTGAGTCTTTCTTCTGCAAACAATAATAGGCATAAAAAAATCACCAAAATGCAAACACTAAGTGGTATCAAATATAGATTATCAACTCAATTTTCACTGGAAAATAGGACAAACCTGGTCCGAGAAAATCGGACATGCCAAAGTCTATGAATTTCAACTGAGAGTTCTCATCCTTGGAAGTATACATAAAGTTCTGGTCAAGTGAATACATAAGAATTAGAAATGGTAGCGAAAAGTACCTGCAACATAATTGACGGGTAATCATCAAGCTTTGTTCCCTTTGCACATGCAACCAGGGCCATGGATTCCTTTCTTCAAATATCATGCTTACCTCCCCTCTTTTTCTCTCTATGTTATACATGATTTGGAACAGGCCATCATGATTACCAAAGGGGGGAAAACAGAGAATGGGAAAGAGGCCAGGGCCAAAGCTACACATAAGCTTCAATGGTTGGTCTAAAAGTCACATGAGAAGTAACAAAATCCTGAAACCTAACACTGTGAATGAACCAAGACTGACTAGCAGGACATATAATTATTTTGTAGTGCAAACATGAGTGATGCGAATCCTCGCATCCAGGTGCCTTTACCACCAGCTGGTCCAATGACTCGAGCCAGAGCTCAAAAGCTTCAAGACCGATTGTCATCTCTCATACACAGGGAGCTGGAGTCTGAGATGACAAGTGAGAAAGCTACACTTAGGGAGAAGACGACAAAAGTGGTGAATCTTCTCACCTTCAACTTGACCGATGTTGAGTCTGCTAGAAACGGCATGGAATCGTTTCACGCAAACGGCACTTGACCGTTTCATCCAAACAGCACTTGCCCGTTTGGATCAAAACGGCACTTGTCCGTTTCACTTAGCCGTTGCCGATTCAAGCATCTGTCGCGCAGGCCGATTGCTGTACCCGTTCCGCGTTCACACCTGTCTGCTCATTGTTGATAACGGCTCCTGACCGTTTTGCCTATCCTGGAGTTGACGCGCGTTGACTGCACTGTTTTAGCAAGGCTGCGACTTTCTATTTATTTTAGCTTAGTTAATTAATTAGGTACTTTAATTAATTAGTTAAGTCATTTACTTTATTTATTATTCCTATTTTGGAATTAGGGTTTGCTTGTAACCTATATAAGGAGCCGCTTGGCCTCCTTAGAAACTTGGCTGTTATTTGATAAATTGAGATATTCTCTTCAATCTCCGCCCCTTGTTCAAGTCGGTTGAACCTTGTTCTTCTTGAGTCCGCAATACTTGAGTCGTATACAAGTAAATCTTGGAATTGCATTATTGTGTTGTTTCTCTTAGTGTGATTCTCACATCGTTGAGTTTAGTCCTAAGAATCCGATTCAAGATCCTTGACTTGAAATCGATTAGGGCTCTTAGCACAGGTTAGCTAAGTGGTCTAAGCTCGTACTTGTCGAGTTATTTATTTCCGCAGGAAATCCGTCTTTGAACAAAGATCAAAATTGGTGCTACGCATTCTAAGCAACTAGGATCGTATCAGTTGGTAGCGGAGCTTAAGGCGTTCAAAGATTGGTAACTATCCTAACTATCCTTTACTTTTGTCGTTAGGTAGAGATTTCGTTGTTGCGCATCCTAAACTACTTGGATCGCATCAGTTGGGGTCTTTTCTGTTTGATTTGTTTATTTACAAAAAGTGTCACAAAATCAGTCCCCAAAGTGTCAAAAAAGAGAGTCACAAACTTAGTCCCCAAAGTGTCAAAAGAGTCATAAAAAAGAGTCACCAAAAACAGTCCACCAAAGTGTCAGTGTCGAAATCGTATTTCAATATATACCTATTGGAGTCCGATTTCTGTGAGTCTTAGTTCGTTGGAAAGCTCTATTTGTCAGGAGTCTGAATCAAGAAGAATCAGGTGATTCGAACATCGGAGTCAAAAGCTATAGCCGATTTACTAAATTGTGTTTGCTGCAAAATCCTGCACAATTTTCAGTGTCGAAATGGAATTTGTATATATAGCTACTGAAGTCCGATTTGAGTGAAAAAGGATCCGTTGGAAAGCTGATTCTGTTAGGTTTCCGAATCAAGAAGAATCAGGTGATTCGGACACCGGAATCAGAAGCTGTGCTTGAATTACTACACTGTGTTCGCCGAAACTGAATTCTATACCTTATATAATGTCGTACATGCAATGGTCTTTGAGGCAAGATTATGATGATGATGCCTATTTGAGGCAAGGGCAGTATGATAGGTGTGAAAGAAGGAACATCTCGGTTGGTTTGAGGGTGAAGGCCGAGACATATAACAAAGGTGAGTCAAGGGTAAGACTTCCGCCTTTTGAAGCAGTGTATGGTCCGAATGATTACTTGGATTGGGAGCGAGATGTACAATCTATTTTTCGCTGCCATGATTATTCAGAAAGGAAGAAAGTGAGGTTAGCATCAGCTGCGTTTAGCGGGTATGCAAGGAATTTGTGGGATCAGCTCAATCACAAGAGAGTGACTATCTACTTAGATCCAATTGAGGATTGGAGCGAGATGAAATGGGTGATGAGGCAGCGGTTTGTTCCTAATCACTTCAGCCGTGAGCTCCTCCATAAGTTACAGACCTTGACACAAGGAAATAAGAGTGTTGAAGAGTACTTTAATGAGATGGAGATTGCTTTGGAGAGAGCGCAAGTCAAGGAGACCAAAAAGGAGACGATGGCAAGATTCTTCGAAGGCCTCAACCAAGAGATAATAGATCCACTGCATTACACTGAGTTCTTCTACTTAGAGGATATGTTACAAGAGGCGATCAGAATAGAGAAGCAAAGGAAGAAGAGGTCTCTTTATCCTAGTATCAGGCCTACTAAGTCAAAGGCGAAAGATGATGCTGAGCAAGATTCGAGGACGAATCTTCTCGAAGAAGGGGAGAATGATATGGATCCAAGAACGGAATTTTCTATAATCAAAGTTCAAGCATTCGAGGTCTATGAAGACAAGTTCCCTATTCAAGAAGAGAAGTCCATTACATGTCTAAGTGCAGAAGTGAGTGAGCGAGAAAAAGAAAAGGGCTTAAAAGAACCCAAAGTCTTAAAGAAGACTAATCAAAACAGCCCACATGAAAAGAGTGAGCATGGGTTAACTAATTCTTCTTCTTTTTGTGTTTTCTCTTTAGGGCAGCGAGAGCAAGATGTTTTGAAGGAGAAGGAGTTGTCCAAGTTGCAACAATTGGAGTTGGATGCCTTGGGTAATCCCTTTCATTCATGTGCTTCCTTTGTTGATTCTAATAGAATTGTTGTCTTAAAAGAATCAGATTCGAGGGCGAATCTTTTCGAAGGGGAAGGGAATGATATGATCCTAGCACCATGGCTAACCCAAGTGAGGTTAATGCAACTCCTAGACATGGAGACAAGGCAGGAGACGCTGCTTGATCAAGCTTTCAGGCAAAGGATGACATGGAAGGTGGCTTGGAGGCGCAAACACAATAGGCAACTTCGTCGGAACGTATCTGGAGCTGTACTTGTCGGAATCATGCGATAGACCTCTAGTTGGAAACTTCAGGATGTTAGCTTTCATTTAGGACAAAATTCAGCTCATTTGGACCAGTGGTTTGAAAGTTATGGACGTAAACATTATGGCGTGCAGTCTGTACGCGAGACAACATACAACTTGAAGTTTCGGCCCAAACCTTAGCCCGATGATGGAGAACTCGACATGGGCTGCTGGAATGTATTTAAATATATTTATATTTACTGTAATTAGTTAATTGGTTAATTAGTTAATTGATTAATTAGTTAAGTGTTTTACTTTATTTAATATTCCTATTTTGGAATTAGGGTTTGTTTGTAACCTTATATAAGGAGCCGCTTGGCCTCCTTAGAAACTTGGCTTTTATTTGATAAATACAGAACTTTGTTTCTTCAATATTTGCCCCTTGTTCAAGTTGGTTGAACCTTGTTCTTCTTGAGTCCGCAATACTTGAGTCGTATACAAGTAAATCTTGGAATTGTATTATTGTGTCGTTTCTCTTAGTGTGATTCTCACATTGTTGAGTCTAGTTCTAAGAATCCGATTCAAGATCCTTGACTTGAAATCGATTAGGGCTCTTAGCACAGGTTAGCTAAGTGGTCTAAGCTCGTACTTGTCGAGTTATTTATTTTCGCAGGAAATCCGTCTTTGAACAAAGATCAAAATTGGTGCTACGCATCCTAAGGAGCCAGGATCGTATCAGATGGTTATGCCGTTTGGCTTGACTAATGCTCCTAGCACCTTTATGAGGTTAATGAACCATGTACTTCGGCACTTAATTGGCAAATTTGTTGTAGTTTATTTTGATGATATCTTAATCTATAGCAAAACATTTGATGAGCATGTTTTCCATCTTAGGGAAGTTTTTCTAACACTTCGTGAGCAGAAATTATATGCTAAACCTAGTAAGTGTTCCTTTGCAATGGAACAAGTTGGTTTTCTTGGTTTCATTGTGAGTGCAGATGGCGTTAAAGTGGATGAAGAGAAGATCCGTGTGATACGGGAATGGCCGACGCCGAAGGCCGTTACCGATGTGCGATCGTTCCATGGATTGGCGAGCTTCTATCGGCGTTTTGTAAAGAATTTTAGCACCATTGTTGTTCCGTTGAATGATTTAACTAAAAAGAATGTTACTTTCAGGTGGGAACAACAGCAGGAGGAGGCGTTTGCTACCCTCAAGGAACGGCTCTGTGCCGCTCCCGTGCTAGCATTGCCCGACTTCAACAAAGCGTTTGAAATAGAGTGTGACGCCAGCGGTTTAGGAATCGGTGCCGTTCTGATGCAGGAGAAACGGCCGATTGCCTTCTTCAGTGAGAAACTCAAGGATGCTCAACTCCGATATCCGACCTATGACAAGGAGTTCTATGCCCTTGTCCGAGCGTTGGAGACATGGCAACATTACCTGATGCCGAGAGAGTTCATCATCCACACTGACCATTTGAGCTTGAAGTACCTCAAAGGACAAGGGAATCTCAATCGGCGCCATGCCGTTTGGATGGAATTTATTGAGGCTTTCCCTTATCACATTCAATACAAGCAAGGTAAAGAGAATGTTGTTGCTGATGCACTATCGCGAAGGTACGCGTTAATCACTTCTCTTAATGCCAAGTTGCTTGGATTTTCACATATTTTAGAACTCTATGCTGCCGATTCTGATTTTGGTGATATTTATAAGCATGGCGTTTCTATTTCTGGTTCTAAATTTTATAAGCATGAGGAATATTTATTTCGGGGCAAACAATTGTGTATTCCTCACTGCTCTCTTCGTGAATTACTTGTGCATGAAGCCCATAGCGGTGGGTTGATGGGTCACTTTGGCGTGACTAAAACTTTAGCTGTGTTACATGATCATTTTTATTGGCCTCACATGAAGCGTGATGTAGTGCGCATTATTGCTAGATGTTTAATTTGTCGTAGAGCCAAATCTAAATCTGCTGGTCATGGAGAATACATGCCGTTACCTGTTCCTTCTCATCATTGGACCGATTTGTCCATGGACTTTGTCGTTGGCCTGCCTCGGTCTAAGAACGGGAAGGATAGTGTCTTTGTTGTGGTGGACAGATTTTCGAAAATGTCCCATTTTATTCCATGTTCTACTACTTGTGATGATACTCAGATTGCTGATTTATTCTTTCGTGAAGTAGTCCGTTTACATGGTGTTCCTTTGACTATTGTGAGTGATAGGGATACTAAGTTTCTTAGTCATTTTTGGCGTGTCTTGTGGAAGAAGCTTGGTACTAAATTGTTGTATTCTACTTCTTATCACCCACAAACGGATGGTCAGACTGAGGTTGTGAATCGTACGCTTGGTTCACTTTTACGCACGTTAGTTCGTAAGCATGTTTCTACTTGGGTTGCTCATTTACCGTTTATTGAATTTGCTTACAACCGTGCTGTTCATTCTACTACTCATTACTCGCCGTTTGAACTTGTGTATGGTTTTAATCCTAGGACTGTTTTGGATTTGACTCATTTACCTTTGAGTGATGTTGTAAGTTTAGATGGTGCACAGAAGGCTGATTTTGTCAAGCAATTACATGTTAAGGCAAAACAGAACATTGAGCGAATGAATGAGAAGCTGATGCAGAAACGGAACGATGGCCGACGGCTAGTGACGTTCCAGGTGGGCGATTGGGTCTGGTTGCATATGCGCAAGGAGCGTTTTCCTGACCAACGCCGCGGCAAGCTATCTCCTAGGGGAGACAGACCGTTCCAGATTGTTGAGAAGATCAACAACAATGCCTATAAACTGGCGTTGCCGAGTGAGTATGGTGTCGTTAGCTCTACTTTCAATGTTTCTGACTTACTTTTGTTTGATACAGATGACGAGTATGGACTTGCTGATGATGCCGATTCGGATTCGAGGGCGAATCCTTCCGAAGGGGGAGGGAATGATGCGAATCCACGCATCCAGGTGCCTTTACCACCAGCTGGTCCAATGACTCGAGCCAGAGCTCAAAAGCTTCAAGACCGATTGTCATCTCTCATACACAGGGAGCTGGAGTCTGAGATGACAAGTGAGAAAGCTACACTTAGGGAGAAGACGACAAAAGTGGTGAATCTTCTCACCTTCAACTTGACCGATGTTGAGTCTGCTAGAAATGGCATGGAACCGTTTCACGCAAACGGCACTTGACCGTTTCATCCAAAAGGCACTTGCCCGTTTGGATCAAAACGGCACTTGTCCGTTTCACTTAGCCGTTGCCGATTCAAGCATCTGTCGCGCAGGACGATTGCTGTACCCGTTCCGCGTTCACACCTGTCTGCTCATTGTTGATAACGGCTCCTGACCGTTTTGCCTATCCTGGAGTTGACGCGCGTTGACTGCACTGTTTTAGCAAGGCTGCGACTTTCCATTTATTTTAGCTTAGTTAATTAATTAGGTACTTTAATTAATTAGTTAAGTCTTTTACTTTATTTATTATTCCTATTTTTGAATTAGGGTTTGCTTGTAACCTATATAAGGAGCCGCTTGACCTCCTTAGAAACTTGGTTGTTATTTGATAAATTGAGATATTCTCTTCAATCTCCGCCCCTTGTTCAAGTCGATTGAACCTTGTTCTTCTTGAGTCCGCAATACTTGAGTCGTATACAAGTAAATCTTGGAATTGCATTATTGTGTCGTTTCTCTTAGTGTGATTCTCACATCGTTGAGTCTAGTCCTAAGAATCCGATTAAAGATCCTTGACTTGAAATCGATTAGGGCTCTTAGCACAGGTTAGCTAAGTGGTCTAAGCTCGTACTTGTCGAGTTATTTATTTCTGCAGGAAATCCGTCTTTGAACAAAGATCAAAATTGGTGCTACGCATCCTAAGCAACTAGGATCGTATCAATGAGGAAGCAACAAATATGTGTAAATTAGTTTCTTCCACAACTAGATGCTACAAAGGTGAGCAAGTATTGCCCACCCTCCCTTAGATTTTCCCAAACAGCCATGCACCAGATCAAACACGGTAGAAAACCCTCTTGAATGGTTATCCCCAGTTCAAAGTTCTCAACAAATTTTTTTTGGAACTAGTGCAAGTGCAGATGCACACGACTCTCAGCCTGGCCCAAAACAGGAAACATCAATAAAGAGAGTTCAAAAGAGAAGGACACATGAAGAAACTGCATACCATGCAATATTTGGACTAATTTTTGTTAGGAAAATGTGTGTAATTAAGATTGTCCCATTTAATGATTCATACTCAAAGATGAACTCTTTATGTGTCTTGTTTCTTTACTGGATAAAACAGAAGAACCTAATAGATTAAACTAACACCAAAATAATGAATAACATTTGCTTCACGACATAGGTGTTACAATCCAAGTATCTGAAAGCAGTTCTAGAGGAATTAGGAAACAATTATGAAAATCTAAAATCAAGAGAGTAAATCATAAAGCAGAATAAAACATACATTTATCGAGCTCAATATGATGATGATGATCTAAGAACAAATGAAGTGCTTCGGGAATTCATGACCTAGTTCCCTGCCATAGCTTTCGTTATTTATGCGCAAGATGTAAGGCAATGTAGGATCATATATGACAGGGATATAATATAAAGATTGATCCATACATTCTCAAAGGACATGACCAAGAAATTCAAGCAAATGAAGAAATGAAAACTAGCTTTTGTTGCTCACAGACAACGGAGATACGTGAGCTTCAGAGATTTTTAACTCATTTTGACTTCATTATAGGGTGAGGAAGTTCTTCAAATGAGCAAACTCTGAGTCTCGGCATAGTAAAGTACAA
Organism: Viola odorata; assembly: GCA_963691705.1. NCBI lineage: Eukaryota > Viridiplantae > Streptophyta > Magnoliopsida > Malpighiales > Violaceae > Viola > Viola odorata. The sequence continues at coordinate 6,676,037 of OY829540.1, read as the reverse complement.
AGGTTATAAGGTATGATTCTTTTAAGGAAACTATTGGAGAGAGTTCAAAGCAATTAAAACATAATTAATTCCATGCTACATAAGAGAAAATTATTAGTCTATGAAAATAATATCACAAGACAAACTCATGACCTACTCATGAAACAAAACAAAAATAAGAAAGCATCAAACTCAACAGGATAATCCTAGAATCTAGGGAGGGCATGACATTGATAATAAAAACCCTTGCCGGCAAGGCTCTACAATTTCTTCATGAAATGGTCCCCACACTGGTATTCAACAGTGTCACACTATACATCTTGATTTAATAGTTTTAAGAAGTTAACAAAAGCAGGTGAATTAGAAAAGAGCCAGACAAGGAATGCAAATAAACAAGATAAAATTATACATATATCAAACTCTATATCATAATCATGTAAGACCTGTGAAGAGCTTCAAACATTCGAAATAGAGTTCCTTACTGCTCTAAAGTTTATTCATGATGGATTGCTAGACAGTAGAGATATGCTACAAACGGCTTCATAAATAAATAAACAAGTGATAGGTGATAAAAATAACAGTTTTAGGAAGTGGAAAACAAACAGATGAATTGGCAAAGAGTAAAGGAAAAATATGTATCACAAGACCAAAATCAACTCATGAAACACAATAAAAGTACAGATGCATTAAGTTGTTTAACATGAGATCATAACCTGGGAAAGGCTTCAGGAGTTCATAATTCAGGATGGTCCCCCCAAAAAAATATGACAGAGAAAATTGCAAAATAAAAGTAATTGAAAAGAGGGAACTTTGATAGAAAGAAGTTTTAAACAGAGGAAATTCAAAAAGAGAGAAATCATAATGAAAATGTAAGAACATAGCATTTCCTCTCCACCACTGCCGCACTGCCTCCCTCCACAAAATAAAAAGGTACAACAAATGCGTCGTCTGCTTTTGTGGAGAAGTGAAGCTTTGACAGAGAGAAAACTGCAAAATAAAAGTAATTGAAAAGAGGAAACTTTGACAGAGAGAAGTTTTAACAGAGGAAATTCAAAAGGAGAAGAAAGCAAAGAGACAAATCATAATGAAAATGTAAGAACATAGCATTTCCTCTCCACCACTGCCTCACTGCCTCCCTCCATAAAACAAAAAGGCACAACAAATGCGCCGTCTGCTTTTGTAGAGAAGTGAAGCTTTGACAGAGAGAAAACTGCAAAACAAGAGTAGTTGAAAAGACGGAACTTTGACAGAGAGAAATTTTAACAGAGGAAATTCAAAAAGAGAAGAAAGCAAATGTAAGAACATAGCATTTCCTCTCCACCATTGCCTCACTGCCTCCCTCCACAAAACAAAAAGGTACAACAAATGCGTCGTCTGCTTTTGTGGAGAAGTGAGGCTTTGATAGAGAGAAAATTGCAAAATAAAAGTAATTGAAAAGAGGGAACTTTGACAAGAGAAATTTTAACAGAGGAAATTCAAAAAGAGAAGAAAGAAAAGAGAGAAATCATAATGAAAATGTAAGAACATAGCACTTCCTCTCCACCACTACCTCACTGCCTCTCTCCACAAAATAAAAAGATACAACAAATGCGTCGTCTGCTTTTGTGGAGAAGTGAGGCTTTGACAGAGAGAAAATTGCAAAACAAAAGTAATTGAAAAGAGAGAACTTTGACAGAGAGAAATTTTAACATAGGAAATTCAAAAGGAGAAGAAAGAAAAGAGAGAAACCATAATGAAAATGTAAGAACATAGCACTTCCTCTCCACCACTACCTCACTGCTTCCCTCCACAAAATAAAAAGGTACAACAAATGCGCCGTTTTCTTTTGTGGAGAAGTGAAGCTTTGACAGAGAGAAAATTACAAAACAGAACTAATTGAAAAGAGGGAACTTTGACAGAAGTTTTAACAGAGGAAATTCAAAAGGAGAAGAAAGCAAATGTAAGAACATAGCATTTCCTCTCCACCAGTGCCTCACTGCCTCCCTCCACAAAACAAAAAGGTACAACAAATGCGCCGTCTGCTTTTGTGGAGAAGTGAAGCTTTGACAGAAAGAAAATTGCAAAATAGAATTAATTGAAAAGAGGGAACTTATAGTAGTGAAGAGTAAAGTAACATGAAAAGAAAAAAAAAGTTTAAGGGAATTGAACCCAAGAAACAGAACAAAAGAATAATACACCTGTCAAACTCTATAGCATGATCTTGGTAACGGGAAAATGCTTATCAACCAATTTGTTTAATAGTTGGCTAATCGATTTCATGGTGATAAGCACCCGTTTAATAGTTGGCTATCAATGATATGCTATAGAGCTTGATTGATGTATATAAAACAGAACCAGAATATTATTGAAATTGCATAGGCAAAAAATAACTAAACAACTAGCAGTGAGAAGTAAAACAGTTTTGGGATGTGGAACATTGGCAAGGTGCAAAGAGAGAAAGAAAAAAGTATGTTGAGACAATATCATAACTAAAATCGAATGCATCATAATTTGAGATGAAAGGTTTTAAGTTTTTACTTTCCAGTGCATACGAACAATACCGACAGTTCAAGAAATTAAACGGATAGGAAAAGAACGTCTATGTTCAAGGGTTTTTTATCCAAGGAAATCAATCGAAGAGACGCAGTAATTAAAATCGACTGCAGTCAAACCAAAAAGACAAAATTTCAACTTCCAATAACAATTTCAAGGACGCAAACAAAAGCAAGTAATTGAAAGAGTTTATGTATAGAAACCCTAATAACATGCGTCTACACAATAATGAAAAGGAAGAGGAAAGAGGAATACCAGATTAAGCCATGCCCTAGCAATCAGAGGGAAGAAAGAAGGCGCCTTCTTCATGGACGGGAATACGAAACCCTAAATCGACGATGCTGGTTTTCAATTAAAGAAAGCGAAACAACGGAAATCAAGAAATCGACGGCGACAGATTATGATTTATCGTAGGTTTGTTCTCTTTATAGAAAAAAAAAATAGGAAGAAGAGGCGGTGTTGTAGGTTTCCCTTTAGGAATAGAATTAGAACCTCGCAAGGAGTCGTTTGTTGTGTTGGCGCGTTTTACGCCGTATTTTATATTTATGCTATTGATTAATTAAATGTGTTAGAGATTTAGTTTGTTAGAAGTTTGATTTTTTTAAAAAGAATTAATTACAATCTAATGAATTAATTAAATGATTAAAATATTTTAAAACTATTTAAAACCTAACTATCTTAAATAATTATTACTTAATTAATTCAATAATTAAAATCCCAAATACTTTTAACTAGAAACTAATTATTTATTTAAATTTAAGTAATATTATGGATATGGTCTCAAATTCGAATCATATTGTCTGCATTCCAATTTTATGTCACACAAAAAATAAGTAATGTCATATTTTCTTGAGATATTAAGTTAAATTATGTATATTTACGAAAATCAATTTTTTTTTCTTTTCCATTTTTGCTCTTGTTGTATAACATAAGCTAGATAAAGTTTACTTTTGAAACTAATTAAATTACTTAATTACTTTATTTCCCATTCGTTTTACTTGTTGTGAATCTCAAATTTGAGTAGGCACATGCTCTAAATAATTTATTTTTCTAATAAGTACCCAAAAAATAACAATTGTAAATAAAATTAGAGGTCTTGAATTGTGCAATTTTGATGTTATTAAAATTGTGTCTTGTTATATTCCACCACAGTCCACTACTTATTCTATCAACTGTATTAAAATAAATGATGATGGCGTCGCCGGAGGCGGCTGAAGAGGAAGAGGCAGCGGTGGCGAATGGTAGGAGCAGAAGAGGCAGCGGTGGCGAATGGTAGGAGCAGAAGAAGCTGCTGAATAGTATCGCCTTTTTTGACCAGGTTCAAGAAGAACTTTTATATTTATGGTGCAATGGATTTGTTTCATTCGTTATTTACTGTAAATAGTAAGGAATTGAGAAAAGATGTTCAAGGAACAGAGATAATAACGATAAGAAACTCATGGGTGAGATGGAATGTTGCACCATTCTCAATTCTTCTTGGTAAGATCTGTCTGCTGTGCTAAGAATCCAAAATAACAGAAAACGAAGCTAGGTTGAGTTGTTGAGTCTTCGTATGCCTCTCTAATGTTCCTGATGGATGCACACCTATTCACTTAAACCTCGTCGCAGACACGGGACTCGCTCCCCTACGAAGAAACGGATGATAGAGTTACACAAGTTGGCATCTCATTTGGAAGAACTTATAAGAGAGGCTGATAAAAGACAGAATTTTTCATTGGAGAAACTTCCTGCATGGCTACAGGGCTGGAGATCTCCTTGGAGAGGAAAGCTGAAAGGTGGAAAACTGGTTGCAAAAGGGGAAGAAGAATTGTATCTTGGTGTTGATACCCGAATTTTGACCCCATTTAGTTTCACTATCGCAACATGTCCGTTCTATTTATTTATATATCTATCTCGTCGTCAATTTTATCACTATTGTAATTAGTTATTTAGTATCATTATTTATCTTTATTATTTATTTATCTATTTATTATTATTTTTGTTTATTTATTTTTTGCGTGTTTTGTTCGATTATTTACATCTCTCGAGCTTTGGGTTCGAATAACCCAGCTCCACCCTGCTTCCCTTTCCCTCTGCTTTCCCCAACGATTCACTCCCGTAATTTCAGCTCCTTCCTCTTTTATCTTTTATCTTTCATGATTAATACCCGACACCATCATCACACCTTCGGCATTTTTTTTCTTTTCTTTCAAAAGGATCCAATTTCAATTGGATCCGATTATAAACAAGACCACTAAATTTCCGTCAAAAGGGAGGCAACCAACAAATCCACCAAAATCATCCTCTGCCCAAAACCAAGTTCAATCACAAATCCCTCCCTTTAAATCCAATTCTGCCAAATTACCAATCTTCCTGCGATTAGCCCAACGCCACCACCGTGCGCCGCTGCTACACAACCAAGCAGCCCCGAAATCAGCCCCTAAACACTCTCGAAACAGCACCCATAAACCCCTTTAATCCCCGAACCCATTACCGAACTTCCCCAAGCAATAAAAACCCAAACCACCATAACAGCCCCTTTCAATCGAACCGCCGACCATCACCCAACCAGCCGCGCCACAACCCAAACCACCATAACAGCCCCTTTCAACCGAACCGCCGGCCATCACCCAACCGCCCAACCCAGCACCCAAAAATCCGCACAGCCACGAACACCGCTGCACAGCCACCGCATCTCCTCTCCCTCTCAACTCTCCAAACCGCCATCACCCACACTCCCAAAACCGAATCAAACAAAAAATCCCTCACCACAACCAAAACAAACCTGCAAAACCAAACCAAATCAAGTCCAACCCGAACTAAACCCGATCACTCACCTCCGGCCACCATCCCGATCGTCGTTGCTGCTGCCCGTCAGCCACCCAGCCGCATCTGACACCCAGCCGCGCCACCGAACTCCTTCCCCACATCGCCGTTGCAGCCTCCAGCTCCCCCGCCACACAACCGCCTGCTCCGTCGACCGCCAGCAACCACATCCAGCCAGCCACGCCGCTAGCCACTGCCGCACCCAACCGAACCGCCGGCCACCATCCCTCACTCTTTGGCCCAAATGATTAAAAGAAAAGAAATGGGAAGGAGAAGGAGAAGGAGAAGAGGGCTGCGTTTGCAGCCCTAAAATGAAGAAAAGGATGATTAAATAAAATAAAAGAAAGAAGGAGATTGGGCTGCGGCCCAAAGAAAGAAAATAAGGAAAAATGGGTTGCGGCCCATGACGAATAAATAAAAGAAATGGGTTACCGCGCAAGCCCGTTTAATTAAAATCGGTACTAACTTTTTCTTCATTTTTGCAGGTACCGAATTCACAATTATTATCCCGATCGGATGCTCCGCCAACTTTAATGGGTAAGGTGATTCTATTAATATTTGATTATGTGAAATTTATTTATGAGTCCCTTACTATACGCGTTTATTTGTCTATTTTGTTCGTATGTTTTATTTGCACGCTCGTCGTGATGATGCCCAATGAGCTTGTTGGAGCTCGACGAGGAGTTCGATGCGTCATTCCCAATTGCGAAGCTCGAATGGAGAATTTAATTGTTGTATTTATTTATTTGGGAATTTGTAATTAATTTGTAATATTTATTTGCAGTATTTATCTATTTTATTATTAATTGTTGCCACTAATCTTTGATCTGCAGGTAAAGCTCTCCAGGTATGTTTTCCTTTTTCCCTTCTTTATTTTGGATAAACGTATTTTAATGCGTGATTGTTAGAATTCGAATTAATCTGTTTGCATGATGCTTATACCAATGAATGTGCTTTATTTTATGCTTGTTTCGTGTGCGGCTTTGTCCCCACGACTTTACGCTTTTATTTTGATGAATGTGTTCCGTGTGCGGCTTCGACCCCACGAATGTTTTTTTTTTATTTATGCTATCTTGGCGAATGTGTTATGTGCGCGGCTTCGACCCCACCCCGGTTTTTCTCTTTTCAACGTGTTTTCTCGCATTCACTCAAAACGGTACTTTGCTAGCCTATGCATGCTTAGAACCACTTAGTAAATAGGATTTAATCACGTGCATTGGCCCGATGATGATAGTGATCCATCGTTGTTCACTAAGTTCGTCGCTTTGGTAAAGATTAATAAAACGGTAGTAATCCCACCTAATTTGGCATGTAATCGGACTAATTTTGAACTCGGCTAAATATAACCGGAATAGGTGTGAAACCAACCTTTTTATCTTTTAGAGGATAAAAAATGTTATTTTCTGTTAAACAACTCGACAACAATTAGGATAAAATCAATCTCACAAATTTAAGAACTAAAGTGACGATCCCCTTGAGGGCCCAAATTACTTGTTTTCAACATGATTTTTAAACACCTCTTTTTAGAACCGGTAACCTTTTTAAGGATGAGACTCGGGTGCCTAACACCTTCCCGAGTCCATAAAACGACCCCGAACCGTTGTTCTCGGGTTTAGACCCTTTTTATTTGTGCCTTAGTTTTATTTTATTTTCTTCCTTTTTTACGGACTTTTTAGGTTTCCCTAAACCTTAGAAAAAATAGGGTGGCGACTTCATTGTTATGTGTTTTCATTGCGTCCCGAATTTCGCTCGCGACGGCGCGACACTTGGGCTTACGATTAGAGAACGATTTCCCCAGTTGTTTGAAGAGCAATACCATCCAGATGTGTATCCCATTAAGGCCACACAGGTACCTCGTACATCAGCAAGTGCTGTGGCATTTGGCATGGGGCTATTAAGTGATAAGGGAAGTCTTGGACCTGGGCATTATGGAGCATTTGTCGTTACTAGTGAAAGCCGTGCAAGTGATATCATACTGAGGTTTCATGATTGTTGCAAAAATTACAAGGTTCTTAGGAAGAAGCAGGAGCCTGGGGTTGATAAGCTCAAGGAACCTGTCTTGGATGAATTTACATCTGCATTAGTTAGCCGTTATGCGTTGTAGTTCAAAAGACATGACACGGCATCTCTCTGGTTCCTGTGTAAACAGGAAGCGTCTGTGTTCGATATAACAGATCAAGCTTGTGCTCTTTTCAGTCCTTTGGAGGTTGCTTTGCTGGAGTGGACTGACTACTTGGAGCTATTTATATTCAAGGGTTATGGTAATTCCTTAAACTATCTAATGGGAGTGCCATTGCTTGAAGATGTTATTCAGTCCATGGAACAAGCTATTACTGCTCTTGAAGAAAAATATCCTCTCGGAAGTTATGAAAAGGCAAGATTACGATTTGCGCATGCAGAGACTGTGGTACCATTTACATGTGTGCTTGGTCTTTTTCTCGTAGGACCTGAGTTCTTGCAAATACAAAAGGAAAAACCTTTGGAACGCCCTCCAAAGCCTCAACTGAGTAGAAATTGGTGGGGCAATACTGTTGCTCCTTTTGCTGGGAACAATATGCTGGGTCTGTACAGCTGTCCAGCAAACTCTTCAAGCAAGTATTTTGTTGAAGTGTTCCACAATGAACATCCCATTCCGATGCCGGGTTGCAATGATTCACACTTGTGTCCATTTGAAGTTTTCAAGGAAAGAGTAGCTGCTCCTCATTTAAAGCTTGATTGTACCGCAGTTTGCAAAGTGACTTCAGAACAGCCTAAACAGAATACTCCAACCAGTAAGTTGTTACTCCTGTTTCAATGGCTCTTTTCAAAGGGGAATGATACACGACCCACCAATATTGAACTGTAGTTTTTTTATTCGGGAGAAGAAAATGGAAACTCTTCCATTGTAATTATGGTGTTTTCTTTTGGTCCATCTAATCCCGAGTTACTTTTGGTTCATCTAATTATGGTAATTCTCTCTTTTTTGGGTATGCACACCCTTATATTAAAATTTTGTTGGTTTTCGAAGAAATTCGTGGATGATAATTAGGATTGAGTGACTTAAAATCTTAAAATAAAATACCACAAAAAGAAAGATGTTATTCCCTTTGATGTTGACAATAATATTAATAATTAACATGGACATTTCTTTCCAGGAAAAAAAAAACTATATATATTAACGTGTGATTGAAATTAAATAATGTTAACAAAAGAAAACAAACTAGATTTGGAGGTATTTGAAACATTTTCAATTATTAAATACATCCCTAAAGTTAAGAATCCTGCAGCATCTTGCAGCTGCAGGTGACACTCTGGTAATATAAAAACAAACAAAAATAGTGTTTGTATTTTAGTAGAAAGAAGAGCTGCTGCTGCTGATTGCTTAGTTAATATAAGAGTATAAGGTGGTGGTGGTATCATTGCAGAGGAAGAATAGGGATTTCATGGGTTTTTGTGGGGATGGTGGTTGAAACTTTGATTAATGTGAGTGATTTAGTAGTAAGCAAAGCGGCCATGTCTGCCGAGCAGATACGTTCTCATTGTCTACACTAATGGACTTTCCACCCTCCTCCTCCTCCCCTTCTCCTTCTTCTTACACGTCTTCTTCTTTTTCTTCATTAATTGGTGTCATTTGAACTGTGTGAGAAGATTGTTCTTGTTTTGTTTTTCAATTACATGATGTTGTTGTTTTGTCTGACCATGCTAAGTTAGTTGTTGCATTAATTGGCAGATCGGAGCTCCTCCAAATCAGTTTCTCCATTTTAGCAAGTATCATCCTGCTTTCCCTTTTCGGGTAGGTAGACATGATCTTGTATTTATTTTGTTTCATCCTCTTCTTGAATTAAACTCTTAAGCACAACTTCTTACAAAATTGAGAAGCACTGTTGAGTTTAGATTTTGTTGTGAAATTTGTTTTCTTGCAGAGGTACAGCATTGTTATTTGGCTATTCTGGTATACAGTACAGCTCCGCTACACTTGACACTGCCATGCTCAATCTGATCCCTGCTTTCACTTTCCTCATTGCCCTCTTATTCAGGTAATTTATTTCTTTCTCACTTCAGAACAGAATATGATTACCTAAAAAAAGCCAAAGGAAAAGGTATAATCATATAACGGGGAAAGAAAACTATACCGCAAATGTAGCAAGAGATATTTTAGTGAGGACATTCGTCCCAAAGCATGTTTCTTTGTATCTCAATTCTCTAATTTTACATTTTACTGCGTCATGAGCTAGTTTGCAACAAATGACAACGCTTTGCTGATGGGGCTAATCATATGGTTGATGTTATAGGATGGAAAACCTGGACTTGAGAGTCGAGAGTAGCGAAGCTAAATTAGCTGGAACTATGGTGTCCATCACTCGGGTATTTGTTCTAACCTTTTACAAGGAGGTTCCAATCACTTTTCACCCCTCAATGAACAGTGATCTGACTCATGAAATTCTTTTCTCGCCACCAGAAAATTGGATTCTTGGAGGATTTCTTTGTTTGGTTCACGCAATGGGAGGTGCATTATGGTATATTTATCAGGTTAGGTGATCTAAGAAGTTACAAAATGTGGAGAATGAGTGATATGCAATCTGAAATGTTTATGGTCTTGATTTATTGCAGGTGTCAATTCTTAAGAAGTACCCAGCTCTGATGATGGTTCTTCCCCTTTACTGCTTCTTTGTTACCATTGAATGTGCAGTAGTTTCTCTAACTATAGAGAAGGACCCAAATGCTTGGAGGTTAAAACCTGATGAGTTTGTTTTATGTTGTGTACATAGTAAGTCCTTTCATCCTCTTCCAATTTAGAATTTGAAAAACGGTAGTAAATCCTTTTGTGTGTTACCAACCTTGAACCTTTGACCTAAGGTAGTCATACTCGTGCACAAGCACATTTGAATACTCAATAATCCACCTGCTGCAATAATGTGATTATGGTTCATCTGATCTTGACATTGAAACTGTTTTTTGATGAATAGGCTATTTGTTCGATCATCGTTACATAGCAATGATCTGCGTGAGAGTTAAGGTAGCGTTTGTTTTACGGAATATTACTTTCTCCCTTAGAATCACTCTCCCGGGGGTGATACCCGCGAGAGTAATTGAGGAGTAATAACGCGCTTGTCGAAGGCACGATCAAACAAATAATTACAACTTATCGCATGCAACAAAATAGATTGAAGATAGTGGCAAGAGGATTCGTCCACAGAGATTGGTGAAGACTTACACTAGACAAGGCCAGATTATAAAATAAAACAATAAAAGAAACAAAACAGAATTCAAGGGCTGGATGGAGAGAAACTGATTCAAGGTCTTGAATGGAAGCACAGAACAAAAACACAAAAACGTAACAAACAGGGGGGTTTTACTTTACTAATTAAGTTAGCCAAGGTAGATTTGGAGCTAACAATTCTAACTAAGAAAGCAATATTCAGGACCTTGAGTTGTCAGTTCGGGGTCCCGAAGGGTGAAATATGGCAAATCAGTGAGCAAAATCAGAATGATAAAATAGAGAGATAAATAAACACAAATAATCAGATAAAGAAGGATTTTAGCAAAAGGTATTCTCAGGTTGCATTCGGGGGCCCGATCGTCATCAGCACAGAAATATTCTACTCATGCAATCATAGAAGTGACATAGGGATCAGATTCCTCGGATATCCCCTACTTTTCTCTTAAGAGAAACTACCCCCCGTTTCCACATATTAGGTAGTCTTGACAGCCCGCCATCCCCCCAGGCACGAATGCGGGAGGGCCATATTCAGACTGCCCATGAAGATAAGAAAAGACATATCTAGAGCTAAAGGTCCCTCAGTTTGTCAGGCTCGTGACCCCGCTCTAATCAATTACTCACCCTATCTAGTCGAGACCATTTCAGCACAGTTACTACTAGATAGATGTCTACTTGTTCCATGCAACTTTCCTTCCGTATTTATCACATAGATGACGACATTCACTCATAGAAATTATCAGTTGATCAAGTCTCTAATTACTCCAAGCGAAATTGTAATTAAAATGATAAGCAATTAAATATGACAGCAAGAATATATTAAGCACGTTTAGGTTTCGAATCTGCCCTTGCAACCCTTGAATTACCTTTGCTAAGAACTAAAGATTTAGCTACTCATGCTTGAACGGAAATAAATAATAATTAAAGAGAGCATAACAAGTAAAGAAATAGATTAAGGGAAGAAAACTTGATTACTAAACCGAAAACGTTTCAAGCTCGGCGGCAAAGGAGAAGATTGCTAACAAGAACTAGAGAGATAAACTAGAGAGAAGTCTAAGAAACTAAATTAATTCTAAGGAAGTGTTCTATGATATGATGGATGATAGATGATCCTAAACTACTCCTTGGATGCTCTTTATAGGCTAGAGCTCCAAGCACAAAAATATCTTCAGCCCTAGCTAGGGACAAAATGCATTTAAAGAAAGCCTATTACAATGGATCCATGCTCCCTAAAGCATAAAGCTGAAAAGCACAAAGCTGGAGGTTAATGTCTGATTTGCCCAGCTTTGGCAGGTCTGGATTGGGCTCAAGGTCTAAAATGGTCAGAGGGTAGGTATTTTGTGAATAGTGCAGAATTCTCAGAAAGGCATCAGAGGGATCACATGGGAGCTTTGGCAAGAGGACACGTGGAAATGCCATTCTTCGCCCTTCGGGGGCCCGAATGGAGAATCCGATTCGGGACCTTGAACGCTGTTTTGGAGTCGGGACCTCGACTCTGGTCTTGAAGCTCGAATTCGCACAAAATGCTCCAAAAACGCATGTTTTTGCATAAACTTCATTTTTAGGCATATATCTGCAATAGTAATGAAAACAAGGGTATATTAGCAGAATCATGCCTTAAATCTATGGAATAATAGGGGGAAAATCATGCATAAATACACGCTATCAAATATCCCCACACTGCCCAATGCTCGCCCTCGAGCATTCACAAAATTTAAAACAGTCCCCAAAATAGAACCAACACACCAAACCATAGCACAGAGAATAAGCATGTTTTTCAATAGTCAGGACCCCTAATGAAAACAGACTCTACCTAGATGAACACCTGCATCAGATCAGAAGGATAACGACCCTTAAGAAAAGACTTTTCCACATGCCTATTCACCAGCAGTCCTCACATGGATTAGTGTTTGCACTCACACTCGTAAGGCTAGGTGTTTAAACACTCAAGTATGCAGAAAATGCAGCACAAAACCAAGTTTGCATATCAATCCGAGTACATTAGACACACGCATAGGCAATCTAGCAATCAAAAGACTTCGCATCGGGGGCAAGAAGGGGAAGCAAGGAAAAGAAATGATAAGAGGAAATAGAAAAGGTGGAGAAGAGGGAGAGAAGGGAAGTGAAGTGAGGAGGTGGCGAAACCAACTCAAACCTAGAACGCTCCCTTGGCAGGAAAAAAAATCGAAATGGTGAGACAATGTTGTTGAGGGCGAAAACTAGACTAGATTCTTCTTCTTCGAGGGGGATCTTTGCTTTCTTCACTTGGGACCTTGTCTCGGGACCTTGAATGGACGTTGGCTGTTGGTTTTCCTCTTCTTCTTTTTCATGATTCGGTCTTGCTCTCTTCTCTCTCTCTTTTATTTATATTTCTGTTTTTCTTTTTCTTTTTTTTGAATTGAGAGAGAGAGAGAGAGAGATCTGGGTTGTTTGAGGATTGAGACCTTGTTCTCCGGGGACTGGATATTCTGATTTCACTTCCCCGCACTTGTGTTTTGTTGTGAATAGGAGGTGATTTTTTCGTTCTGCTCTGCCCTTGACTTCTTCGTTTAGCTTCGAGGTCTTAAATTTGTGCCAGCATTCGGGGCCTTGAATTTGTGGGATCCCCACACTTTGCCTTTGCTGCTTCATTTGTCTAGTCTAGCCCTCTATAGTGCTCCCAACAACACTGCTCACCTGCCAAGAGAAAGATCAAAGAAAATTCAAATGGTTAGAATGGAGGAAAAAGAGGGGTATCGGGGTCAAGATGGAAGAAATAGAACAGAAAAAAGTGAGAGAACAATTTGATGCGAAGACTTAATCTTTTTGCTGCTTTCCTATGTCTAATAGTGTCTACACCCATGGATATCATACAAACCCAGCCAGTACCTAGTCATGCATTCACTCAAACAATAAATATAGGCATGAAGGCTCAAATGCTCACAAGGTGTTATTTCTTGACTACTGGTGTCTAGGTCTTGAAGCAGATATAAGGTGCAACAGGCAAAGAATGAAATATTCGGGACCTTGACTACAGACAGCATTTTCATTCTATGTGCACAAGTCAGGTGTGTGACCATCATTGGGGATTTCTAAAGACTAAAAGGAAAATTTTGAAAAAAATTAAACACTAGATAAAAAATACTAAAAATAAATAAAAGCATGCATAAACCTGAAAATACTAGCAGTTAAGACTCCTCCCCACACTTAGGCATCGCATTGTCCTCAATGCGAGAAGGAGGCAAAAAGACAGCAGTTCAAAATAAAACATAAAGGAAATTGTTTCAACAGAATTTAAAAGATAAGCCCACGCAGGGGCAAAGAGTGAGAATGTTCGGGATCAAGAAGGGGGAAGGTTGTGCCAGTGTTGGCTTCGGGGTCCCGAAGTGGAAACAGGTGTCGGGGTCTCGAATGACGGATTCCACATGGCGCGCTAGGAGAGGACGGGAAGTTCCTGAAAAAGCTGATACCCGACACCTGTACAAATCAGAGAAAAAGGTGAGATTTTTTTTATTTTTATTTTTGAATTTGAATTTGAAAAAAGGGGGGAAAGAAGGCAAAACAAAAGGAATTAATAGGGTTTGAAAAAGGAGGGGACAAGAGAATTAAATGAGGATGGAAGGAGACAAAAGTAATTAAAGCTACCATAGGGAATATAAAAAGCTGAATTAAATGGGGAATTAATGGGGTTTGAAAAAAGAGGGGACAAGAGAATTAAATGAGGAGGGAAGGAGACAGCTAATTAAAACTACATAGGGAACGTAAGAAGTGTGCATAAAGAATAAAAAAGCTAAGTTTGACTTGGAATTGAAAAATTAAAAAATTAAAAGGAAAGGAGGAAAGAGGGTCAGAAAACCGTGGGATTTCCCCACACTTGGCCTTTTTTATAGTCGGGGCCTTGACTCTTCAAGTTTCCTTTAACCAATTCTACTAAATGATTTCCATCCTCTTAGTTTGATGTGAATTATCGCATGGAGTGGATGGTCTTTTAGCAAAGCATCTTGCATGCGGCCATGATATGAGTCAAATGTTAATTTGGGCTCCTGCAAAATTAAGAGGAAAAATTTGTTATGGGTGGAAGGTGATTCAAGAAAAGGATCAATATAATCAAAAAGTTTCAAAATCTCCCTTTCACCTATAACGGCTTTAGATCGAGGACACTGTGAAAAGCTCAAGTCCTCAATTATCTTCTCCTCCATCTCACTTAAATCCTCATCTTCAGTCTCCCTTGAATCCTCATTCACAATCTCTCCCGGTTGAAAAATAGTTTCTGCCCCTGATTCTGCGTCGAGACCTCGAAGCTCGTCACAAAAATCTGGCAGATTTTTGTTGCTCAACTTCGGGGCCTCGATGTCTGTGTAGTCCATATTGGCTCTTGAATCCAAAGGAGAGCATCCTGAATCCTCCAATTTTAGCTCATCCGTAGGCATGAAAAGGTCCTCTATCCCATAAGACTCATCATCTTGGTCATGACGCTCATATGGTAACTCCCATAGGGTGGTGGTGGAGAAATTCTCCTCTTCACTTAAATAGTCGTCACTATCTAAGTGCTGCAAATGTTGTTCTATAGGAGTGATAGGGTGATCCATCGTCTGATTGGGCAAGAGAGCTAAAAAAATTAGTTTGGGTGCTGGGGCAGCGTCGGGGTCTTGAATTTTGGGGAGGCATGCGGAGTTTGCTTCAATGTCCTCTTGACGCCACTGCTCCTTAAGCTCCCGAAAGGTCTCTTTAACTTGATTAACCATGCCAATTAATGCAGCCAGATTTTCTTGAGACAACCCTGTGTCTTGAGGAGGTTGTGGAGGCTGAAAATATTGATATCTAGGTCTAGATTGCACTCCATAGTTGAAATTTCCTTGATTCCACCACGAGGGGTTAGGAGTAAAATACTGAGGAAAAGAGGGTGAATGAGAATAAGAATTAAAATAAGACATTAAAGAAAGAAATAAAATAAAACAAAAATCTGGACTTGTCTAGGGCAAGACTTAACACCAATCCTCGGCAACGGCGCCATTTTGATAACGCGCTTGTCGAGGGCATGATCAAACAAATAATTACAACTTATCACATGCAACAAAATAGATTGAAGAAAGTGGCAAGAGGATTGATCCACAGAGATTGATGAAGACTTACACTAGATAAGGCCAGATTATAAAATAAAACAATAAAAGAAACAAAACAGAATTCAAGGGCTGGCTGGAGAGAAACTGATTCAAGGTCTTGAATGGAAGCACAGAACAAAAACACAAAAACGTAACAAACAGGGGAGTTTTACTTTACTAATTAAGTTAGCCAAGGGAAATTTGGAGCTAACAATTCTAACTAAGAAAGAAGTATTCGGGACCTTGAGTTGTCAGTTCGGGGTCCCGAAGGGTGAAATATGGCAAATCAGTGAGCAAAGTCAGAATGATAAAATAGAGAGATAAATAAACACAAATAATCAGATAAAGAAGGATCTTAGCAAAATGTATTCTCAAGTTGCATTCGGGGGCCCGATCGTCATCAGCACAGAAATATTCTACTCATGCAATCATAGAAGTGACATAGGGATCAAATTCCTCGGATATCCCCTACTTTTCTCTTAAGAGAAACTACCCCCCGTTTCCACATATGAGGTAGTCTTGACAACCCGTCATCCCTCCAGGCACGAATGCGGGAGGGTCATATTCAGACTGCCCATGAAGATAAGAAAAGACACAACTAGAGCTAAAGGTCCCTCAGTTTGTCAGGCTCATGATCCCGCTCTAATCAATTACTCACCCTATCTAGTCGAGACCATTTCAGCACAGTTACTACTAGATAGATGTCTACTTGTTCCATGCAACTTTCCTTCCGTATTTATCACATAGATGACAGCATTCACTCATAGAAATTATCAGTTGATCAAGCCTCTAATTACTCCAAGCGAAATTATAATTAAAATGATAAGCAATTAAATATGGCAGCAAGAATATATTAAGCACGTTTAGGTTTCGAATCTGCCCTTGCAACCCTTGAATTACCTTTGCTAAGAACTAAAGATTTAGCTACTCATGCTTGAACGGAAATAAATAATAATTAAAGAGAGCATAACAAGTAAAGAAATAGATTAAGGGAAGAAAACTTGATTACTAAACCGAAAACGTTTCAAGCCCGGCGGCAAAGGAGAAGATTGCTAACAAGAACTAGAGAGATAAACTAGAGAGAAGTCTAAGAAACTAAATTAATTCTAAGGAAGTGTTCTATGATATGATGGATGATAAATGATCCTAAACTATTCCTTGGATGCTCTTTATAGGCTAGAGCTCCAAGCACAAAAATATCTTCAGCCCTAGCTAGGGACAAAATGCATTTAAAGAAAGCCTATTACAATGGATCCATGCTACCTAAAGCATAAAGCTGAAAAGCACAAAGCTGGAGGTCAATGTCTGATTTGCCTAGCTTTGGCAGGTCTAGATTGGGCTCAAGGTCTAAAATGGTCAGAGGGTAGGTATTTTGTGATCAGTGCAGAATTCTCAGAAAGGCATCAGAGGGATCACATGGGAGCTTTGGCAAGAGGACACGTGGAAATGTCGTTCTTCGCCCTTCGGGGGCCCGAATGGAGAATCCGATTCAGAACCTTGAACGCTGTTTTGGAGTCGGGACCTCGACTCTGGTCTTGAAGCTCGAATTCGCACAAAATGCTCCAAAAACGCATGTTTTTGCATAAACTCCATTTTTAGGCCTAGATCTGCAATAGTAATGAAAACAAGGGTATATTAGCAGAATCATGCCTTAAATCAATGGAATAATATGGGGAAAATCATGCATAAATACACGTTATCAAGGAGAATGTTAGTTTTTTGTGCTTGGTTGAGATTTAAAATTCTCGAAAAAATAACATTATTGTGTTTATTTTGTACGTAGAAATTCTCAAGGAAAGTAAGAAAAACGACTACTTTATCCTTTTCTATATTTGTGTCTTTGTTATCTTGTTAGGTTTCTTTTGTTATCTTGTTAGGTGTCTAATTATTCTTTTCTATATATATTGTGCTACACAGTTTTTTTAAAACACGTTAGACTCTCTCTCTATTTAATTGTCTATCTTTCAACAATCAAAATATCAAATGAGTTTACTTTATGACTATGGTTTTTTTTTTGTAGGTTAAAGAACATGACAAATGACATAACTTTCGCATTAGAATTTTTGAAAATTATAGCAAAGTATGACACATTGTTCTAGCAATGCAAAAAAAATAACTACAACAATAGACAAGTTTAGGATTAGGATTTCTTAGATGATTTGTTCTCGTTCTTAACTATATTTTCTTCTACCTATTATTATTTACATCATTACTATGGACTTTTTATGTGATTATTATAATATTTATGTAATTATTTTAATTTTTAGGTAATTAAAATAATTTTTGTATGTTTATTATAATTATTATGTAATTAATTATAATTTTTGTGTAATTAATATAATTTGGCGAAGTTTTGGAAAATAAAAAGAAGAAGAAGACGTTTTATTAGGTTATTTTTTATAATTAGTTTTGGACAAATATGTTATTTAACAAAAAAAAATCATTTTTTCCGGTAGGGAAATCACTCTCCCCACCCCGATTCCGCCAACCAAACGCACTCTAAAGATCTCGGGTTTGACTCTTTAGTTACAATTGCCTTAAAATTAGTAAGAGATTTTTTTATGATCCTTTAAAATCTTATTCGCTTCAAAATTATCGTAGTCGGTACTTAATAAATATGATGATCGGATCAAATCTTAGAAAATAGAAAATGTGCGAGGGCCCTCCCTCAAATTAGGAGCCTTGTGGACACATCATCGTCTCGTCTCATCGTTCTGAGTTTTCTAACCAAATAATGTGTAGCCCCTCCCTTAGATAAATCACAAAGAAGTACGTGGCCATCTTTTTTGAACAAGTGTATGCTCAGCATCTATCAGCCAATACATCAAAGACAACATCTGGTGTACAATAATAATGTACTTCTTCTATTCCTATTCTTTTGGAAGGACTAATTTAATTAATTGAATATTTAATTATTTTTTATTTATTTTGATTTTGATGTTGATTGAGTTGTTAGCTAGGTAACCTTAGTTAATTAAACTTGATTGTAAAATAATTATATTAAAAATTATATTCCGAGTAGTTTTAGTTAATTAAAATAATTTATAATATAAAGACGACAATTAACTTGATAGTCTATCTAACTTCAAAACAAAAATTATATATTTTAATCAGTAAATTTTTAATTAAATATATCTTTGATGTTTGATTGATGAAACCATTTGGGAAATTGCAAAAATTAGTACCTGTCAAACAATTAATTGACTGATTTGGTACCTCCACTTATTTCTGCGTTTAAAAGGTACCTCTAAACAAACAAAATGTCACATTTGGTACCTCCGTCCAACTCCGTCCACTTTCCACCGTTAAACGTCCTACGTGGCACGCCACGTCAGCATCGAGTGACGTGGCATGCCACATAGGACATTACTGACCCGGTTAGGATTCCACGGGTCAGGTCCGGATTTTCCCGACCCGGAATGAAACGACATTGTTTCACCATTTGCTTAAAACGACGCCGTTTCATTCTTTTCTTTTCTAAACCTTTTTCCTATTCTTTTTCTTTCTTCTCCTTCTTATTCCTTTATTCCCACGAACCCACTCCCTTTTTCTTTCCTTTCTTCTTATTTCTTTTCTTCTCTGCACAACAGCCTCATTATCACCACCAAACCCGGCCTCCCACCACCGCTGCCCCTCGCCGCTGCCACCAAACCTGGCCTCCCACCATAGTCAGCCTCCCACCAAACTCGGCCTCCCATCAAACTCGGCCTCCCGATCCAGCCTCATCATCACCACCAAACCCGGCCTTCCTTCTACCCCTCGCCGCTGCCACCACCACAGCCGGCCTCCCACCACCGTCGCACCTCCACAACGCCACCACCATCACAACCATAAATAAATTGAAATAGTTGGGTAATTGATTTATTTAAATGGTTGGGTAATTGATTTATTTATTTAATCAATTATAAATAAATTGAAATGGTTGCTGCAATCTTCTTCTTCTTCTTTGAAATGGTTTGGTGTGGATTTGGTAATTTGGCAGTGAAGGTGAGTGGTTTTTATTGGTTCGGTGAATGGTTTTTTAATTGAGAGGTTGAAGTTTGCAATTGATTTTTGTCTATGGGTGAGGAATTTGAGAGAAATTGAATGTGATCTTGATTTTTTTGGCCGGAGAGGAGATGGGTGTGTTGCGGAGGTAAATCGGGAGTGGATGGTGTTGTAGGGGTACGGGTTGTGGTGGTGGAGGAGACGGCGGCGAGGGAGATGGAGTGGAAGGAGGCGGCGGTGCTGGTGCTGGTACTGGGTTGCAGCAGGTAGAGCACATCGTGCAGAGGAAGAAGAAAGAAAAGGAAAGAAAAGAAAAAATAAATAAAAATCTGGGTCGGGAAATCCGGACCCGACCCGTGTAATCGTAACTGGGTCATTAAGTGCCTACGTGGCATGCCACGTCACTCGAGTCTGACATGGCATCCGACGTGGCACGCCACATAGGACACTTAACGGTGGAAAGTGGACGGAATTGGACGGAGGTACCAAATGTGACATTTTGCTTGTTTAGAGGTACCTTTTAAACGCAAAAATAAATGGAGGTACCAAATCAGTCACTCAATTGTTTGACAGGTACTAATTTTTGCAATTTCCCAAACCATTTTAAGAATTTATGTTCCAAATTTATGCTTTTATATCTTATCAAAATGTTTTAATTTTAGCAGGCGTCGGGAATGTTGAGTGTAGAGATTAGTTTTCTTACAACCACGTGTCACATTTAACTGCTGTTGAGGTTGTTGTCCAAACTCCAACGTGACGAATCGCCGCACAATCTCTGACATCTGGATTCAATCAAACAGCTTTATAATAATACAATGCTTAACCATTTCAGAAAAGGTCCAATTCAAATAAAGAATTCTAAAAAAAGGGAAATTATTATATTGGGAAAAACAATACATTTTTGCTGTAATAAACTCCTTGATGGAATGTAAAACAACAATAAGCTACGTAGATGTAACTCATAAGCATACATAAGATGATTTGTTTTCATGTTTATTCATAGTAATAACCGAATACAATAATAATTTATTAATTATCAATGATTTCACACTCTTACTTTTAAATAAAACGTCATAATTTTATTAAAATGCATATAGATGGACAAAAGAAAACACAAAATTCAATTAGAGTTGAGTTACATGGCAACTACCTGGAAATAATTGAAGTTTATATAACGTTATATAACTAACAATCCATTCCATTTCATACCCCACTTCCTCTCCATGATTCCATCCATTGTCTCCTCTCTATGATCAAACAACTTATTCTGCACATTAAAGTTTGCCACACAAAATCAATGGTATATATTCTGCATCAATAAAGAAATTTCTAAGGGAACAAAAGTAAAAGAAACTGATCAATTCCTCTGCTGATAAATCCATTTCCGTTTCGCATTTGGATTGGTGAGTGGAGTGATGAAGATTTCCTGGCCTTTTCTGGGGATGGTACTGGCAATTACAGCTCAAGCGAGCGATGCTGTAGTGAGCAAAGCAGCCATGTCGCGAGGATTCAGCGAATACATTCTTGTCCTCTACTCTAATGCTCTTTCCACTCTCCTCCTCCTCCCTCTTTCCTTCTTCTTCCACAGGTATTCCTTTCTTTTGTACTTACATCTTCTCCATCTTTTTTTCTCTTTTCGATCGTGTTCTTTGATAGAATTGCTCTGCTTTCCTTGACTTTAATCATGATCCAGTGACAGGTCAGATCTTCCCCAACTCAGCTTCTCCATTATTTCAACTTTCATCCTGTTCTCCTTACTTGGGTAAGTTTTCAGCTGCCTGAATTTTCACCTAAAATTATGAAACAGGGCAGCTTTGATAGATATGAACTTCTTCTTCCGCTGCAGATGTTCAGGACTGTTATTCGGGTATGCCGGCATACAGTACAGCTCTCCGACACTAAGCACTGCTATGCTCAATCTCATCCCAGCTTTCACTTTCGTCCTTACGCTCTTCCTCAGGTTCTTACTCTCCTTTACCATTATTAATATGAGCAAAAAGGTAAAAGCAAAGAGGAAGCTTCCTTTTGTCTAATATCTAACATTAAACATGTGCAACCGATTTTTTCAACATTTATTGTCTGCTAACATGTGGTTGTGCTCTTGGCATATACGCATTAACCTGAGT
Source organism: Viola odorata (assembly GCA_963691705.1). Classification (NCBI taxonomy): domain Eukaryota; kingdom Viridiplantae; phylum Streptophyta; class Magnoliopsida; order Malpighiales; family Violaceae; genus Viola; species Viola odorata. Next base: position 6,654,330 of record OY829540.1, on the reverse strand, counting down.
TAATGGAGTCTCCATCCCACTTTCTACTTTCACCACTTAAGGAATCTAATATGAAACTTCATAGACCTCAAATTAACCTTCACTGCTACTCTGCGATAAAGAAAAATGTTAATGGTTTATATATTTTGATGTTACAGAATGGAAAAACTGAACTTAAGGGTGCCGAGTAGCCAGGCTAAATTAGCAGGGACTGCTGTCTCCATCATAGGGGCATTTACTGTAACCTTTTACAAGGGTGGAGCAATTATTTCTGGTTCTTCGGTTAATGAATTGATTCATCAAATTCTATCCTCTCCTTCCAAGGAATGGATCATAGGAGGATTTCTTTCTTTAGCTCATGCTTTGGTGGCTTCATTATGGTATACTTATCAGGTCAGCCCTCTAACAAGTGAAAACTAGAACTACTTATAAATGCTTGCCAGTCAGCTGAGAAGATAATTACACCATTTTTTAGCAAAGCAAGAAAATGTTCGGTCTCGAGTTTGAGTTTCCTAATTTGCAATTCCTATCTAAATCAAAAAAGGAAAAGAAAAAAAAGTGAGAAGATATGTACAGAACAGAGTACAGACTGTTATAATTCTGTGTTTTATGAGATCACCATGTGTGTGGTCTTTTTTGCAGGCATCAATCCTCAAGAAGTATCCAGCAATTCTGGTTGTTCTCACCTTTTACTGTTTTTTTGTGACCATTCAATGCACAGTAGTTTCTCTAATAGTAGAAAAGGACCCGAGTGCATGGAGGTTGAGGCCAGACACGAGCTTGGTTGCAGTAGTATACTCAGTAAGTTTATAATGAATCCATTCTCCTGTGCTGATTGGTTGGAGTTCATTAGGTTTTTATGTTGTAAACTTGGCAGGCTGTTGTTGGAACCGTGTTTCGGTACATAATAACCATGTTATGTGTGAAAGCTACGGGACCTCTCTATGTGGCAATGTTCAAGCCAGTAGGAATTGTTGTAGCGGCAATCATGAGCATCATGTTTCTAGGGGATAATCTCTATCTTGGAAGGTATAATGTTATTTCTTACTACTATTCATTTCGTTCTAAAACAAACAATAACCGAGACAAATTATGCAGTGTGATTGGTGCCATTGTAATTGCTGCTGGTTTCTATACATTCATGTGGGGAAAGGCCAGAGAAGAGAAGGAAGGAGGGGGAAGTGAAGTAAAAAGCTCGGAATCACCGTCCGAAGCCCTATTTAAGGAACCTCTCCTACAAAGCAAGACGCGGGAATCCATTTGTAGAGATTCACATGTATAATTATGTGCAACGGATTCATATTCACCCTTGTATTTCTGCCTATAAGCCATTTTCCTAGATTCTCCTGGAATCTCAGTTCATGAAAAATATTTATGCTGTGCCTATATCAAACAATTATACCCGATATGTGGAAGAAACCAATTGGTCTGTACGAGAGGTCAAAGGTATGAAAAAAGTTTAAACACAAAATTGACACCTTATTTGTATTGATTGAGACATTTGACGCCTGTAAAACAATTTAAAAAACACCTGCACTTGAAACATGACACATTTAACACTCCTCATTCATACCGTTGACCGCCCACCATTATATGATGACGTGGTGGCTTGACACATCATCAACACATAAGAAAGAAAAAAAATCTTCCTGCGCAAACCTCACGCTTTCTTTTTAACACAATTGCCTTTTCGTTTTTGTCCTTTTCATTTCTTGTTTATTCCTCTTACAAAATCACAGTCCTCCATCTACATCTCTCAAAATCACCGTCCTCTTTCTTTTTTCTTTTTTCTTTTTTCTTTCTCTTCTTCTTCCCGAGACCTCAGTCTCCTTTCTTTTTTTCTTTTCTTTTTTCCTTATTAATATTCTATTCTATTCCCCACTCTCCAGATCTGGTCGGATTCCGCCACCGCCACCAGTACACCAAAACCAACACATCCTTCTCCATGGCTAAATAGATCTAGATCTAAACTTTCATATGTCCAACTCCAAATCGTCCGGTCAATGGATGCACCTTCATGATTTGTTGGTTTTGGTGTTTTGTAGAGATGGAAAGAGAAGGAGGAGGAATGGGAAGGGATTGCGGTATGATGAAACTGGCGATGGTGGTGATTGAAAAACATGGAGGGCTAAGAATTTTATTTTTAAGAAAAAAATGTGTACAATTGGAATTAAAATTAAGTAACTGAATTTTTTCGTTGTTTTTTACTTTACAAATGAAATTAAAGATTAAAAATGGAATTAAAACTTAATTTAATAGGAGAAAGTGAACAGAGAAGGAAGAAGAGAAGAATTTTCATTCTCTTTTTTCTTCTATTAAAAAAAGAATAAGAAAAAAACAAAGAAAGAGAAAGAGGAGAAAAAATAATAATTGCTGATGTGCTGAGTCATCAGCATATAACGATGGACAGCCAATGGTATTAATGAGAGGTGTCAAATGTGTTATATGTTTTGAATACAGGTGCTTTTTAAATCGTTTTACAAATAAAGATATCAAATGTTTCAATCAATACAAGTGCAGTTGTCAATTTTGTATTTAAAACATATGAAAAGCAGATTGACCAGATTTTCAAGTCATTCTTTTCAGGAAATTAAAACATCTGGACTGGTTAAACAAAAAGCAAACAAACGGCCAGGAGTTCGGACTAACGTTTAACATGTATTTTTCCAAATTTGCTCCTGATCCTCTGGTAGTATTTCTAAGACCTACCGCCAACCTCATTAATGTCAGCAGCCAACAAGCTGTACATGTTCCTGCTAAAACATTTCTTTCCTATTTCAACATCCACTGTACATGTTCATGCTAAAACTCCAATAGTTGTTAACTGAGTTACTTGGTTAACAGTATGATGTTTGCAGATCATTCCGGAGTACTCCACAGTCACCTTCTCATACTCCCGTCCCTAATTTTATTCTTAACTTTATTTTAACGCGAAATAGAGTTGAAGAGATATAATCATTCAAATCTTATTCTTAAGTTTATTTTGTTGTGAAACAGAGTTGAAGAGATTTAATTTGTAATACTAGAACCAGAACCTACTTTTTCTTCCAAACCGGACCGAGATTTTAAAAGAGAAAGAATGCTACTCCCTACCAATTGTGGGAAATCAATTCAATAGAAAGAGTAAATGTTTAGAAACGCAGTCAGCAGACTAATATTCGAATACAAATAGTAAGTTGGATGGTGTTTGAAACGCTAGAAAACAAAAAACACAAAAATGCACAATTTTACACTTTGATTTCATTATAGGAATTTCCTCAAACACTTGATATGCACAACTGTACTTTCACTATTTCATTTCCTTTTCAAATTTGCATCCTAATCCTCTAACAACAGATTCACAGATATATGACTAAACATAAAACAAGCACTCAACGTATTCATTTTGTTGAATCACAGAAGACAAAAAGGTTCCTAAACAGCTGCACAAACGAATCGCAAGCAATAATACTAACAGAGGAGTTGTCGTACTCTCACCAGAAAAGACGGTGCTGATTCAAAGAGGCCTAAACGCAAACACAAAAAGGACAGTCCAACTGACGAACGCTATCACGATGGGAAGAATCAGCTCCATCAAGCCGCACAACTTGATCCTCCGAATCTTCATCCGCTCCCTCACCAGTTTCATCCTAAGATCCCTGATTTCTCTCATCATCATCATCTCCGTTTCCATCTCCTCCTGAGATGAGATCCGAGATTACAACACAGAAAAACGAAGAAAGGAAAATAGATCCAAATCGGAAGAGAGGGAGAGAAACTAACCTGGTCTTGGTGGATGTTCTTTGCTGGTGAACCGAGAGAAGAGAGAAGAACTGCGGCTCTGGCGCAGCGGATTGCGGTTCGCAACTTCAGAGCTTCGCTTTTGCTTCCAACCTCTGCTTCGTGTTCTTCCATCTGAATTTTGTCTCTCTGCTTGTTTTGTGATTTGAAATTTAAGAGCGAGGCAAAAGAAAGGACTTCGGGTTTTGACGGCGTTTTAACTTTAAGAGGAACGCCCGCTTTATCTACACTACAGGGGCTACTCCCGATTTCAATTTAATTTTTTAATTTTCCCGCGCAAACAGTTTTTCACTTGTGCAGTGTGTTTGGACTTAATTGAGGTGATTTTACAAATTATAGAAATGGATTGAGGAATGGAAATGGAAATGGAAATTATAAATAAACTAAAGTAGACAAATCATTTGATGTACATGTACTTTTCTTAGGAAATATGTTTGTTGGTTTAATTAAAAGTTGTTTTATGTTACTTTCAGAAATTATTAAATACATTCGGTATATATAATTCTACGTTAAATCATTAGAAAAAATATATGGAACTTATAAAAAACACATAGGACCCACACTCAATTTATGTTTTTAGAATTATAAGTGGGTTCACACTTGTTGATTTGCAGCAACGAATGTGAGTGAGTAAACGAACGGGATCGATCTCCTACTCCTTAAAGAAAAAAAAATATCCGAAAAAATCGAAAACATTTTTTAAATCTCCTACCTTAAAAACTCCGAACAAACACTATATTACTAGAAAAACAAAAGCCAAAATTTATTTAATTTATTTGAAATTTCGTAAATACAACATTATCATTTCATTAACCCAGCCAACCGACTATCGGCACATAGTTTTGATTATCGCAGCTGAAATAGATTTCATCATCTTGAGTTCATCAATAAACTGTAGAATAAGCGCAACAAGCATTTTCATCACTCCCATCAAAAACATCCAAAGATTGATGTTTTGCTCCCCAATTAAAATCACAAGAGAATTTAGTTTTCCCAAAAGGAGCTACACCAAACTTGAAATTGAAATCGCCTTGCATCCAAAGGGTGTGATTTCCAATATCTTCGGATTTGCAATGGAGCAAGAGCGGGTTGTCATTGGTGCTAAACCCATTTATGATATGATCTCGAAACTTGAAACAAAATCTAATCTTACTTTCATACAGAGAAGGTTGAGAATGATGCATTGGATCCGAATACGAGAATGAAACCAAATGAGAAGCGAAGAAAACATCTTTTTCTTCAATTTCTTTATGCTATTTTGTCAACCAAGAGGAAAATATTTATAGGAGAAATTTTCATTTTCTTTCTCGGTTACAGTTTCCATCTTTGAAATTTTTTTTTGGTCTGACGACTCTGACCTTTGATTTTTGTTAAACGCTAATGAAAATATTTCCATATGAAGATGGGTCGGCTCAAGGCAACCTCGGATCCCTCCAGTTAATATTTTTATTTTTGTCAATCCATTTTTCAAAAATTGTTCGTTTCAGTCCCTTCTGTTAGGTCCGTTAGCACTACGAAGTCCCACTTGATGGAAAAGGACTTAACGGAAACAAATGTCCGTTAAGTCTCATTATTTTATTAATTTATCTGATAATAGCACTGTTCATGGGCCCATCTCGTCAGATTTTATGTAATTTTCAATTTTTTTCTTCCATTTTCAAGAAAATTAATTAAAATTACAAAATTAACTATGTAAAAATTCACAAAAAAATTTAAAAAATTAATAAACCTAAAAATCCAAGAAAAAATGTAAAAATTCTAAAAAAATGTAAGAATTCCAAAAAAAAATAATGTAAAAATTCTATAAAAAATCTAAAAGTCACAAGAAAAATGTAAAAATGTAAACCTTTTTTAATAAAATTAATTAACCTAAAAATCTGGAAAAAAATGTAAAAATTTCAAAAACAAATTAATTAATATAATCGTCTAGAAAATATGTAAATATTACAAAAAAATAAACAATTCCTAAAAATGTACAAATTCTTTTTGAATTTTTTACATTTTTTCTAGATTTTTATATTTTTTTCTAGATGTTTACATTTTCTCCTAGATTTTTAGAATTTTTTTGAAATTCTTAGATTTTTTTTAGAATTTTTACATTTTTTTTGGATTTTTAGGTTAATTAATTTTACATTTTTTTGTGACTTTTTTATTTTTTAATGATTGTTTAGATTTTTTAAATTTTTTTGTAATTTTTTACATTTTTAATGAATTTTTACTATTTTATGCATTTTTACTTTTTATTTGGAATTTTTACATTTTTTTAAGAATTTTTTAGATTTTTAGGCTAATTAATTTTCCTTGAAAATGGAAGGAAAAATTAAAAATTACAGAAAATCTGACAAAATAGGGCCCATGAACAGTGTTATTATCAGAAAAATTAATAAAATAATGGGACTTAACGGACGTTTGTCTCTGTTAAGTCCTTTTCCATCAGGTGGGACTTTGTGGTGCTAACGGACCTAACAGAAGGAACTAAAACGAACAGTTTTTGAAAAATGGATTGACAAAAATGAAAATATTAACTGTAATAACCTGAGGGTGCCTTAAGCCAAGATGGGTCAACCTTGCCTTATTTTACCTACCGTATGAGTTGGAGATGCTGCAGGGATCATTCTTATCCTTTACAACCTCCATTTAAGAAATTACTTTTTGGTTGAATTTGGAGTTCTGTTTCTCCCTTATTATGAAATCCCGAAAAAGAACTTTTTTAAATAGTAATATTTTATTTTATTTTATTTAACTCCCTCAGGAAAGTACCGTTGGAGTTTATCGGGCCTCTAAAAAATAATAACTCTCGCGGTATGATTTTCTCCATTTTCAAAACTCGAATTCAAAATTTAAACTAAGAATGAATAAAATTTTTACCACTTAACAACATAAACTTAATTAATCCTGCCGTAGTTAAATTGGTAAGTTTCATTTTTATTTAAAATGAGTCGTAAAAAATAAGTCCAAACTTGTGTCATGGGCTTACTGATAGGCTAATAAAAATTGGGTTCGCAATTTAAAAGGCCCAATAACTAAGAATATTGAATCTTCTTGTTGTAGGTGCACTTTAACTTCAATCATTTTGATTTTGACAAGTAATTTTCTCTTGCTCATTCATACCCTCTTCACTTATATAACCATCATTAAATATCGGCACAAAACTCATTCTCACTAGTGAGATCATAAACTCAAGGTCACAACAACCATACTCGTTGCCGGTTTTACATTAATGTGATGTTAAGATTAGACGCTCACATAATATTTAATTATCCGTAGATTGAACGAAATTATCTACCTCATTAATATTTTAACACAACTTAGAATGTGCACGGTATTATTATTTTACAGCGTTTCTTCAAAGAAAGGACAACTTTAACACAACTTAGAATTTGCACGGTTTTTACACACATCATTATTATTTTTACTGCGTTTCTTTAAAGAGAGGACAGATGCACCGAGCCGCCATGGGAATCTCCGGCGTGGTTAGCCGTAGGGTCCACGAAGCGCAGAGCTTGCAACGAACAGATCTCTGGGCGGTTGCGTTAGGGGTCGGTTGACTTGCTGCTAACAAAAATACGAACAAACCAGAGAGGCAAGCAAGAGCCGAGCCTACACACTCGAGTGAAGTTATGGAGATGAGACGAGCACTTCCATTCGTGGGTATGATCCTAGCAGAATGCGCTCAAGCTGGGCTCATCATCTTGAGCAAAGTAGCCATGAATAATGGCATGAGCAGCTTCATCTTAGTCATGTACTCAAATGCCCTTGCCTCCATCATCCTCCTCCCTGCTTCTTTTCTCTTCCGCAGGTATACATCACACCTTCGCCTCTTATGCTTCGTTTCATTCAAGCATTGCTTAGTCGTTGTTTTTGCTATTGATTTTCAGGTCAGAGAGGCCTCCACTCACCTTCTCAATCATATGCGGATTCTTCTTGCTGGGTCTGTTTGGGTGCGTTGTTTTGTGCTTGAAATTGATTTTATTTGTGCGTTTTTGTTATTAATCTTCCAATGTTCTCGTTCCATTGTGTTTAGTAGGGTTTGATTGTTGGGTTTTTTTTCTTCTTTCCGTTCAGGTTATTGGCACAGATATTTGGATATACTGGAATAAATCTCAGCTCTCCTACACTCGGCACAGCTATGCTTAATCTCATCCCTGGTTTTACCTTTGTGCTTGCTGTTGCTTTCAGGTTATTCCTGCTCTCTTGATCCTTTTAGCGCGTGAAATTGATAACTTTGGTGCTTTTATAATATATACATGTTAGATAATTCATGAGGAAATGGCAATTAGTTGTTTATTTACAGTCTAGGATAGGTGACATGTGGAATGTTTGAATTCCATGATGATAATGGGTCTAATGTTGGTTTTTACTCCATCCCTTATCGAGGAAGAATTTTGTCTTCAGCAATTTGCAGTTGGTGTGTACGAATACAATGGTACTTGACTCGATTGAAGATACCTAGCTTGTCAATGGAGAATGAACTCGGTCAGTTGTGGCTCTAGTCCAATTGAGTAATTTCCGATAATTGATGATCTTATAGATTTCTTCTTCTGAGTTCTGTCCTGATTCTAGGACTTTTTTTAAAATATTATTTCAGCAAAAGAAAGATTGTAGTAAGTCCATTTTGGTTAGGATTGATGCCACTGCGAGCTGTGTGGTTTATCTTTTGTTATCAATTAAGATATCTGGATTAGCTGGAGTCCCTCTTCTTGATTCTCTTCTAAACCTGCCACCCATTTGTATTCCCAAGGTATGATATTTATTGACACTGGAGAGAAATCAAATGCTGTAAAATTTTAGTGCATTGCTCAGGTGAAAGCCTCTGCTGCCCTGGAGTCTCACTACTTTTATTTATCTTGCCATTCTTGCGCCCAACAATGAGTCATTTTCTTGAACTCTTATTCCAAAATACCGTGAAAAGGAAATTGTCATTTACTGACATAGTTCTTGGTTGAAATGTTGCTTTGGAGCCCCATCCCATATGCACATTATCATCATTAAGTTCTATTTTAAAACAATAACTAACCACTAGTCTTACTGTGAATGGTATTGTTACAGCTGCTTGTTGGCCTAAATTGATTCTTGCTGGTGATTTCAGGATGGAAAAACTTGACTGGCGAAGCTACAGTACTCTAGCTAAATCTATGGGAACCATTGTAACTATTGCTGGAGCGTTTACTATAACTTACTACAAAGGCCTCCCACTTTTGATGTCATCTCTTACCTCATCTGTTAATCTTTTCTCACAACACTCCAATTGGATTATTGGAGGATTATTCCTTGCAGCCGATTGCATTTTTGCTTCCATTTGGATTATTATACAGGTGAAATTTATAAAGTTTGCCAGTAAATCCAAAACTGGAAACCATTGACTTGAGTAAATTAAATTTTAAACATATCCATGACATTTCAGGCACAGATTCTTAAGAAATACCCAGTGGAGCTGACCGTAGTCTTTTTCTACTGCTTCTTCGCTACCATTCTGTCTACAATTGTTTGTTTGGTTATTGAAGGAGACCCTGCCGCTTGGAGCTTACAGCCTAATACAAACCTTATTGTCATTCTATACTCGGTATGTCATAAAAAGTTCCTGTCCTTGGTATATACATAAGGAACCTGTCATGATCTTTCATTTTTAACATGCATGCTTAAATCTAATACATATGAACTGGCACAAAGCTTGATATGTTGTTATGCAGCCAAGTAGGCAGTTTTCCACGCCTATTGGCATGTCTGAAATTTATCTTCCTTGTGAAAACTACCTATAAAATTTGACTTAGTGATTGTGTAGGGAATTTTTGGCTCGGCATTCCAAGTTGGTGTATCAACATGGTGCCTGCACAAGACAGGGCCAGTTTTTGTCGCAATGTTCAAGCCCTTGGGAATAGTTATTGCAGCTGCAGCGGGTGTCATTTTCATGGGGGATATTTTGTATTTGGGAAGGTACAGTTTTTTTTTTTTTGGAGGGGGGGGGGGGGGGGGGGGGGGACATATATAGCCATTGCAAGTTAGGGGACTCGAACTCAAGACCTAACCCCACCTAGCTTTGCAAGAAGTACCACTGAGCTGCTAGCTCATTGGTTTTGGGAAGGTACTGTTAGCTAAATTGTCTTTGTTGGCTACTAGGTGGAAAGAGGTTATCATGCCGTTGAATTAGATATGGTCCTACCCTTTCATGTTTCAAATAGTCACAATGGACATGCCTTACAATTTTTTTTTTTTTTTGCAGTTTGGTTGGGGCGGCTGTGATTGTCATTGGTTTTTACTCGGTGATGTGGGGGAAAGCCAATGAAGATAAGACATGTGCGGATGCTGGGGTGGGAAGCTTTGACTCGGGCAGCCAAAAGGTCCCTCTGCTACCAAGTCATAATGATGAAATACATAACTTACATCAGTAAACCAAATTAAGTGAGTAATTTCAATTCCCTTTCCTGCGATTTTTGGATGCCTACAATTTACATCTCCTGTGTATGTGGTGTAAAATGACCTTGTTTTTGTCGCAAGTTGAGGATGTATCTGGGCTTGATTATAAGCTCACGCTTCAGCCCAATGAAGTACATCGCATCCTCAGGTTGAGTGAAAATGATTGACCAGAATGAGCCCTGAACTGCTGTCTAAATCTGCCTCTGCCATGCAATTTAGATGTATAAAATCATCTTAGCCTAAATTTTATCTTTAGGTTTCTCATGCTAAACTACAACTACTCTAGGTTTGTTGCAAATTAAAATGCAATATTTCCTTAAAGAGAAGTTGTTTGTCCCCTGATATCACTTCTAGCCAGGTGTATGCGATTAGTTTCTTGTTTTGATTAATGTGTAAATAGAAGATGCAATGTGAGAGACAGATAGCGCTCTCTGTCATGAGGAGGCGGCTTTGATGCCTGGCTCTTACCCTTTCAAACCACTGAAATAATCAAATGAGCTTCCATTCTAGGAATATTTAATATTTGTTTGTGTAGTTGTATACTTTTCTTGGTCAGTCTGTCGGTGCAATTTTTATTTTCTTTATTTTCTCTGAAAATATATTTATATTTTTTTTAGTGGGTTGTGTTGTCGATTCATTGCCCGATAATCTGCATTTGAATTCATGTTTGATAACATTTTATGAATTTGAATATGCATGTTAGCTGCGTCTCTTAAGCAGAAGAATGAAAGAAGTCCAAATGTATTTGCTGCTTTGTCAATGTAGAGTGGATAGCACGTTTACCAGGTAGAGCCTCTGTCTCTGGTGTGTTTTTTTAGATGAGTTGCTGCCTTGAACTTCCCAATGACTAGGACCAGACAACTAGGCTGACTCGCTCAGAGTAAGCTTACTTTCCAGAAAGGGAAAAATGAAGATTCCAATTTGAAAGCCAAAATGTTGAGAGACTTCCACATTTCAACTGATTGTGAAAAATGTAATTTGTTTTTGCTGTCTCGTTTGTATGAACAACATTGAAAATCACATTTGTAATGAACAGGAAAAAAGAAGAAAAACACCTGTGTATATTGTTTGTTATTACTTGTAAGCCCCCCATTTTTCATTAAATACAATTTTTTTGCATCATTCTTGCTAGAATTTGCATGCGTGATACGGTGGGTCAGGTTTATCTGGGATGGAAGCTCTCTTTTCTGCATTTGTCATTTCTCTTGACCTTATTAATAAAAATGTCTTGGGGACATTCTTCTGCTTATCATTCATATTAGTGCCTTTATTTCTGAGTCAACCAGCGCGGCACGATACGGAAGATGGGTGGCTTGTTTGATGTTTCAGGTCTATATTTTAGCATTTGACATTCACATAATCCTAATCCCTAAGGGAAGAAAAAGGCAATATTATGCGCTGTTTTAGGTCATCTAAAAAGATAAAAAGAATGTTTCAGCATTCTCTCATTTCAAGTAGAGTTGAAAAACTGATGCAACAAAGATCAGAACATCTCTACCTTTGTATGACCTTATCCTCTGTTTTTTTGTAATTGCGCATGCCTTCTTTGCTGAGCATGTGAAGGCCACACGACATTTGTTGACAAATTAAAGAGCAGTCATATAATTAAAGACCATTCACACGAATACGAGATCTATGACACTAATTTTGATTACTGCACTCCAACTTCTAAATTTGTGGTCGAATTCAAAAATCACTTTTAAATACCAAATATAGAAATAGTCATTCATCTTCGTAAAGTAGGTCGACCAAAGACTGTTGAAACCACTCCATTTTGGTGGGTCCTTAATCAATGTTCACCACAAATGCACCATCAAGATACTATAGCATTGTCCATAAAAAAAACCATCATTTCCTTGGCCTTTTCTCAATTCTCTATAAAAAATCATCATTTTTTTGGCCTTTTCTCAACTTATTTAGTCAGGTGCCGATGTTATTCAAGAAAAAAATACTAATGGCGCAATTCTACTACTGACAGCTAGCAAGTTTAATAAATTAGTAACAAATCAAATGTGTTAAGATATTGTAATTAATTAACAAACATTATTAAACAAATCAAATGTGAAGGTATCCCGTCACAACATTAGGTGACGAGTGTCAATTATTTTAAACTCAAACCGGATATAATCCTAAAAATAATAATGTATTTATTATTCGAACTCGAAATTTTTAATTAAACTAGAACAATAACAGTGGAGGGTCCCAACGGAACATACATTATTATTAAAACTGTGAAACAGATCAATTCCTGCAAAGGCAGTAAGCCACGTCACTTTCTCCTCTCTCCCTTTGTTCAGTGCATGGGACAAACACGAGTAGCGTTTTCTCTTTTCTAACACCTTCATCCATTAGTGAAAGGTTACCCTCTCTGTCTCTATATATAACCTAACACCGAATCTCATTAATTTCCACACCCACACTCAAACCACACACGCCCCATAAATATAATTAATTAGTGTGATTAATTGTTATTAGTGGTCTACTAATCATGATCTTCCAAGAAGTTGGAGATGATGATCGAGGGAGTTTAGGAGAGTTGTTATGGGGAGAAGTTGCACCATTTACATCAATGGTGGCGATGGAAGGTTGTACCATTTTACTTACTATTCTTGCCAAGACTGTGATTTCTGGAGGAATGAGTCCTTTCGTGTTTGTTGTCTACACGAATGCCATTGGCACCATGCTTCTCATCCCTTTCTCCATTTTCTATCACAGATCAGAAAGGTGATCCCTCGAGTTCGAGAACTAATTATCTCTCTCGTTCTTTCTCTGCACAAAATATTTCTGAGCTATATATATATATAAACTGGATGTTGGTCTTTTCAAAGCTATAAATAATTAACATTAACAAAATTAGTATTAACTTTGTTTTTGGTATTGCAGAACTGAACATAGATTGTTCACCTGGCCTCTTATCTTGCGCTCTTTTTTTCTGGGTTTAATAGGGTGAGTTTGTATTCTATCTCATATTCGTTGGTTCCAATTATTTTATATATTAATCCCCTTAATTATTATTCTCTTAATTAGAATTATTATTTTTTGTTTTATTTCAATTTAAATTATTTTATGATGGGAGTTTTTCTACCTATAATTTTGCAGGGTAGCCTTATCACAGAATCTTGCATTTCTTGGGTTAAGCTACAGTTCGCCGATAGTTGTGTGTGGAATGGGGCTATTAACCCCAGCTTTCTCCTTCATTCTTGCCATCATTCTCAGGTTTAATTTCCTCGATCAATTGTCTTTTGGGACATATAAAATTAATAAGAAAAATAATTTATTTCTTTCACATAAAACCCTGATCGACTAAACTTTCTCGATCGATGTACATATTCCTACTTAAAACTAATGAATATTTGTTGTAAAGTAGAGTATTAAGTTAAATCTCGAGTTCATTATTCTAAACTTTGATAGATCAATAGAAACAAAAAATCTAAATCATCAATATTCTTTTTGCGAGAAAGAAAGAAAGAATCTAAAGATTTATTTTTATTTTATTATTATTATTGATATTATAATTAGTTTTAGCAAGAAATGAAGAATCCAAGGAGAATAAAAGAAAAAGATTCAATTTGTCAACAAAAAAAATCAAAGAAGATTCAGGGCCAGTAGACTTGTCACTTGCCAGGGCCGAGCATTTTCAACCGCTCCTTTCCGAAAGAAACAGCCCGCCCACGATAACTCAAGTGGGCCTAGCATTTTGATATTCATATTATATGGCCCACGGCTGCTAACTCTTGGCTACATTTATTTGACAAAATATTCTTTTTAGTGAATTTTTTGAAACTACTAATGTATAATTAATAAGCCTATTTTAATCTCTAACTTCCAATATTTGAACAATATCTATCGGAATTTTTTTTCTCATATTTACTTTTAAAATGTTTGTACATATATTTTTTATTTTATACGAATTCGACGATAATCTTTTAGAGATATTCCCAACTCTTCATTACTAGACCAACTCTAACGACTTAAATAAAAAGAAAAGAATCATCCACGAGTTTTCTTTACGTTTTGTGGTGGTACGGGGAGTTGGAAATGTTTGGATTAATTCTCTAATTTAATTGTCTAATTCGAATATAAAAATAGTTAAGTTTATATATATATAGTTTAAAATTATAATAAATATATACCATATGAATTTGAGTTTTCTTTAGGTTTCATCCTTTTTTATGAGAGAAGAATACACTATTTTCCTTGAAAAAGTAAACTTTAAAACCAAGTCTACCAAATATTTATTTTAAGAAAAATACACTTGATCGTAATAATTTTTTAAAATCATGATAATTATTCCCTTTAGCCAACAATAAATGTCGTTTTAGAGCTCCAATTTTGGTCAAAAATAAATGTCGTTTTCGACTCCCAACACTGAAAATGTCGTCGCTACTCTTGCTTCTTCAATTTTAGTTGATGATATTTTCGTAAATAATGTAACAATCCAGAAATATAACGGTCATGAAGTACCTCAATTTTTACAAACCAATTATTATATTAATATGTATGAAAACACCTAAAGGATGTTTATTTTTTAAGGAAGAGTAGTAATGACCATGTTTACTCCACCACGACTTGTTGCGAGGGTATTTTTTTTTTAAAGTTATTAAGAAAGAAAAATAATAGGAAAAATATTTTGTGACACCGGGTGCTCTAATATTTTTCTGTTGTTTCAAGTTTTAACACAAGAACACTGGTTCAATTCATCTTCTCAGGAACGCAAAGGTGGAATGGAGAAGTCCAAATTTCCAGATTAAGATGGTGGGCACCTTAGTATCAGTAATGGGTGCTATCGTAGTCGAACATTACAAAGGCCCATTCATTCGAAAATCTCCATCTCTTCACCTTCACCTTCACCTTCTAACCAAACACCACAATCTCGTCTTCTACTCCGCAACAGACAACTGGGTGATTGGTTGCCTGTTGTTAGCTGCTTCTTTCTTCTGTATTTCAATATCGAACGTGATCCAGGTACAATTTCTCACTCTTGTCACTTTTTTTTTCTGGGTTTTCTTCATTTTTATGGTATCTGATATTTGTTAGTTTTTGCTCGTTCTGCATTTTATTTTGGTCTATCAGTCGGGAACAGCGAAACAATACCCACATTTAATGAAAGTAGCGTCTTGTTATTGCTTTGCTGGGACTATTCAATCAGCAATATTCTGTTTGGTTGTAGAGAGAGACTTGAATGCTTGGAAATTGAGGAATAACATGGAGCTATCTCTCATTCTTGCCGCAGTAAGTGTACATAAACCCACATTCTGATTAAATTTTGCTAATATGAGTTGAACTTCATTTGAATTTACAGTAATGGGTTTGTTTCTTTGATCTGGTGTGGTGCAGGCAATTTTTGGAAGTATTGTTCGTAGCAGTGTTCAGATCTCGTGCGCGAGGAAAAAGGGCCCTTTTTACGTGCCCTTGTTCCAGCCATTTAGAATTTTTTGGGCTGTGTTTTTTGGTGTTGGCTTCTTTGTCAATGGTCTACACTATGGAAGGTAGAAGACATGTTCTTGTGCTTTCTTTGCAGATATTCCTCTGCCCACAATGTGGCAACAAATCTTAGGATAATGCATCTTTTCTTGCCATCTTTTGTATTCAACTAGTTCTGCCGTAATCTTATTCCGTCAATTAGCGAATCTGGATTGTTAAGTGCACAATGTGGTTATTTTCATGCCCTTTTGTTCTGTAAATAGATATTGACATGGTATGTATGTGCAGTGCCATAGGAGCAATAATATCTGGTGTGGGATATTATGTCCTAACATGGGGGCAAACCAGAGAAAATGAAAAATGCCAGGATTCGTACAAATCTTCTGATGAAAAAGTCCCCCTCCTGGAAGAAGACTCAGAAGTCTAGAATATCTTCTGAGTAAGTGTTGCGTAGCTCTCTGACAATGTTTTGATGCCTCAAACATTTTCAAATTAGTTAATGAGACCTTTGATTTTTACGTTAACGTCGTGATTGTGGAACCAATGAATGCACATA
This sequence comes from Viola odorata, assembly GCA_963691705.1. Lineage (NCBI taxonomy): Eukaryota > Viridiplantae > Streptophyta > Magnoliopsida > Malpighiales > Violaceae > Viola > Viola odorata. The sequence goes on along the minus strand of OY829540.1, from coordinate 6,638,177 downwards.
CTTATAGTCTCATGCATGTTTCATATTCCTTGGGGTAATGCTTCTTTTGGTATTTGGATTATCTGATCCTCGGTTATGTTTGCTGTGCAGTTCTGTTCCTGCTAGTTTCAAGTTGGAGACTATTTTATCCAGCCTAGCATGAAATGCCCCATGTGCATTTTTTAATAAAGATGTAAAGATTGGAAAACAGGTCTGCTGTATATAAACATTCCTGCTGTATATTCCAGAATGAGCGCTCAATTGTGTGCATTTTGGAGAAAAAAAACATGTAAAGATTGAAAAACAGGTCTACTGTACAAATTTATTTTGCTCGTCTAAGCTGACTTTTGTGATGAAACCCTGTGAATGGGTGTGATTGTGTGTATATTCAAAGTGGTTAAATGAAATCTTTAAATTTTTGGCATTGTCGCTTCTTCTTACAGGTAAATTGCATGTTCATCATTTGAGGGTTATGGATGTTTTAGTGTGCATGCAATTCATGAGTTATTCTTACAAGAACTTAAGTTACAGATACCTTATATGAAAAAACACTGTTGACGTCAACAAGTTAACTACATTGAAATATGGCAATTAGAGACTGATCCCTTGCCATTACAATGGATGACACATTCCATTCTTTTCTCCCCATTGCAAAATCATTGTCTTGTCTTTTATGATGCTGTAATCCATCTCGATTATGGAACTGACTTTTGTCTGTCCAATGAGCTCCATGCCCTTTACCTTCTATTGAGAGCCTTCCCCATCTCGGCCTCTGTGCTCTGAAGCGCTATTCAGACTTGTAGTAACAGAGTGTTGTAACCTGTCAAAACTTTTCCAACAAGGAAGATGCAATCCAATTAGAAATGGTGCATGCACTATATTTGTTTACTGTCAGCATATGTTGTAGCATTATTGCTGATGTAAAAAAGAAGAGCAGTGATTATACCTTGGGGGATTCCTGGAGTTGCCACTAGAAACATGGCGAGTTTCAGCAACCCATCTCCCATAACTTTCGTATATATGTGTCACCGATGGAATGTGCTCAACCTTACAGTAATCTTCCCCGTGAACTGGCTCAATGCTCTTGTATAACTTTGAAGGTACATCCCACAAGACTAGTTCTTCTATATCTTTTAGATGCTCTATTCCAAGCGGCATCATTTCTAAGTTTTTACATTCTGTGATGCGCAGCCTCCTTAGCCCGGCCATTGCTCCTTCTGCTAGTCTTATGCATTGGAGGCTCTGCAGAACATGGAGACCAAGCTCCTTAAGCCTCAAGAAACCTCCAGAATCGCAACATAGTTCTTTCTCATCATAAGCTTGCCGGAGTTCGAGGACTACCAAGCTGGGCAACTTCTGGAGGGATTTTAGTGGATCAGTCTTCAGGTTAGAATATTGAAGAACCAGCTTTGAAAGATACTGGAGCGAAGCAATCCATGCCGGTAAAGCTGATAAATTGCACTTAAGGTATAATTTCTGGAGATATTGTGGAGGAGGTAAAAGAGAATCTAGATGTAAGAATTCATTTTCGTTTGTTGAGACAAGGTATAATGAATTGAGATGTTTCATTTTCTCCAAAGCACGGCATAGATCCATCCCATGTTCTTCTTTTAGCTTCAAAATGCCCAACCTTCTCAGTTGAGTTAGCTTTCCCAATTCCCTTACTAGCTCATTATCACCATGCACTTCAATACTCCCTAGCTTCTCCAGGTTTACTAACCTTCCTATTCCAGATGGAACCGTCATCCCATGAGTTTCTGAAAAGGTCGTTGATGGTGGAAAACTGTAGTGATAGTTTCGGAGCTGGCAAAGACGTGTCAAGTGTAAAATCCCCATAGGCATAGAAGATACAAGACTTCTTTTCAGGTCCAGAATCTTTAAGTTCTTCAGCTTCTTTATGGAGTCCGGAAGCTCTGTTATCATCGTCCTTCGCAAGCTCAAGTATCTAAGATGAATCAGTTCTACCAACTCTTGGGGAAAATTGATCAGAGGGGCCCCTTCTAGCTCCAGTACTCTTAATAACCGAAAACCTCGAAAGCAAGCATGCCCTGATGAGGTAAAAGGATCAGTCCATGAGAATACCATTAAAGATCGAAGCATGAATTGATAACCTGCGAACTTTCTCATTTGTGTTGATAGTTCGTTCATCAACTATCATGGCAAATGATTCCTCCTTGGATTTCAATTGAATTATTTCTCGCATTAGGTCATGAACCCGACATGTCCTAACCCTATTGAAGTAATTCATTTGTACTACCTGAATCATGCTTCTGCTCACAAGTTCATTAAGGTACTCCTCTGCTACTTCCTCCAATGTAAATCCTTGTTTCTCTTCTACAAACCCTTCAACGACCCAGAGGCGGACTAACTTCATCCTTTTAATCAAGTAATCCTCTGGGAAAGTGCTTAAATATAAGTAGCAGACCTTGAGATTATAGGGGAGATCAGTATAACTCAGTAGAAGTATTCTCCCTAGATTCCCAAGGTTGTTGTCACTTTTCAATTCTGTAGCTAACCTATCATGGACTCTTTTCCACTCCAAAATGTGCTTGTTCTTCTTAGACAACAGGCCTCCTATCGTGACAATTGCAAGTGGCAGTCCCTCACACTTCTTCAAGATTCTTCGAGATAACTCCTTCAGTTCCTCAGGACAGACACAGTCCTGTTCTCCCCTAAAGGCTTTCTTACAGAAAAGGTCCCAAGCCTCTTCTGCTGGTAAAGGCTTGAGATGGTAGATGCGACTAGGATTTTCTATAGATGCAGGTAATTTGTGTATACGTGTCGTAAATATAATCCTACTTCCAAGGTTATGATCAGGAAATGCACACTTTATTGCTTCCCATGCATCCACACTCCACACATCATCAAACACAATGACATACCTCTTATTTTGCAGATGCTTCCTGAGTGCACCAACGAGTTGGAGCTCGTTCATCGATTCTATCCTCTGAGCAGCAGCTGGTACATCTGTTGCCCCCCCAAATCCTTCCATCGCAGCTCTTAAAAGTTCGATGCAGGTAAACGCTCTGGAGACAGTAACCCAAGCGTGGCAATCAAAGCATCTTCTGACGGGCTGGCTATCAAATACTTTCTTTACAAGAGTTGTTTTTCCCAAACCACCCATGCCAACCACGGAAACAGATGTGAGCTTCGCCTCTCCCTCTACGAGCCATGTAATCAGCTGATGTTTAGGATCCTCAATCCCCACCACATCAGCTTCATCCACATAAAGAGAATTCAATCCATTGTCAAGCCACCTCACTGTAGCTGCACTGGATGATGTTGGTTCCATGTCTACTCTATTGAAAGAAAATGCATTCCTTCTCTCTGAAATAGCTTTTACTCTCGTCTTGATGCTTCGAATCTGAACAGCCAGCTGATGTTATTCCCTCAGCTTGAGAAAGTAACTATAGCTTTTGCGAATAGAATGAACGAAACCATGACCAGCTGGTGTCGGTGCTAACCGGAGCATAAACTTTTCAACAACATCCTCAGCATCATAAGCCACATCTCTCACCTGTGTCACCCATGCTTTTGCTCCTTGGTCGCTCTCACTTCTTGCTTCTGCATCCTGCAGGAAACATTTCATGCTGTGCAAATCATCCTCAAGCTCAGAAATTCCATCACGAACTCCTCGCAACAAGTTGGCTTCGTCTTGTACAAAGGTGGCTAGTTTCTCTAGCACCAACTCCACAGCTATCATGGCCATCTATTGCTCAAACTGTTCAAGGATCAACAATGGATCTAATCTTCCTCCGCCGCTACCCCAATTTTCGGTGAAATCTCTTCCTTTGGTGAACTGTCTTTGCTATCTGTGAAGAAAAACCAGTAGACAACTCAGTCACTTAAGTTCTCTTTGCTTGCTAGGTCCTCCTTTGACTTTTTGACTTGTTTCTCGACAGACTCACCAGGGGTGGCCCGCCATGTGGCCTAGGTTCTCTTTCCTATGTGACCAAATTTGGTTCGTCCACTTTAAGGAGTGTTTAGGGCCGTTGAATCGTTATACAGTTTTCAGAACAAAATTGCTGTATTTGGTTGTAAAGAGACGATAATTGATGATAGCTAAGTAACACTTCCTGCGAGGATAAAGTTTGGACTTCTAATCTTGTTAGCTACATCTCTATGTCAAAAAGAAAAGAGTAAAAAAGAAAGAAAAGATTATCGGATTAATGCCACGAGGATGCATTGTTAGTTGCGATTGTCTGGCAATGGAAATCCCTGACAGCTCTAGTACCATTATAAAGCTTTATATCTTGCACTTATAAAGCTTTCACCAACACTAATTACTTTGTTTACACGAAGAGTGATGACAAAAAAGCAGCCATGGCTGCACCAATCATGTTTGACGAGAGAATCCCAATTCTCTCATTACCAGAATCACTAAATCATCCACGAGTTTTCTTTACGTTTTGTGGTGGTACGGGGAGTTGGAAATGTTTGGATTAATTCTCTAATTTAATTGTCTAATTCGAATATAAAAATAGTTAAGTTTATATATATAGTTTAAAATTATAATAAATATATACCATATGAATTTGAGTTTTCTTTAGGTTTCATCCTTTTTTATGAGAGAAGAATACACTATTTTCCTTGAAAAAGTAAACTTTAAAACCAAGTCTACCAAATAGAGGTATAATCTGTAAAGGCAAATCATCAATGATCATTTACAATTGCTGTTCAATGAACAAAGCCAGAATTCAATGAATTCTGTTTACCACTTTTCTGTTCTTATCAATTCCGTTTACAAGTTCTGTTTAGTATCTTCTTCCATTTCTCATCTTGGCTCCCATCCTCACGCTTCCGCCATCTCTTCTATCTCTTGTTCTCTGGTTCTGTGTTAAGAGTATTCTCACAGACCATTCTTCTTCCTGTTCTTCTTCTCTTCTGCTGGTTCCAGTCACAGTTGCTTGTTTGGCACGTGACAAAAATGTGCTTGTTCTTAGACAACAGGCCTCCTATCGCGACAATTGCAAGTGGCAGTCCCTCACACTTCTTCAAGATTCTTCGAGATAACTCCTTCAGTTCCTCAGGACAGACACAGTCCTGTTCTCCCCTAAAGGCTTTCTTACAGAAAAGGTCCCAAGCCTCTCCTGCTGGTAAATGCTTGAGATGGTAGGTGCGACTAGGATTCTCTATAGATGCAGGTAATTTGTGTATACGTGTCGTAAACATAATCCTACTTCCAAGGTTATGATCAGGAAATGCACACTTTATTGGTTCCCATGCATCCACACTCCACACATCATCAAAGACAATGACATACCTCTTATTTTGCAGATGCTTCCTGAGTGCACCAACTAGTTGGAGCTCGTTCATCGATTCTATCCTCTTGAGTAGCAGCTGGTACATCCGTTGCCCCCCCCAAATCCTTCCATCGCAGCTCTTAAAAGTTCGATGAAGGTAAACGATCTGGAGAAAGTAACCCAAATGCTTTTACTCTCGTCTTGATGCTTCGAATCTGAACAGCCAGCTGATGTTGTTCCCTCAGCTTATCTATATCATAAGTGACAAAGTTGCGTTGTGTGTTTTGAGCTTGTTTTCTGTACCACATCGAAAGAGAGAGGCTGGCAGAGTAGGGGCGAGAGGTATAAAATGGGAGGCGCAACTATTGAATACTCATACCTTTCTCGGCCTTTTGGCTAAGATCAAGTGTAGTATCTGTTCTTATCAGTTTAATATCTGATATGTGGGCTATTGGTCCACACGATATTAAATTAATCTTTTAAGGGGGAGTGCTCACCACAGTAGCTTGCTACTGGGGCTCTTTCGCGTCGCCTCTGCGTTGCACTACTGCATTGGCCTGGCGCACCCCTCCAACTTCACTCCTAATGATTTACTTAGTTTAGCCCATCTTTACGGGGCTTATCCTATTATTTGAATTTTAATGGCCCAAGCCCACTAGAATTTGGCAGGGAGATACCGTCTTAGATACCTCTAGCAGAGGTGGCGGTAGTTCAACAATTGAATGCTCTATGATGGTCCAACAAGTTGGTGTGCCATCAATTATTTTTTTCCTCTTTTCTTTCGACCAAACTTATCCTCCATAAACTTAAAAAAACTTTCCCATCTTATATTATGAAAAAAACGTATATAGGTGACAAGGTAATACATAGACCCAAACTAAATAAAGAAGAAGAACATGGACAAGGGCAGAGTAGGGCTCCACATTATTTAAACGCCATAATAATAGATATAAAAAAACACCAGAAACACAGATATAGATGGGAAATGGCCGCAATAGGCATTGATTAACCTATGCTTGATTGAGCAGTAGTTCATCAACCTCAGCGAAGTTCTTAGCCACAAAATCCTTAATGATGTGCGGAACTTCATGGTCGTCGCTCACCTTCTCATAGTCACAGTTCCACTTCGCCACGCTCCCTTCTCCTTTTGCGGAGATTGAAATCTTCCCATGGAAACGCTTGCAGTATTTCTGGAGATCGCCACCAACCACACTGTAACTCACCACCTTATTCTCCTCATCTACAGCATCAATCTTCTCTTTCGATTCCGATGCGAGTGGAGAACCTGCGAAATTAACCAAGAATTAATGCTTAATTAATTAACAAAATCAAGAACTCTACTACATTGCAATCCTAATCACATCAAGAATGTACTTAATGAAGGTCATAATCTTGAGAATTTTCAGATCATTACAAAAATAGGGTATTATTGGAAATCAAGAATAATGGTTCGACCGATTGGTTGATGCTAATTTGGAACCAATCAACTTACAACTCATACAAATTATTAAGTGTTAAGTTTCGGTCTACTAGTCGCGCCCAAGCCACTCATTTTATGGTTCTAAGTAATTAATATTGATTTAGTAATGTAGTTTAGTGTTTACATTAGTCGATATTGATTTAAAATTAATGAGCTTGCAGCGTAATGATATTTCTCGCAGATCAGAAAATATAAAATCTCATGTTTCACTCTACTAGTTGCATTAATAAAAAGGCGATCATTTTAGCAAACCCAAAATCACACATTTTATATACGGTCAACTAATTAATCTTGATTTAATACCGAACGACTTGTAATTCAGTTCACTTTCTATAAGTTTATATATAAAAAAAGAGTAAAATACTAGTTTTTGAGTTAGACACTACTAATTTCATTTGTACATTATATATGTAACAAAATTCAAAGAGTGATATGCTGAACATTTAAAAGAGGTCATTGTCATACCATCGGCATACTTGATGAGACGAACGGAGCCAGCTGCTTTGCCATCACCTTCAAGTACTTCAATGGCTTTGTATTGCTCAGGAAATGCTTTGGGGAAGAGGGTGGTGGAGTCTCTAAGGGCATTCCAGAACTTCTCAGGTGGGGACTTAACCTCAACTTCTATCTCAATTGTTCCTTCTAAGGCCATTTTTTAGGAGAATTAGAAGAAAAAAATGTGATAGGAAATCAAATCTCAATTGATGTATGTTGCTGTTAGTGACATTGGCATGGGCTTGGGTTTTATAGGACTAAAGTTGGGGTTTGGATCTTCTTTGGATGATTGAGAGCTTTAAATTCTGCATCAACCAACCCAACTGCCAATTTCTTAGCTGCTATCAATATTTTTTGCCGCATTTCACCGCTCATTGCTATACACGGGTCCAGTTCCATAAATCCTTTTACCTATTTTGTTGGTGCAGCTAAGGATCCTAAATAAAGAAACTTATTCAATATAATTTTTTCTATTCATGGGGTTTAAATTGTAACTTCACTTATAAATACGGAGTTTCTTTCGAACAAATCAACCATTCATTCCTTAATTTAATAGCATGAAATGAACTAATTTCGTTTTTTTAAGATGTTGGGCATACTTATTGATTTGAAAAGAAAAAAAAAAAAGGAAACCACAAACCGTGAGGAGAGTATAGTTGACTTATTTATTGTTCGAATTAGATTTAGTTACTACCAAGCTATCTGCCTATCCAACATGATCAAACCAAATATTTCGGTCTTTAAAGTTCCAATTCGAGGGTCGGTTGGCATTAACATTTAACATCCCACACAAAATCACTTACATCAACCGGTAAGAATTGCTCTAATTTAATTAGAGATCTCTGGTTCGAGTCTTTAGGTATGCAGCTATGTTAAAATTTGTGAGGGAGAACTTTGCGACCTCTCAGGGTCCTACTCAATTTAAATTTAGAATAATCGACACCCAATATAGTGATCGGAAATCGGATAATTTTAATCAAAAAAAAAATTACATTTAACATCCCCTTGCATACACAAACGTATACAAGCATCGGACTTGATTGTAATGATAAAGAAAAACCTACTTCAAATGTCTTATGGAGTATTCTTTGAATTTCTTTTTAGCTAAATTAATCCACACCCCACCGTGTTGAGATCGATTTAAGTAACATTTCAGAAATTTTAAAATTCTGTATTCTAAAATAATAATAAAAATAACAGTAAAGACACTGGTTGAAATTTCACCCCTTTCTGTGAAAAAATAAAAACAACTTGGTGCAAAGGGAGATGGGCCAAAAGATGTTGAAAAAGAAAATCGAATTCTCTCGTATTTTTGGAGTTCAAAGTTGAGGGAACGAGACGGGTCCAGCTGTATTTGAATTTGTATATTTGGAGTTCAATTTGTACCAGATTCAAATGCAAATAAACAGTATATATGGGTTTTTTTCTGATTTTAGAATTTGTCCTTTACTTAGTATATTTAAATTCGAATACTAGAAAATTAGAGCTCTATTTCTTTTCTATATCCTTGTTGGATTGGATGGTCACTTTGAAAATAAAAGAAAGGGGACTTAGCAAAACATTAATGGTAATCAAATCAACATTTGACGTTTGATTGCTTAGTCATTTTCAGACAGTACTTATAAAAGAATTTTGTGCCCCATATTATAGGTGGAAGAAACAACAGCAAGTAACTAAGAAATTAAAGAAAAGGGATAGGAAAGCAGCCTCTCAACGGCCACTTAGTTATGGCGGAGACTGTCTTTTAGCAAAATTTGAATTGGGTTTCAAAAAGAGCTCCGCAATTTAGGTTCGTAAGGTCGCACAACGCTTCCCTTCCGGTCAGCCCACTGCTGTCGGAGGCCTTCCTAGACACCGGATCACCCACTGTGACCGGGGTGATATTTCTTTTTCGTTTCTTAGTGATAATTCGATGGGAGGTCCTAAATCAGAGGCTATGGACATCACTTTTTACATGGAACATCTACCACAGCATATAGATCAACGAGCCCTTAGATATCTGATTACGCAGCGCTGGAGGTTACCTCCGTTCGGTAGAGTGTCAGACGTGTTCATTCCGATGAGAAGGAATAAACGGGGGATGCGTTTTGGGTTTGTTCGCTTCGACTGGGTGGAAAACAAGATAGACATGGAGATTGCCCTAGATAGACAATTCATTGGCGCGTCTGCTATTAGGGCGAATATAGGCCGCAATATGAGGAAGGTTTTTGACCTAGGAAAATCGCATTCAGAGGAGAAAAAGAGCAACAAAGAAGGGCCAGGTAAACAGTGGCCAATTGTGAACAAACGGATGGGAGGTCGTAAAACAGACGGTAATGGGTCGGTGTGGCCATCTGTTGGAAAATCAAGGCTGCCCAACGATAAAGAGACACCAAGACAGGATGATCCGCAAGCAGGAAGAGATTTGGCTCATGTAAAGGAAGGAGTAGCAGAGAACGGAGGAGAGGGAGTGACAGTGGAGCTGTCTATTCCGGCTGAAAACCAAGAATGGCTGGAGCGAAGCGTAATTGGTGTTCTTCGTAGGATTGAGGATTACCCTGATATTAGCGAACTGCTATCCGAGAAGGGGTGGCATTGCGAATCAAGAGTGTTAGGACGAGGTTTGATATGGGTGGAATTTGACAAGAAGGAAGCTATTGAAGACGCTACCAACAACATTAATAAGGGCAACTGTCGCCTGTTCTCTAGGATGGTACCCTGGACAGAGGAGTTGTCACAATCTGGAAGGCTAGTTTGGGTCCACTGTACGGGAATTCCGGTGCAAAGTTGGGGCATCGAGACATTCGGAAAGATAGGAGCCCAATGGGGGAACCTTGTGGTGGTGGACGACATCACCTTAAATCGGAGGAGGCTGGACATGGCTAGATTCCTAATCTCTACGAACCAGCTACAAGTTATGGGCGTAGTAAGGGTGAAGCTAGGGAATAAGGTGTACGAGGTGAGCTGCTGCGAGGAGCCCATGCAGGGGCTGCTATCTAATTTTGAGTGGAGGTATGGGGCTGAATCGACAGAGGAGGATTCGGATGAGGAGTTGGACTTACAAGAGGGTGAGGAGGTGGAAGCCTCAGAGAGGGCAGAGGATGATCACCTTAGCACAGCTGCTACTGGCGAATTAGGAAAGCGGGATGAAGAGGAGGAGCCTAAGGATGCGGCTGAGATTGAGAGGAGGGATTTTCCCTTAATTACTCGGAGACGAAAGGACAAGAAAGTGAAGCGGATCAAGGCTGCCACAGGGAGTCTCCACACAGCCAGTAATTCGGCAAAAACATTGAGGGATGTGTATCGAGCAGAAGACAGCGAAATTACAGCCATGAACAGATTGTGAGAGACCATTATGGTAAAGACGAAAATGTGGGAGGTCGGGCGTATAATGGCACTCACGGATCGGGTAAATGAGGATGCCCTTCGGATCTTTGACAGGGAGAGATTTGGAGTGGAATTGGATAACATCCACAGCTAAGGGGTTAGTCTTGCGAGGTTAGTTTATTTCCAATGGTCCAAGTGTTTTCATGGAACAGCAGGGGTTTGATGTCGAGAAGAAAGAAGCTTTTTATTAAGAACTTAATTAGTGGTGGCCAGGTTACGTTTTGTCTACTTCAAGAGAGTAAAAGGGAGGTGGTGGACGACTTCCTCATTAATGGGTTAGGAGGAGGTAATGATTCGAAGTGGGTCTTTGCGCCAGCAGTAGGGAGGTCGGGTGGATTGGTGACGATGTGGAACTCAAGTTCATTTCGAATGGATTATTCCGAGGTAGGAGATAGATTTATTTGGATGGAGGGCGAAGTGATTGACAGCAGATTGAGATGTGCGGTGGTTAATGTATATGCTCCTAATACTGTAGCCTTACGTGACGTCCTATGGGAGGATAGCTATGAAAGTAGGGAACAGCACGGTCCCAGTTTTGATAGCGGGGGACTTTAACGAGACACTCACCCCCTCTGATCGTTCCAATGGAGAAGGGTATACGCCAGGTATGATTTCTTTTCAGGAGTGGATAGAAAGGTGCGGTTTGCATGATATTCCGCTTGAGGGAAGGAGATATACGTGGTCTAACTCCTTCAGTAGAAGTAGATTAGATAGAATGTTTGTGCAAGCTGGTTGGTTGGATAGTATTCGGGATTGTGAGCTCTCGGCTTTAGATCGGAATGGCTCTGATCATGCTCCCCTGATCCTTAGAAGCGAGTTGATTGACTGGGGTCCGAAACCCTTTAGGGATTTGGCTATGTGGTGGGAGGAGAGTGAGTTCAAGGATTTGGTAGCGGGATGGTGGTTGGAAGCAGGTTTGGAATTTCCTGGAGAATTTCGAGTTATTCAGAAGATGAAACTCCTAAAGAGGAAGATTCGGACATGGAATAAAGAGGTTTTTGGCAATGTCGAGACTAGTTTACGTATGGTGCAGTCGAGATTCGAGGAATTGGATCGTGTTGCTGATAATCGGACTCTGACTTTGGAAGAGCAAGAAGAGTTTTCCGAAGTCAGGAATGAGATGTGAGAGCAGCAGAAGAAGGCAGATAGTCTTTGGCAGCAAAAAAACAGAGTGAAATGGAATGTCTTCGGAGATCGGAACACGGCATATTTTCATAAGATGGCTAAAATAATAGCGCGGAAGAACTCAATTAGGGAGATTATTTCGTCTAACTCGACTCTCCACACCCCGATGGAGATTAAAAGAGCGGCAGCCCAGTACTATGGGGATTTCTTCCAGGCGGTTAACTGGAATCGGCCAAAAATTCATGATTTGGGTTTCTCAAAGTTGAGTCCGGAGGAAGCAGAAGGCTTGGAAAAAGAGGTGACTCATTCTGAAGTGTGGGAGGCGGTGAAGGGGTGTGATGGTCAGAAATCTCCTGGGCCTGATGGTTTTTCCCTTCGTTTCCTGCAGAAAGCGTGGGGCATCATAGGGGGTGACTTTGCTAGGTTGATCCAAGAATTTTTCAAGAAAGGGAAATTTCCGGCGGGGGCAAACTCCTCGTTTTTTACGCTCATTCCTAAGATTCCTGAAGCTAAGCAGTTCAAAGATTTCCGCCCGATTAGTTTGGTTAGTAGTTTTTATAAGGTTGTGTCGAAAATTATGGCTAAGCGGCTCAGTGAGGTGATTGTTTCTGTGATTAGCGAGACTCAACATGGTTTTATCAAGGGGCGACATACCTTGGATTGCGTTATGACCGCTAATGAGGTTGTTCACCACTTACAGATTAGTAAGCAGCAGGGGCTGCTTTTCAAGTTGGATTTCGAGAAGGCATACGACTCCATTGAATGGGATTATTTAGATGACGTGATGCGCATAATGGGGTTTGGAGTTAAGTAGAGGGGCTGGATTCGTCAGTGTATTAGTACGAACAAGGTGTCTGTTCTGATTAATGGGTCCCCTTCGGAGCAATTTGAAGTGGGGAGGGGTCTTCGTCAGGGATGTTCTATGTCGCCTTTTTTGTTCAACATAGCGGCGGAGGGTCTTCATAGGTTGTTTGTCAGAGCAGAGGAGGTGGGGATCTTGCGTGGAATAGGTTCTCCTGTTACGGGTTGGAACCTGTCACATCTTCAATTTGCGGACGATACCTTAATTTTTGTGAACAATGAGGAGGAGGAAATACAGGGAGTGAAGGGTATACTGAGGTGGTTTGACGCGTACTCTGGTCTTAGAGTGAATTTTCACAAAAGTACCCTTGTCGGGGTTAATATAAGCGACCAAATAGGAACCATTTTGGCTAACCGGGCTGGCTGTAAATATGAAGCTCTCCCGTTCAAATATCTAGGGTCTTTGGTGGGTTTTAATAGAAAAAGGATCTCGGGTTGGCAATTCCTAGTTCAAAAAGTTCGGAAAAAACTAGCTACTTGGAAGGGCCACCTCCTTTCAGTGGGAGGTCGGGTGACTTTGATTAAATATGTTCTCACTAGTTTACCCATTTATAATATGTCGATTTACCGGATGCCTGTAAAGGTCCTGAATCAGTGTGAAGGGGTGATGCGTCGCTTCTTATGGAGTGGTAAGGAGGATAAGAAGGGTTTGCATAAGGTGAAGTGGGAAGAGGTTACTCGGTCAACGACCCTTGGAGGATTGGGAATTGGGAAGCTGCAGGAGCGCAACGTGGTGTTGTTATTTAAGTGGGTTTGGGAGTTGATCGATGGAAGTAGGAAGAAGTGGGCGGAGATTATTCGAAAACAATACGGTATTAGTTCAGCTGGGGATTTGTGGCGGATGAGGGGGGCTGGGATATCTCCAATTTGGAAGGATATTTTAGGAGTGTGCGGGAGGGGGAGTGATTTCTTTCAAGTGTGGACTGATCATTTGTCGATGTCTGTTGGCGAAGGGGATACCACTCGCTTCTGGTGGGATCCTTGGGTAGGTAGACAACCTCTTGCTCTACTGCACCCTAGGTTGTACCATCTATCTAGGAAGCAGGAAGGGATGGTTAAGGAGTTCGGCGAATGGAGGGAGGAGGAATGGAGGTGGCGCGGGGAGTGGAGAAGAGGGCTATTCGGTTGGGAAGTTGACGAGTGGACAAACCTGTGTGATCGTCTCCTAACTCCTAGCAGGGGGATTCAGCTAAGTGAGTTGCGGTGGGAATTGGACAGAACTGGGAAATACACGGTGCACTCAGGATATAAGTGTTGGGAAGAGATGAAATTCGATAAAATGCCTCTGCTTCACTCCTGCTGGATTGGTTTGGTTCCGTTTCGGGTGGAGTTTTTCCTATGGCTATCGCTTAGGGAAAGAATTGTTACTAGGAAGTTCCTTGAGAGTCGTAACATGATCCCTGAGAGTGGAAATTTCTACCCCATGTGTCGAAGAGGATCGGAGGATGTCACCCACCTCTTCCTTCGGTGCGAGAGTTCTAGAGGAGTGTGGGATTTCTTTATGAGATGGCTTCGGGTGAAGTGGTGTCAGCCTCGGGATTTAGCTGATCTTTGGCAGTCTTGGACGAATATTAAGCCTTCTGAAGGCAAGCATGCGGGGGAGATGTGGACTACTCTGTTCTTTGCGATCATATGGTCTATATGGAAGCAGCGAAATGAGATGGTGTTCAGACAGAGGGAGTCAACGGAGCACGGGTGTATTCAGAAGATATTCTCTCTATGGCATTGGTGGTTGAAGAGCAAAGATCACTCTTTTGCATACAGCGTGACTGATATGATGCAGTCTTCTGCTTGGATTAGTGGCCTGCTTAATATGGATACTTGACAGGTTGTTTCTTTTGGTTTTTTTCTGGTTTGGTGGCACAGCATATGGTTGTTGCTGTAACAGCGAGTGTGATTGAGTTGCTTGAGTTGCTTTCGTTGTCTGTGATGTCGGGTCTGGTTGTTGTTTTTAGCTGGGTCTGGTGTTAGTTAGCTTTGTGTGTGTCGTGTGCAGCTGCTGGTTGTAGCAGGTTGCAGGGTCGTGTGCAGCTGCTGGTTGTAGCAGGCTGCTGGTTTCTGGGCAGGTTTTGCCATGATCTTCATGGCAACTCCTCTTAATAATACCTCTGCATGTTTTTTTTTTATAAAAAAAACGGCCACTTAGTTCAAAAAACTAGAAAACAGAAATCATTGATTTTGGCGCAATAGCTCGAGTTCGACTCTCTTTATCTGCATTTTTATTTGTCAAAAAAAAAAACCTAAAAGAGAGGTCGTAGCTTGTACTTCCTTATCAGACTATACACAAACCCACATCCACATGACATCAACTGTTGTACATCACCAAGAGGTTAGCAAGCAATACCAACTTTTATCTTCCCTTTCACTTTTCCTTTTTCTTGAAGCACATCTTTCATTCTCTCTCTCTCCCTCACCTAAATAATCCTGGTTGTTGGAGAGATGTTATAGTTGAGTACTCTCCTAATCTTCCTTCACTTGCTCCATACGTACTCATTAGAGGATTCTCCTACCATCCATCTACTTCTACTCTAATTTCTATTGACATGGTAGAAATCCCGGTCCATTTCAGATTAGGATGATTTCTGCTCCTCATTATTCACTCCATTCCAGAGTTTAAACACAATCAAAATCTGTTCAAGGAAGAGACAATTATGCCGTTTGGATTGGTCTCCGCGTGGAACAAGAGACGGAGAAGCAAGTCACAAGATCAGACAGACCCCTGTATGCATATCTTCCTGTATTCTTCAATTGTTATACCGAAAGTCGTTTTTCCAAGACCAAATTCATCCAACAAACTTTGCTCATCTGTAGTTTGAATGAATATACCAACCTGTATGTAGGGATTTACAAGCCTGTGGAGTTCTGGCAACTTGAAGATCAAACACCGCATGCCACAAAGCGACTGCATGGATCCTCTGTTTATACACTCAAGGAAATGGAAGAGGCAACCTGCTCCTTCAGCGACGAAAATTTTCTTGGAAAAGGAGGCTTTGGTCGAGTTTACAAGGGGACCCTGCGTTCAGGAGAGGTATGTTCTGACAAATATCCATCAACAGAACAAAAAACATAACAAACAATAGTAATAACAGAAGCAAACAAAACACGTCCAAATTATGCAAAGTTGTTTGGTGTCTAGAACATATGTATAACTTCAATACAATTTTACTCCAAAAGCAAAACCCTACAAGCACAATCCTCTGCTGTCTTAAGGTAGTAGCGATCAAGAAAATGGAGTTGCCGCCATTTAAAGCAGCTGAAGGGGAACGAGAATTTCGCGTAGAAGTTGATATCCTGAGCAGACTCCACCATCCAAATCTAGTTTCCTTGATAGGATATTGTGCTGATGGGAAGCAGAGGTTCCTAGTGTATGAATATCTGCAAAAGGGGAATCTTCAAGATCACTTAAATGGTTGGTTATCACTCAAAATCCTAAGCTCATGCTAAAGTCAATTGTATTGCACATATACTAATCTGCAACTATACTCTAGGAATCGGAGAAACAAAAATGGATTGGCCCTTAAGGCTCAAAGTGGCAATAGGAGCAGCAAGAGGACTGACTTACCTGCATTCAAGTTCAGCTGTTGGCATACCAATTGTTCATAGAGATTTTAAATCCACCAATGTGCTCCTAAATGCCAATTTTGAAGCAAAGGTAAATAAATTGAAGTTTTTATAAATGGGGAAAGGTTTCAAAGGTACCACCAAGAAATAGTAGCTATTTTATTGTAGTGCACAAACATGTAGCTAAACTAATGTCTATGTTTCATAGATATCTGACTTTGGGCTTGCCAAGATGATGCCAGAGGGCCAGGAGACATATATGACAGCTAAAGTTTTGGGCACATTTGGCTATTTCGATCCGGAGTATACATCGGTATGCTTCGCTTATTTTACTTTGTTGACTATATCAAATGCTTTATAATCATGAATTTCCCACATTCTCCTAGCTCATATGTTTATAGGAGATCAATAAACTCGACTTAAGGTACACTTCTTTTTCCGACAAGAACTTAAGGCTCTCTAGGTTTAAAAAAGATGCAACAGTCTTAGCTTTGATAACATACATGTACATAAGCAATAGTGATGGTTAGACAGTTAAAAATGCAGGCAGTATTCAATTGGGACTTAAGGAACCTACTAATTCCATCCATTTAAGTCTGAGTTATGATGCCATGTTCCACCACTTAATATTTACAAATCCTCCAGCACAACTAAGTTAGAAGTTCCTCAGTCATTAGAACAAAAAGAAACAAACAATAGTATTTAATGCCTAAGTCACAGTCACAAATAGTTATGTTACCACAATTCTTTTGATATTAGCTACTTGAACTCACTTTGAAAGTACTTTGCAAAGGTTGCAAGTAAAATCTATGCCAAAATGAACTTATCAGCTTTATCTGAAACGACAAAAAATTATTAGTTAAGTAGACTCCAAGCCACTGCACAGTTAAATGCAATCAATGTGGACTTCAACCAGAAACATGAAAGTTGAGCATAAGATCATTGCCATATTACAACTGGTTCAGTCAGTTATGCAGACTCTCTTGTTTATGAAATAACAAATAGACCATTTTAATTTATGATCCAAGAAAAATAAGAAAACACGATCCTTCATTACGATTTATCAATCACTTTGACTTGACAAATAAAAGAACTATTGAGTTAATGAAAGTGCAAAATCATCTCTCTTCTTGCATCAGCATGACTCACTTTAGTTAAACCTTGATCCCTTAAGCCTGTAATTTGTAAGCCAATGATCAAGTAAAGAATCTTTATTTCTGGATGGTCATTTTTCCTGTACTTAACTTTCTTACAAAGTGTGATTAAAATTGGTGTTTGTCTACCTTCTGCAACAGACAGGCAAACTTACTTTACAAAGTGATGTGTACGCATTTGGAGTGGTTCTTCTTGAACTTTTGACTGGACGTAGAGCATTGGAGTTAAGCCAGGGGCCAACTGATCAAAACCTAGTCTTACAGGTATACAAAATTTCTCTCCATCCTACTAGAGTTCCAGGTTCAAAGGAAATTAAGGGGTCAAAAGTAAATAGTATATAGGGTAAGCTAATGCTACTTTCCCATTCAGGTTAGGAATATACTTAATGAGCGGAAGAAGTTACGAAAAGTGATTGATCCAGAGATGAACCGGAATTCATACACAATGGAGTCCATAGCCATGTTTGCAAACCTAGCATCACGCTGTGTCCGTATTGAGAGCAGCGAGAGACCCTCCATGGCAGAATGTGTGAAAGAACTCCAAATGATTATCTATACAAATTCTAAAGCCTTGAGCAAATGACCACACTCATAAAGGTCTAATAAAAACAATTATTTATTAGCAGATTGAAATTGTTTTTTCTCTCAATAAAAAGCCTTTGTTTTCCCTTCACTTGAATCACCTGGTCATCAAGACTCATAGGTTAGGAAAAGTGATTTAACAGCACAAGTGAATATGAAGATAAGGACCCATGAAGTATAAAGAAGTCTAGCAACTCATCAGTTGCAAAAAGAAAATTGAGGTATGCGACGATGTGCATCTATTGAAGAACTTGAATAAGAAAAAAATAAAAGGAAAAAAAATCACTAACCAAAATGGATGTACACTCAGAAAGAAACATTTCCTCCTATGTGTGGTTCTATCAAGCATCAAATTATCGGCTTAGAATATTTTCACTTTATATCTATAGAGAGGGAGAGAGAATATGTAGCTCTCCTAAGTCAAAGCTACATTTTCATGCATTTTCTCTTATTGAGCTTTCATCATCACTTTTAGAGATTCTTTCTTTCTTTTAAACCTTTTTTTTACTTTGATAAGCGAGATTTGTTTCCCTTTTTATTACCTTCCTGGCACAGGTTACACAAAGAATATATCAAGATACACCTATACATGTATTCAGCTATGAGAATAACTAAAAGAAATGGAGATGGTTAGATGCAAATTACCTTTAAAACAACAGTTTCCACCATAACATGATAAATTACAAGCATGTAGAAGTGGCTCGTCAACTTTTTTTAGCCTGAAGAATCTGGTTGGATGCTCATCAGAGCAACCTGTCCAGACTACATCATCCTGAAGGACCTGAACCAGAATTCGAATCTGCCAAAAAGGAAAAGAAAAAATATAGCAGGGAAGATCAATAATATAACTTGTACACAAAAAAGTAACGTTGACCAAGATTTTGAAGAGAGATTTATACAAAAGAAGTAAGGAAGGATGGAAGAAGTACCATAGAAACATGTCATGACTTCTCTGTATCCAATTGGGAAGCACTTTCAGTATCAGAGCCTGAAATGTGGTGTTCCGGGGGACAGTTTAAGGTGGGAAGTTTCTTGCACATTAGATGTTTCCGTCTCTGCAACATCAACAAGATCCATAGACTATCTGTCCCAACAATCTTATAGCCTGCTTTTGTATACATGTTGAATGGGGCTGAATCAATCATTCTGCAGTGCAAATACACCTCTCTAGTGCTACTCATCCGGGAAACTAATTCCTCACTTGCCTTCAGAAGATTCCAACCAATGCCCATCCTGTAAGTTCCAGGTAATCCAGTCAAGTTCAACATATTGCACAGAAGTGCCACTGGTATGGTGGCCTGGGGCATCATTCAGAAATCATAGCGTTAGAAGCATACAATTAAATAATTTCAAAACATTGATGGAAATGGCATAATCCATGTATGGTGTCGCCATTATCAAGCAATGCTATTAAAAAAGGTTGCCATATTAGAATAATAAAGTTCCCCTACTCTAATTCTCTAACTTGAAAAATCCATAATCAGTACATGCAGAACTCGGCCTTATGCCATGCTTTCAGGGTTGTAAGATTAGCAGAGAGAATTATACATTCATAAACAAAAATAACAATTCATAAGTTCAATGAGCAAACAAAAAATCAATCCTCATGAACCAGGCAATCACTAAATGGGCACAAAACACTTAAGCTGAAATCTCCTATCACAGAAATACAGGGAAAATCACGAATTTCTCCAAGCAAGACCTAATTCCAGGAATCAAAACCAAACAAAAACCATGGCAAAAACATACCTACGAAGTTGCTTCTTAACAGTCATGTTACAGATATAAGGAGAATTCTTGGGTGGAGTAGGAGTAGGTGGAGAAGCATTAGCACCCCTCCTATCAAAACAAACCTCCACAGTCCCTGCCAATACCTCATTCTCCTTCTCTTCTCTCAACTCTTCTCCCTCCCCATCACCACCTCCTCCTTTCCATCTATAAAACCCGACAAGTGTAACAGCATATGGCAACACTTCTCTCCTCTCCATCAAATACTGCTTCACCAAGTATCCCAGCAACGACTCATAGCCTTTTGGCAACAACATGGACTCGCCAAATGACTCAGCCAGCAAGTTCACAGTCAAGTCCATCTCCTCCGATCTCATCACTCGAATCAACAACGACCCATTTCCCAATTGTTGAATAAAGCTAAAATCTTGAAGTGTTTTCAGCTTCTCTAGCTCTTCATTGCTTAAGAACCGCCCTGTTTTAAATGATTCCTCAAGGTATTCGTATGTAGAAGTACTGCTAGAAACAGGAATTTCTTCTGCTGTTGCAGTTGAAGAAGAAACAGGAGAAGAGGAAGAAGAAGAAGAGTGTGAGGATGATGATTTGATGATGAAACGGTGAGGTCTGTGGAAGGAGAGAAATGGGTGTTTCTGATAAGTAGGGGAGAGCAAGAAGGGTAGTCTTTGATAGGGTTGTGTAGGATCTGAAGAAAAAGTTACGGAGATAGATAGCGCTGCTGCAGCCATTATTTAGGAGGGGTATAGTTTCTTCCTGTTGCTGTTTCCTGTTTTTGTTTTTTTTTTTTTCCTGAACTTTTTTGGATTTTGTTTTGTTTTTTTTTGCTCTATCAGGAATAGGATGACCAGAGGAAAGGAAAGTGATAAACGAACTGCAAGAGATGATTGGTTGATTCTTGTTAGTATGAGTTAGTTGATAAATGGGCCCTGTTTCATTTTTTGTGGGCTTTTCAATGGGTTGAGCCACCACCACTCAATCTTTCCAATCCAAAATCAAGACTCTTTTTTTATAAAATTTAAAAAAAAAAAAATCAAAATCAAGAAATTCTGTAGGGGCCTAAAGTTTCCACCCATGTAGCTGACGTGGCAAAATATATACTGTATATATTAAAATAAAAACATTAAAATTGAGAGGTGGCAATGTAATTGTAGATGGCTCAACCACTCCCTCTATAAGGTGGCAATTTGGTGTACATGATGGCCGCCCATATTTTCCAAGAACAGCGTCTATTTTTCTGTACAGTGTACTTGTTGTTCACTAATTGAGTTGCTGCTGAATTTGGTGATTTGCCAAAATCACCAAAAAGTAATCTTGGCTTCATAGTCATTGAGTAAGAATAAAGATTCGAATTTAAATTCATGACATTGACAACCGATAAGGTACATTTATACTATACTACTAATTGAAACTTTGATTTTGAAATTTGGTACACTGGGTATAGTTTTCTCGTTTATTTTATAAATGTCAAATTAATCGAAAATACACGTACCAACAAAACTCTAATAAAAAACTAAAAGTTGTCTTCTAATTACTACGTAATTTCTTCTCATATTAACTAATAAAACAAATATATATTATGGATTATTATTCAAATTTTCCAACTGTTATCTTAAATATGTAATTTTTAAAAATGATTTTTTTTCAAAATCAATCATCTGTAAAATAATAATGTAAGGAATATCATTTAAGAGCCAAAAGTATAATCCGGGAGGGGCCGCTAACTATGGAAGTCAGCCACCTCACAATGGACATGGGTGAGAGTCTTTCTCCACGTTTTAAAGAAGTCGTTGCTGCTACATTTGCAGCTTGACTTGGCCCTCAACTCACCCAACATTAACCTAATTTTTTCTGGGAAAAAACGAGGGCCTACCAAAAAAAAACACAATAATTTTTTAAGACTTCTTTAGAAGAAAAGAAACACATTAAATCAAATGGAACGGTAGAATTACAAAATTTGAATGAGGGATTAAGTTGAAGCATGAATCAAGATTGGCACTTTCCCAACCAAATTCCTTAGGTAACAAATTGTAAGATGGACAAATTCTGTTGATGTGATCTGTGCATACACTGAAACCAGTACCTCTTTTTATATGCAGATAAAAATGTACACTCCAAAAGATCATCCTCTTCCTTCCTGTCTCCATTCAACCCATCATCATCTCTATTTGTCTCCATTGCTTTTGTTTCTTCTCAAAGAGTAATCAACACCACCCAAATCGAACAAAGCATATGACAGGATCTGTTTATACAAAATAGTCCCATGAATTCATTCTGCTGCCCCTCTTGATTGATGATCCCATCTCTTCATCACCTCAAGTAATATCTCATTCCAAGTATCAATGGGGCCCGGTAAGCACCAATGCACACAATCGTTCTGCACGCGTTCGGTTACGCCATTAGCGAATGGAAATGGATACATATACGGTCCAGGATGACCGTCTGGTCTCATTAAAGATAACTTGGTCACATCCAATGCATCTAATCTCAGCTTGCTAAATTGCACAGCTTTCGCCTTTGCAGCTTCAACTTCTTCGATCTCGATTCGCCTCATTTCTGCATCCATTCCTTCAAGTGATTTCTCACCCTCCTTAGAAGGCTTAGTTTTTGAGCAAGCACCAAACTTATCCCATTCACCTTCAAAATGGGAGGGTGAAAAGGTGGTCACAACTACACCAATCTCATTTCCATCGGGCCCTCTCCTATCAGTTACAGCATTAAGTGATGTACTTAAAGCCTTTCTTAAAACATCATAGTATCCAATTTCGGGGTAATTAAGACCAGGGCAGTAATGGCAACCTAGTACATTATCACCCTCATAATACACTGCTGGATGAAGAAACCAATGCCCAATTGACATCACAATCATGTCAATTCCGTTCAAATCAGCTGCCCACCTCTCATCGACACGATCCAAATACAATTCGTTATGATTTGGACCCGAATTCGATTTCTCCACACCTTTCACAAGAAATGGTGACCAGTAGATTGAAATGTTGGTGTTGTGAGAATCAAAACGCCACCTACGGAATTTGTTGTCTTCACCATCTCTATAAACTAGGGTAGGGGCAGAGATGGTAGACAGCATGCAAAGAAGAGACTCTAATTGGTTCCTAGCCATGGAATCACCCACAAAAGCTACATGCTTGTTCCTTAAAAGCTCAAGAAAAGTAATGGGTTCAAACCTTGGAAGCTTGCATTGCTTCGGTTTCCATCTCCAGTAAAGAAAACCCATGTCCGGCCTGCCATGGCTGATGCAATTCTGGCCTTCCTTGATTGTGCCGCAGGTTGTTCCATTGTACAAAGGACCCCTCTTGTCGCGAACCCATTTGCCATTTGTGTAGTCACAAGGAGTTTCCTCACCGAATTCCACCGCTTCTGCAGCAAACAACAAAACCCAAAAAAAGCTCAGAACTTAAAACACCAAACAAACTCAAAAAGGAAGAAACTTTAGTAATTTTCTTGAATTATTAACAAATGTACCTGAAGTAGACGGTGAAGGAACAGAGGAAGAGGAAGATGAAGATGGGGAGGAGATGAGGACTTGGTCGTAATAAGGATAGAAATACAACCGGAAAAGGAGAACAGCGATGAAAGCATAAAATGTCCAAGGAAGGAGCTTTTTGATGAGGGAAGGATGAGGATTATTGTTTTTCAAAGGACTCATTACAGTGCCCATTTCAATGTCTGCTCTGTTCTCTGTTTTTTTGACTTTCTTCCCTTTCCTCTTTGCAGGTTTTCTAGACTGTTTTTGGCTAAAAAGTAATGAGCTTTTCTGTAGTGGAGATGGAGGAGAAATAGGTTATAAATCAAGAAAAAAAATGGGTTTAGTAATTAGCTGTAGTAGTATTGGGTGAGTTGGAGGTGGTTTGATGCAGAAGTTTTTTGCAGTGGCATCGTCAATCTCGTTACTGATTTTTTACCAGCTACATATGACTATTGTTTTCCTCCGTGTCAAACATGTGGTATTCTTTCCTTGCACTATCATCGTCACTTTGTTTTTATATATAATTATTTAAGCGATTATTATAATTACTATTATTTTTTAATACAATACATGTAAGGGAAAGAAAATAACAAAATAACCAAGTTATATGAAATATTATGAGTCTCGGTGTTAATATCGGGTGTCTATTCAACTGAAAATATTAGTTGAAAATTATTAAATAGATTCACCGATTACAAGTGTAAGTCCAATTTATTAGTAATATTTGTTACTTGCATATTTCTTTTTGCAGGAATTGTGTTGAAAAGAAAGAAAAGACTAGAAGTCTAGAAGGCTTCTCTGTTCTTCTTCCCACCTGTTACACAAAAAGGCATACGTAATTTAGTAAGCGACACCCAATCATCAATTAAATGACTATAAACGATAAGTGTGCGCATGGCAGTGGGAACCGTCGTGTGATGGTGAAATGAGAACCCACACACTTCACAATTATTTCCTTATTTTTGTTCAAGAAGTGGAGGATGTTAGATTTTTTTCCAGTGGAGTCACAAAATAATTAGAAATTATGCAATTTCTTGTAGTACTTTTATCACCAATAAAAAAAAACATGGGATTAACGGGGATTATTTTAACATTTTTTGTATTATATAACTTTCCTAGGCGGCTAGGCCTGAGAAATTGTCTGTTTCTCAAAAAAAAAAAAAAAAAATTTTGCCTAAGAACAATTGGGTAACAGAACGTGACGCCCATGTTATTTTGATGCTAGAATAATAGGGCTAGAAACTTCAAACTTTACCTGCTACTTGGTGTGTGTTCAAATCCGTGCACTAGCTCTTGGCCTCTTGCTTCTGACTAGTAATTAAAAAAATGTTGAACTTGGAAATTGGAATTAAAAACTGGCAGCAAAGCATAGCTCTCTGGCAATTGTCACAGATCAAGAAAAAAGAACACAAAGATCATAGCTCTTTGTCACATGTATTCCATCTCTTTGTTTTGTCAAATTGACACAGGTCAAGTTCTCCTCTTCTTCTTCTTCTTTTTTTCATGATTTTTAACATTTAATACTACTATATATATTAAGACAATAATTTTATACGTGTAATTATATAGTGATTCAGGTGTTACATATAAATACACCTAATTAGATTCTACAATTAATAGAAAATTTTACATTTAATTGAAATATCAGGTACATTGTATAATTTTCAATTTATGACTACACGTAAATGAGTTTTAATATATTATCCCACGAGATAGTAGTATGGCAAATTTCAAAAACACCATTAGAGTTTATATGGGATTTTTTTTTTTAACAAATGGAGCTGAAATTCAAACCATTCAACGAGTCAGTAAAATAATTAATAAAATTTATACAGGTAAGATTCAATCTTGAATATTGCCAAAGTTAAATAAATTTAATCAAGATATTGAATAAAATTAGGAATATTAATAAAAATAACATGTAAATATAAATCATAAATCTTTTAACGCAGGGGAAGCACAGATGAGTAGGGGTGTCAAAACGGGACTGCGGGCCGGACCCGGTCCCGGACCCGGCAGTCCCGAGAATTTCGGGTCGGGACCAGTCCCGGTCCCGGGAAAAAACGGGACCAGAAATTGGTCCCGGTCCCGACCCGTGTAAGAACCCGGGTCTCGGGTCCAGACCCGGGAAAATTGGACCCGGGAAATTTTTCAAAACATGAATTGATTCCAGTAGCAATGGCTAGTTTTTGTAACAGCTATTTTGAGCATCAACAATTAATACCTTAGTTCCAAGCTCATCAATAAGTCTTAATCAACAATAACAACAAAGATCTAAGCTCATCAATAAGTCTTAATCAACAATAACAAAAACAGCAATAAGTTATAACCGTAGTTCAATAATTAGTCATCAAAGCTCCACACAAATAACTCTAAAAAAGTTAGACAATGGATACCAAATCAAGCCACAGAGAACTCTCAATTCTCTCTAATGTCTCCACCACCTTCGACCTCTAATTCCAACACATTTAAACAAAGATCATTGGACTTATTTTTCACATCTGCACAAACAACATAGCATATAAATGAGTAATACGCAAACGAATGATTAACTTAAACATATTTAGTTCAATATTAATGAGGTGAGAATATAGAAAAATATTACCTTCAGTTCCACTTCCATACAACCAATCTCTAGTGCAAATTAGAGTCTCGACAATTTCCGGTAAAAGTGCACTTCTATATTGATCAAGTACTCTACCACCAATGCTAAATGCACTCTCAGAAGCTACGGTTGAAATCGGAATGGCAAGAATATCACGAGCCATTGCAGCAACTGCAGGAAATCGAAATTGACTAGACTTCCAAAACTCTAGAATATCTAACGGAAGTCTCCTATCAATCCTTTGATCATCCAAATATTGCTCAAGCTCCGACTTTTGAGGCATACCATCCATGTCAATCGCATCAAATTCCTATAAAAGAAATAAATATATCAAACACATATTTATACAAAACTAAACCAAATTAAAGCATACATTTGAAATAAATTTACATATAACATACCATTAATCTAGTAGTAGTATGCCTAGTAAGGACTTCCATTGCTTGAGACATTGAAGTGGATGAGGAAGCTAAATCAATTGATGAGGAGGTCGATGCACCTTGAGATGAACTTGTAGACTGTGTAGCATACTCCATGAAAAGTAGTACCAACTTTTCCTTTAGAGAGATAGCCTTAGAAGGTCCAACATGCTCACCATAAACCTTTTTAAAGCACCACTCAACAAAAGCAAATTTGTATCGGGGATCTAAAATCACAGCAAAAGCTAAAATCTCGCTAAAATCCCCCCAATACTTGCTAAATTTTGAATACATAGGTGCTGCCATGGTCCTCATAAACTCATCCTCACTACCCATTGCTTCAGTCAAAGTCATATAAGCATCAAATACAGCCGGGAAGTATAGATTTGCAGTTGGATATTTAGTTCCCGAGAACAGAACAGTCATATCATAAAAGACGCCCAAAAACTTAGACACCTTCTCTACAATATCCCATTCAATTCTTGATAGACAACAAGATGTGAAGTTTGTATCAACCAACGCTAAAGTTGTCAAAGCCCGACGGTAGTAAATGGCACTATCAAGCATGAGATACGTTGAATTCCACCTAGTTGGAACATCTTGACTCAAACTTCTTTTACCATCAAGTGAACAATCAGCAACACATTCTAAAAATTTTTTCTTCCTAGCTTGAGATCCTTTCACATACTTGACACTCTCTCTAACTTTCTTTACAGCTGGATCAACTACTTTTTCTTTCAAACCATCTTGAACATAGAGATTAATTATATGTGCACAACATCGAATGTGAACATAATCTTCATTACAAAACACTACTCCTCTATTCCTCAACTTTTCAATTAACAAATCAATACAAGAGTCATTAGAAGTAGCATTATCCAAAGTCATTGCCATAACTCTTTTGTCTACCCCCCAAGCAGTCAAACATGATAAAAGTTTTTGAGACAAACATATACCATTATGAGGAGGTGGCATATAGCTAAAGTTTAAAAGTCTCTTATGCATCTTCCACTCTCTATCAATGAAATGAGCAGTCAAAGTAATATAACCTTCTGTGGTGATAGAAGTCCAACAATCAGACGTGAAGCTAATCTTACCCGGTGCAAGTTGCAACATGGCAAAAATCTTACTCTTCTCCCTCTTATACATTTTAAGAACATCACTTCTACATGTATTTCTAGAGCAAACAGTAAAATCTTGCCCCCGGAGATAACGAAAAATGGTTCTTACACCCTCCCACTCAGTAAATTGAAAGGGAAGATCATGCTTGATAACACATTGTGCCAACAAATCTCTAAACACATCAGCATCAAATTCAGGCCTAACGAGATGACTCAATTGTGCATATGGTCCAACTATTTGAGACTGACCTGATTCGTGTTGACCAATTTGATGACAAAATCGATGATGCTTTTTCATGTTGTTAGTCCCATTTGAGGACTTGTACTCGTACTTTGATCCACACTTCTTGCATTGCGACCAGCTACGACGGTCACTTTGAGTAGGCGGCACATAGTGAAAAAACTCCCACCACTTTGAGGTGAGACCTTTCTTCCTTTTTTTGCTTGCTGCAGTTGTTGTACTTGTACTTGCATTTGGACAATCATTGTTTCCTTCTTCATTTGTAGATGGAACACCATCTATTCCAATATCTTCTATGTCATCCCTTTCCTCCTCTATTAGTATATTGGCCTCATTATCTTCCAAGTCACTGTTATTTTCCATCTACATTCGGGGGGAAAATTGGATATTAGTAACTCTCAACAACAATTGGATATTATCTTCCAAGTCACTGTTAGTAATATCAAGTAGTCTCCTACCCCTCTTATATACGTCCCAAGTCTTATGTTTTTTTATCCAACTCTTATCCCCAGGGTCAAATACTATTTCCCCCTTAAAAACATAGTTAAAACATCAATTTTATAGTGTACAAAAATAGAAACCCGAACTAAGAACCATTCAATCACACCATACCAGTAAATGTGTATAAAATATATAACCTTTGAGCAAAAACAATTTATGCGATTAAGCAGAAAAAAACAGCTAACCTGAAGCTAACACCTTTTATTTACGAATCGAATTGTTGTGTTGAACAAACCAGCAAAAATTGAACCTTAAAACGAATCAACATATTTTTCCTTCTCCAAAATGAATTGGAAAAACATCATTATATTTATAACTGATGTTCAAGTCTCAAGAGCAGAGACGTAATTATTTTTGTGACTGCCTTTTTCAAATGCAATTAGAACTATCAAAGACCATGACTTAGGGTTTCTAAAGTGTTCGATAGAGTAAATAGTGATAGCAAGATTGCTCCAGGCTACTTCAATTTATGAATAAAACACATAAATATGAGGGAAGAGATCGATCAAGAAAATAGAAAGTAGAAAGTAGAAAGAAATCCAATCCATCCCACATAAATATAGATATAAATAGAGAAGCAGAACGGAATGGAAAGAGAAGCAGACCTCGGGGATTACGGCCGGGTCACGGCGTAGGTGGAAGGCTGCGTGCGTCACGGCGTGGGTGGAAGGCTGCGCTGCCGGAGACGGCGTGGTGGGAGGTTGCGTGCGTCACGGCGTGGGTGGAAGGCTGCGTGCGTCACGGCGTTGGAAGGCTGGCTGCCGGCGACGGCGTGGTGGGAGGCTGAGAAGTGAGAACGATGAGATGAGATGAGAGGCTGAGTGAGGGTGTGTGCGGCTTGTGACTGAAAAAGATGAGATGAGAAAGAAAGATGCGAATGCGATTGAGAATAGGGAAGGAAGGAAAAGGTTTTTTTTTTTAATTTAGCCGGGTCCAGACCCGAGACCCGACGGGTCCAGACCCGGCAGACCCGAATTTTTTCGGGTCGGGACCAGTCCCGGTCCCGGCCTTATACGGGACCCAAAATTGGTCCCAGACCCGACCCGAGACCCCGGGTCCGGGACGGGTCTGCGGGACTGGTCCCATATTGACACCCCTACCGATGAGGACTGAGGAGGAGAGCGCGTGGGGTGGACAGGTGGCGGCTCGTTGAGAACGTGTAAAGAGCAAGAAGCCCAGAGGAAGGAAGTGGTGGCCAGCTAGGCAGAGTCTCGTCCTAGAAAATGATGCTGCAGGGGACCACTCATCCGCTACTAATAATGGGCCCACCACTAGGCCCACACTCCTTTGAGGATTATTGTTGATGTTGCAGATGAATCCTCAATTCCTCATTGGACAGACCCAAGAAAAATAATTAATGGAGTATAAAATATTGGCGTTGTTGTTTATGCAAATAATGAGTTTTGATCAGAAATGATATTTGTATGATTGGAGGTGCGTTTGGGTTGTTAGATCCGAGGGTAGGCGTTACTGGTACTCGGGCTGTAAACTCAGACTCTTACAGGCCGGAACTTTCCCATATAAAGTTATTGTTCAACTAATTAGTATAATACAATTTTTATAACGTTAAATTATAAGTTTAATTTTTGATATTACGATGATAAATTAATAATAAATTTCAATCGGCGTAAATACGATATTTTTCTTTTCGTTTCTAATTGTTTATTCACACCGGAGATTCTTAATAAGGTTTTCGAGTTAAAGAAAGTTGAAATTGTGAAGAGGAGACATTCTCACGAGGAAGACGTTGTCATGAAGAATTGAGTTTTGAGGAGGAGAAAGCATGGGTCAAATATCACATTCACCCCACTCACTTATTTTCTATTCCATTTTCAAGAAGAATTGATTGACGTCGTGTCCTCAAGCATTTTTTATCACTGGTACTTCACTAGCATGTGAAAAACATTCATACCATGAAAATTATTGATCACAAGCTAGTTAGGCTTAAACTCACTTTAATTTATAATTTCATATATGTATAATTGATTGAAGTTCATCGTTAAAAAGTCCACTGAAATTTATAATTTAAAAGGAGGAGAAGTTATAATAAGGTTTCCGTAAGTGAATTTGTTGAAGAATCATTGTTGAAATTTATCCGACAGAGCGACCTGTGAACACGTTACAAAACATTGTAGGGCAGCTCAATACCGTGAGCATTTTGAAGGCTCTAGCTTAGGCCGTCACCACAATTCACGTCGGTCTACACCCCAAGCTGATTGGCAGACCGACTTGTGGCCGTTTCGCGTCCGATCGAAGTGCAGTTGAGGGTATATCGTAAGACTAAAACTTAAAGGAATTGACAGAAGGGCACCACTAGAAGTGAAGTCCGCAGCTTAATTTGACTCAACACGGAGAAACTTACTAGATCCAAACATAATCGCAATATTCATGTGAAGTGGGTTCTTAATAGTTGATGGTTGCCGAAACCGTCAAATATAAATAAATACAATTCACCAAAGCTCATGTAAATAAAACAATAGCAAGTGGTAAAAGGTTTGTCCTCTGGGACTCGGTAGACAATCAAAACTAGTTGTAATTGACTAGGAAAGTGACAAGTGGTAAATACCAATATTAACTTTGTTGTGAATAAATAAGAGATTGAAATAACAGAAAGCAATAAACGAGAGATGTGTGTGTGTTCATAGGTGACAAGATTCCCAGTAAGGATTCAAATAGGCTCATGCGTTAGACTGATTGATCATTGACTCAAAGATTTTCAATTCCAAATTATAGGCGGCTATAGAGATCAGGTTTTCACCTAGATCTCCTACTCTCTACCTATTCGAGATTCTTAAAAGTTTTCACCTATTAAGGTCCTT
This sequence comes from Viola odorata, assembly GCA_963691705.1. Lineage (NCBI taxonomy): Eukaryota > Viridiplantae > Streptophyta > Magnoliopsida > Malpighiales > Violaceae > Viola > Viola odorata. The sequence continues at coordinate 6,607,395 of OY829540.1, read as the reverse complement.
GATCTACTTTATGGCCTAAAAAAGTTATTCTATTAGGTCTAATAAAATGATCAAATAATTATGCCGTGAGAGACCTTATCCCAGGCTTGGGAGAAGGATGTCTCCACTCTTATAAACCTGACCCTATATGTTTTCCAATCTGATCCGTCGATCAGTTGGTCGCCTTCGCATCGCTCTCTACAATGTAGACTCCAGGGTATTGAGGGAAGACAGTAATCATGCAAATCCTAATTGTAGTTGATCGGGCTTCAAAAAGAATAAACATAACATGACATTCAATTAAAACACATAGAGATATAACATGGAATCTTATAAGGATGATTTGATCTCACAATCAGCTAAACATGGCATGAATCCTTACAAGGAACGGATGGGCTTAGCCGACCATCATAAGGAATAAATAAATAGAAATAGATGAAGCATAAAAAGTAATTTAATTAATTAAAAGAAAACAAACAGAGGTTCCAGCTATGGCAGCTGTGCTCCAGAGAAGAAGAAGAAATTTAGGGTAGTCGAAGAGATGGAGACGCAACCCCCTCTTTCTCCTAAATAATAATTCTTAATTGTTTTTCAAAATTAAAATAAAGGATATTATCCAAATAAAATAAAATCCAACTGTTAAAATCTCCTAATTGAAAAATAAGAGTTCTTCTGGCAGTAGGAGTTCTAAACAGAGCAGGAAACCGCTGGGATTAAAATCCGCCAAAAGATGACAGCTGGCCTCGCTGGAATTTCGGACACCCCTTATCCCAGGTCTGGGACTCTTTGTTGTTTTTGTTACTGTAGTAATTACTTGACTTTTTGGTCTTTAAGTTACTTTTTGTTACTGTAGCAAAGAGACAAGTAAAAAATTCCGGAGGGAGTATTTTTGTTGGTTATTTTAATGAGTGTCGCACCCCCTTTTTCGTTGAAAACGAGTTTAAGGTTTGAGACGGATGCTAAGCATAAATGGATGCTTCGCATAATGCAATGAAGTCGCCACCCTATTTTTCTAAGGTTTAGGGAACCTAATGTCATGGCATAAAATAAATAAACTAAGGCATAATGGTCTAAACCAAAGAACGGTGGTTCGAGGTCGTATTTATGGACTTGGGAAGGTGTTAGGTACCCAAGTCACATCCTAAAAAGGTTACCGGTAAAAAAGGGTGTTTGAAAACAGTTTTGATATACAAAGATTTGTTTAAAGATCGAAGCATGTCAACCTCCTCTTCCCACGAACTCAAGTCACTTTCCAATCATTTACATAGGCCAATGATTGAATCATGTCAACAGAGTTCGCTTACCGAATTGGGACACTTTCCGATCATTTAAACATTTTTGACGTGGTTTGGCCCTCAAAGGTGACGTTACATCTTAGCATTTTTCGTAGGGACATGTTATTTCCGTTTGGGTCAGAGGGATGGGGTTACCATTTTGTCTCTATGCTAGAGCGGACGTTCCCCCATTTTCATCGAGCCATGCATGACTTAGTTACTACGTGATCTATCATGGTTAAAACTAGCAAAGTATATTTGTATGAATGCACATAGGTTGGTATGGCCTTTAGAGCCATCATGCGTATCACTTAATAAGAAAACAATTAATCTCATGGTAATTAAATGCGAGTGACGTAAACATGTAGGCATGTGGGTTGATTTTAATTGCTAACAATTCTATATGTCATGCATACGATTTGGTGGTTCTAGCGTTCCCTAAGGTTAAGGCTTTGGACCTTCGTGTGAACATACAAGGAAACGTTTTAAGGTAATCTTACCTTTTGGACGAACCCCGATCGACGACAATTGACATAAATACTTTAGGTATACAAACATGCACGATTTAACTACTTAGCTAATTATTACAAACCACAGTCCAAAATAATAACTACTTATCTAATTATTACAAATTGGAGGTCGGAATAACTATCTAACTAATTATTACAACAATTGAAATAACTAATTAATTACAACAAGTTGATAATGAGTAATTACTTTATTACAACAAGTGAAAATAGGCAATTAATTACAACAAGTTTAGCAATTAATTATTACCTCATTCATGCAATTAAAAGTAATTGACGATTAATTATCGTATACGAATGCATGGAAATAATGCCTACAATTCTAATGGGCCGGGCTTAGGCCCATTCTTGGATTCCTAATTTTGGACAATACACGTGCAAATCATTTTTGCGGAAATCATTTAAATTAAATAAAAGAACGGTAAAACGTACTTTTGAGCGAGGATTTAAAGTTTTTTAACCTACAAAGCGAGAGTGTTAGCGAATGTTTGAAAATAAATAAATGATAAAGAGCGCATGTAATATTTATTTAATTTGACGAATAAATATTTAAATAAACATGATAAACAAATAAATATTTTATTTCATGTCAAATAAATAAATAATTGAACATAAGAAGCAAGTAAACAATTAATTAGACATGGCAAGCAAGCAATAAATTAGTTCATTTATTTCATATGAGCAATTTATAATTATTTAAACATGGCATAATTAATATTCGATTTATTTATAACATGCAAACATATTAAAAATCTCATAATAATTTAAACATGGCATAAACACGTTATTGTCATGTGAACATACGAATATTTCATATGACTCGAATAATGCATAAAAAAACATACAAATGATCCATACGATTTAAATATATCATTTGACATATGAACATTTTAATATCATTTAAACACAAAATAAAAAGCATACGAATGATTTATGCAATTTAACATGTTATAAAAGTATACGAATATTTTTATTAATTTAAACATGTTATAAAAGCATACGAATATTTTTACAATTTTTGACGAAAAATAAATGGGTGGGCCCCACATTTGAATTTTGGACATGACAAAATGGGCTTGGACTTAATCCAAGCCCAAAACAATTTAATTAAAATAAATGGGCTTGGCAAAGGCCAAGCCCATCACCTTTCTAATTTGAAAGTCCCGCACCAGTAGCCATCTCACTCCCTTTCTTCTTCTTCAACGTCGCCGGCCACCATGGCCGGCGACTCAAGCTTTGCCCAACCAATAAATCCGACCAGAACTGACCCAAAAATTACAGTAGCAATGACAGCAACTCAAGCAAGGCAAAACAACAATTTTTTTAAATGAAAACAAGTTGCCAAATTTCACATGAATAAATAGGCTAATTAACATGCATATTAGGCTAGTAATTACTCAAGACCACATACAATTAAATTGAAGGAAGGGATATGTAATTAGCATGAAAACTAAGCATGTGAGGCAAATTTAAGCAATTAATTTCATGCTTTAGAGACAAAACGAAAATTTAGAGAGAAGCTTAGTGAGAGAGAGCTTACTATCCAGGAGAGAATTTGGCCAAAAAGGATGAACAAGAAATTGGAGATTAAGAGGAGATTTTGGTGCCCCTTTCTTGTTGATAATTGCTTGCTATTTATAGGGAAAATAACAAGGTGGAGTCGGTTGGTTGCTTGGCCAAGAATCGAGGGAAAGGTGGAAAGGTGAACAGTGGCCGGAGTGGAGGCCAAGTTTGGGTTTGTGTGGCCTTGGATCACTGATGGGAGGTTTTGTGATGATCACATTAGAGTCTGCAAGCTAGCTAGGAAGAAAGGAGAGGCAATTTGGATATTTCATGCATTAATTGTTATTAATGCATGAAATTGGACATGAAGGGATATTTTCATATGAGCGAAATCGTACGAAAGTGAAAATAAATCCGAGCCGAGGAAACCATGACGTGTAGAAAAATAAGACAAGAAAACTAGTGTACAGTAAATAAACGAGAAGTTTGAGTTAACGTATTTATTTTCTCTTCTAGAAATGTCAAAACGTTTGAACGCAAAATAAATGTCCTTACGACAAAAATTGAACGAAACTGAACGAGGTGACGTGAAATAGAAAAATAGTACGTAATTATCAATTAAAGAAATTACGCGTTCGAGCCACGGTCCGAGAAAACTTACTCGGGACCGAGAAAAGTTCGCGTGAAGACAGTCGAAAATACAAAAAACTAAAAAGGCTCGAAATAACATGGAATATTTAAACAAATTAGCCTAGGACCAAGAATCGACAAAAAATTGACCTAGACGAGCTATTAAATGTGGTAAACGTAAAAATACGTAAATGTGTTGACGAAAACCGAAAAATACGGTTTAGTCGAAAATACGAAAAAAATACAAAAAATTCAAAAGATGTGAAATGACGTGAAATATTAAAACAAATAGTCCATGATCAAAAATCGATTGAAATTTGACGTAAACGGGCTATTAATGCGACATGCAATAAAACGAAAAAAGTTGTGACGTAAGTCAAAATTCGGGTAGCAACAATGAGAAATTTAAAAAAAAGTAATTTATCTTACAATTTAATCAGATTAAATAACCTGTGAAAAGTATATTTCATGATCCAATCGTATTGGATTTAATCATCTAATTAACCAAAGTGAAGAAAAAAAGTTCCACAATTTTAATATTTGATGAAAATGCATATGAAATGTTGGGCGGAAGCCCGCCACAACAAATTCAGTCCAAACAATAGATGGCTCAAAACCAGCTGGGCCACCAAAAGTTATACTAACTGGGCCTTTTGTCATTCGAATGATGAGCCCAAATTAAGGAAATTTAATCCACAAATCAAATCCCACTTAAGATTTAAAAAGAAAAAGGAAACACCAATCGAAACCATTGTTGTAAAAACCGGACCGGCCCGGCCGGTTCGACCGGTCCGACCGGGGACCGGTGGCCTGACCGGTCCGGTTAACCCCCTAAAACCGGACTCTTGCTGACCCGGAAAAAACCCGGGTGACCCGGAGGTTCAACCGGAGACCCGGTGACCCGGTGCCGGGTCAAACCGGGTTGGCCACTCCTTTCCTTTAATCCCATTTCATTAATTCATTTTTTTGTTTGTGTTTTTAGTTTATAAGGTAATTAATTAAATTTTATATTTATAAAAATATATAAATAATATTATTAAATAGACCGGGTCGATACTACCGGTTGAACCCGGTTGAACCCGGTTGAACCTTTGACCCTCTCGCCCTCTGACCTGCCCGGGTCAATGTCCCGGGCCGGGTTTTACAACCTTGATCGAAACACACAAGTCGAAGCTCAAAACTGAATCGAAGACCTTACAGAGAGCAGCAGCCATGGAAGCTAGCAACCATAACATCAGCAGCAGTGAGGAATTTGCAGCGGGCTGCTTGCTCTCCATTAAAACCACCTTAGGAGATGAATTCGAGGGTCAAGTCATAACCTTTGACCGCTCCTCCAACATCCTCGTTCTTCATATCCTTCTTATTGAGTTCTATTACTGTTCATTGTCTTTTATTTTCAGCTAACCCTGCAGCAATCGATTCTTGTTCTTTCTTTTTTTTATCTTGTTGGGTTTCTTTGACTCCATTGTTTCACAAGAGGGATCAAAACATGGGCCAAAGAGAAACATACGGTTTTTGAAAGCTAATTACATCAAGGAGTTTTCTTTTCGGGGTAAAGCTGAGGACCCACTTGATATCAAGAAGTGTTTTATCGATCTGCATAGTCTTCAAGCTAGAGAAGAGTTGGCCTTAAGGTGATTTTTAGAGAACCCATATGGGAATTCGTCCTTCTTTTTTCAATATCGTGGTTTGTCTGTGCTCTTTTGGGTGTTTGTAAAGTTTGGAACTTTTGATTGGTTGTTGAGGAGGTGAATTGGATTTGGAATCGCAGGCAAGCTGAAACAGATGCAGAGAGGATTGGAGTGGGTGTTACTCCTGAGGCACAGAACATTTTCGATGCCTTGTCTAAAACGTATGTGCTCTTACTATCTTTATGCCCACCATGTCAACTGCCATTCTGTGTTTTTCGTTTCTGAGTTTGAGTTCGTTTGTTGACTTCATTCACTCAACTGAACTATGAACAGCGTTAAGTTTGATTGTGAACACATGACTGTAATGATTGTGTTTGGATGAGAGTGAGGGCTGCTTAAAATGAGAAATTATCATACAAGTTTGGAATTTATATGAAGCTGATGCAGTAATGTGTATCATAGTGGTTTGTTAATTTGACTATCATGCTTTCTTCATGTGCATTTTTCTTGTTTCATGTGTACATATATTTGAAAAAGTGTGACAAAGTATTGCTGATCAAACCACGTGGCCGGATATGGCAATGATGACATCGTAGACACGGATTTTAGTTAGAATGGAATGAATGCTCTGGAGTTGGAGGCAATTTTTTTGGGTTAATTTTTGGACATGCTTGGATGTTAGCAAAGGAGATATTAGATCAGTCAACGAAGTTATTTGATCTTTGTGAATGGTTAGTAACTCATTAAGTTTAGATCAGTCAACAAAGTTATTTGATCTTGGTGAATGGTTAGTAACTCATTAAGTTTTTTCATTGAACTTTTTTATGATATTGAGAAGAATAAAGGGTATTCTGTAATGGGATTGATTCACCAGCCAGACTTTAAGTGGTTGCTTTTTTGTCTTGATGAGCTAATCAAGTAGCTTCTTCTTATATGAGATAGAGCAAGTATAGATTTTGGCTTTTGGAATGATGTGGAATGTGTGCGTGACTGTGTCGTTTGAGGTATGCATATGGTACTGGAATAGAGAGATTTAATGTCAAAAAAGTTGATGAGTGGAATAGATAGAGCTATAGATGATGAAAAAAAGATAATTGAGATCTTATGGTGGCTTACTTGAGAAGCTGGTTATATCTTGAAAGGATGTAGCTGAAAATATTGGCAGAATATCCTCTTCTGCATTTGTTTCACTTGAATTTGTCTCTATAGGTGATGTCTCTTTTACCTGTGGATCTTCTGTATCTAGGGAAATTATAGTCTGATAATGATACTCGTTTTCTAGTCTGTAGTCACTGGTGTCAGTATTTTATGAACTAGAGTTGTATTTCTTATTAGCTTTGCGGTGAATGATTAACCATGTGTATCCCCTTGAGTTGAATCTTCACTTATTTAGACTCCTAAAAAGTCATACATTACTAATATTTGGCAAAGAAATTTTAACAACATAGACTTCCACATCCTTTTGTGTCAGGACTAGGACTCAGGGCAGTTCCAAGATGATCCTTTTTGCTCTCTTTGTTTGAATGATTTTAGAAAGGTTTGGTCTGTCTGTCTATCTGGCATAAGTACGTCTTGAATAACATAGTTTTTACTTTTGGGGATAGAACTCTGGAATCCCCCCTATAATTTAAACACTATTTCCTTCCTTGTCCATTTCACTCCATGTCTTAGTGCCTAATTCCATACACAAGTTTTTAAATCTTCAGGCTATACAAGTAGCAATATCAGTTAAGATTCAACTAAAGCATTGTTTTTGGGTTGTCCAGTTGAACATAGTTTATGGGAAGTAGTATTTCATGATTAACAAATGACTCCCTCTGATGTATACAATCAGGCTTCCAGTTCGTTGGGATAAGACTTCCATAATAGTGATGAATGAAGTCCGTGTCAATATCCCATATCTCCCTGAATGCGTCAGTGGAGGAACTCCTGCTGCTAATGACCGAGTGAAGAAAGTGGTAAGACACTAAACATGATGCAAGAATATTACATACTTGTAGATAAGTAAAAGACTTGAGCGGAAAAACCACTTACATGTATATGCTTCCTGGCAGCTTGAGCTTGAGAGGAAGAGGTTGCATGTTCGTGGTGGCAGTCAATAAGCTCCATGTAAAACACCTTGAAGGATGGAATGTCTTGGTTATGTGTTACCTGTACCCAACCATGGCTCAGTGTTGTCTGAGAATAACATATTCCCATATTCTGAGATGATCTGAAAGGATCCAGTTGACGTTATAGTTGGTTTGTGACTTGAAAAGCCGTTCGTTCGTTCATTGTTGTGGTGCTTCTCGCATTCTAAGCTGGTGGTATTCGAGCTAATTGAAGGCAGATTGTCCAGTTTTTGTAGCTGTTTTTAAGTTAACAAGAGCTTGTGTTCCTGTTAGATGTTGATTGTTGTTTAAGTCCCACTAAGCACTAACCACTACCGAATAATTGACAGAAATTATTTGCTTTTTCTTAGATGTTTATCAATTAATTTTTGAATTCCCATCTAAAACTTCTGCACGGATAAGTTTTTTTTGGTCATTTTCTTTTTCAGACTACAATTATATACATTTGCATCTGTTCATAATCATCTGAGAGAAAATGGCATTACAGGGTTCCTTATTTGAGGTGAAATAAATAAGGACCGGAAGTTTAGCTGAAATTTCACGAGGAATCAGGTAATGGGCTTATTACAAAGCCAAAGGCCTGGGCATGGGCGGTGGGACCTTTTCTTTTCTAAATTTTTTTGGAAGAAAAATGAGAATGGAAAGAAGGAGGAGGGGAGAAGTGGGAAATTTACTTTGAAAGAAAGAAAGGATTGCTTTTGCTGAGTTTTTGGACCGAAAAGGACGTCATGCGCCAAAAGAAGACGAGGAGAAAAGAAAGCGGGTAGCGAGTCAATTTGGAGGGAGGGAGATTTCAGATTTTGATTTTACGCCCATCACACTCATATACACAAACGCAAAGTACGGACCTTTAATTGGCTAACATGGGCAGGTGCTATTGCTACGTCTCATCTCATGAATGATGAATCAATCCTACCTACCACTCTTTTTTTATATATTAAGAACCATTACGGTCAAATATCTCACTTAAATGTACGTTATTAAATTGATTAATAAAGAGACATGAGATCTTTACTCCTAATAAATTAAGAGCTATTAGAGGTGTGTTTCTTAAATAGAGAATATGACATGATCGTTTTACATAAATAGATGGGATACACGGAGGTGAGAAAAATAGATAAACTGTGACAACTCAATTGGAGGAGGTGGATTTTGATTTTACGCTCATCATATTCATACACATTACACACATCATCCTCACCCACCGACCTTTAATTGGCTAACATGCCTAGGTAGGTGCTATGTCTCATGAATCAATCAATCCTCCATCGACATATAGGACTAGTAATTTTGTAAGAACCATGAATTTAAATTTACATGAGATGCAAATGAAAATGTTATATATATAATTAGGGTCTGTGTTATATATAAATAGTTAATTTTTTATCAAAATTATATAATATTCGATCATTATAATCGATGTCCACTATTCTATATACGGACTCCTTTCCACGAGAAATGTCCTGTCCGCACGTATAATGCGGCCAGAGCCGGAGCCCGGAGGTCCAGAGCTGACTTATTCTGCACCAAACCAAAAACCAGACAAATAGAGAGACAGAATGAGATTTGTACATATTGTTGCTATACGTTCCTTAATTGACAATACTTGACCCCCAAAAAAGGGAATTGACTATTCAATCTCACAAAAATCCATAGGAATCCTTGATTGAGTCGGTAATTACGGTTAACAAGTTAAGCATCTATCTTTTTTTGTTTTAATATAATATGGTATGCTGAATCTTTCTTTTAGATAAAATTAAAATTTATATTTCACCATATTTGGTTTCTTTATCTCTCTTGAAAATAAAAAGAATAATTTGAATGATTTTCCTAATATGATATTTTTCATTTTTCTAACCCGAAATTGAGGCTTAAGTTAAAAGTGCCACTTGGCATAATCAAAGTTAGTAAATAGAGTAGGCTTAATTAATTAATAGTGGATCATTTAAAGACTATGGTTGCTTTAAACGAGAATTTAATCTCTGGATTAATGAGGATTAGGATGAATAAATGCAACAGACAATCAACTTTTAATTTTGATTGGAAAATCATTAAAAAACAACTCCGCGTTACATCTAAAATGGATCAGGATTAACTTTATTTTACTTTTAATTGAAAAAAAGAGGAAAAGTTGTAAAATTAGTGGGAAGCTTAGTAAAGGTGACGGTGGAGCTGCTCTCCACTTTTTGTATGGAAAGCCTTCATCTTTACGTGAGAGAGGAGAGAAAAAGAGGTAACCATGGTGTACCCACGCTAACAAAACAGTAGGTGTAGCATATTTTTGCAAAATCAGTACTCTTATTTTGCAATTTTCTTTTAAATTTTTATGTCGAAAAACTAAAAAAGAGAGACTGGTGAAGATTCTTTTGGGTAGCAGAGATGTATTTTGGTTTTTTTCTCGCTTTGGGGATGGCTCTGCTTTAACTTTTCTTTCGTACTTTATTTTTGTTTACTTGCTCACCAAGTGGGTTTTTCTTCCTTTTTAGCATCTTAAACCAAAAACCCATCAAGCATTCTTTACTGTTTTTGCGTTTCCTTTCGTGGGTAGGAAACCCAGTTTTTTTTTTTTTTGAGTGGCGTTTTTGCTTTTGTGTTGTATTTATTATTTCCATTTTTTGTTGGTAAGTGTGTTGGGGTTTTGAGAGCTTGGGTTTTATGGCTTGTTTGTGTGTGCGCAGAGGAGTAAGTTTTAAAGACCAAGCAGAATTTCGTTGAGAGAAGATGGCAGGAGGAGGAGGAGCGGCACCACCGCCGAAACAGGAGGAGTTGCAACCACATCCAGCCAAGGATCAGCTGCCTAATATAGCTTATTGCATTACTAGCCCCCCTCCTTGGCGTGAGCTTCTCTAATTCCTCTCTCCATTTTATTTTTATACATTTTTATGCTCTCGTTCCATTTTGGTTATTTAATTGTTTTTTTTCTCTGGTTGGACCCATAGCTGATAGCGATTTCTCTGGTTATTTGCGAGCATACCAATGAGATCTTTTTTTTTTTAAATGTTTATTACGACCCATTTGATGTTGTGGATTGTAACTCATTTTGTTACCAACTTTGTTGGGATTTCTTGGATATTATTTTATTATAATGCAATTTTGTTCCCATTTTGCCTTATTGACTGCGCCAAACCAATATATTATCTGTTTTTGTTTCCTGTTGTTTAATGTCACTGTAAGGAGTGTTTTCTTGACTTGATGGATACACTTTTTCATGAACTTTTAGTGGTGATTGCTTACTTTACAACTTGATCTCAAAAGGGTCCAATGCTGGTAATAACATTTTGCTGGTGTTATGAATATGATGAGACACCATTTAGTGTGTGCCTGTGTGTATTTGTTGAATGGTTATCCTGCATTTCCTGTCTACTTGATGAGTTGATGTTTTGGATTGTTTGCAAAATTGCAGCTGAGGCAATCCTACTTGGTTTTCAACACTATCTGGTGATGCTCGGGACAACAGTGCTCATACCCACGACTCTAGTTCCTCAGATGGGAGGGGGGAATGTAAGTGTTAAATGGTCAAGTTCCCTCAATTTGGGTCACTCTTGCTTCTTGTTTTGATTATATATATTGTTTGCTCAATTTGGGTCGCTCTGCCTGTTTAGGAAGAAAAGGCTAAGATGATTCAAACTCTGCTGTTTGTGGCCGGGTTGAACACAATGTTCCAAACATTCTTTGGCACTCGCCTACCAGCAGTAATTGGAGGTTCCTTTACGTACTTGCCAACTACCATTTCAATTATTTTAGCTGGTCGATACAGTGACATTGTGAATCCTCAAGAGGTTGGCCTCACTGGAAATTGTGTGTTAACATATTCCATACTTTATGATTTGTCACATTGCACATCGCTTGATGCCTTGTCACTTCCTTTTTGATGTCTGTGCAGAAATTTGAGAAGATAATGCGTGGAATTCAGGGTGCCCTTATTGTTGCCTCGACTCTTCAGATTGTTTTGGGGTTCAGTGGCCTCTGGCGAAATGTTACAAGGTTCGTTTAGTTGATGCTATTTGATTAAAACCTCCAACTCTTGCCTCTGACTATAATCTCTTTTGCTCTCTGCCTGAGCTTTGTGAGAGTGAATATGTGTAGTTAGCAAGTCCCTTAGATGGATCACCTCTCTTACAAAATTCCAATTTCTGGAACAACCTTCAAAGTTATTTCAACTTGATTTATGCAAACAATTATAAGATCTTTCTTGCCCTGTAAGCATGAAATATATTTATCAGTCAGTTATATGACTATATTGAACAGATCTCCTACACTGCAGCTAACCAATTTTACATTGTATGTTTCCTTGCTTGGCCCAGGTTCTTGAGTCCATTATCTGCTATTCCTTTGGTTGCGCTATCTGGTTTTGGCCTCTATGAATTTGGCTTCCCTCTTGTATGTATTTAAGCTATGTATTTTTGAAAATTCACTCAGTTGGTACTTAGTACTCATTTAAACTTTGGTTTTGGTATGTCTAGCTCGCAAAATGCGTGGAAATTGGGCTACCGGAGCTCGTCTTTCTAGTAATCTTCTCACAGGTAGAGTCACTAATTCATTGCCATTTTATGTCTACTACGTACTAACTCTTGGAGAGGTCCAGTGAGGCTATATTTTTGACCTTATATGTTAGTAACATTGAGTAAACAACCCTGATATCGTTTGGCAGTATATTCCTCACATGATAAAAGGGGAGAGGGCAGTTTTTGATCGCTTTGCTGTCATATTCTCGGTGGTTATCGTGTGGATTTATGCTCACCTGCTTACTGTGAGTGGTGCATATAAGAACACAGGAATCAAGACCCAATTAAGTTGTCGAACTGATCGTTCAGGGATTATAGGCGCTTCTCCCTGGTAAGGTTCATATAGAACTCCCTATCAACTGTAAATAGTGTTGATGTTTATAAGAATGTGTGATTAAAGCTATTTTTTGACTTGAGTAAGTCTGAGAGGGTATTATAGATGGCCTTTGTGACAGACAACAATATGATTGTACAAGTAGAATGCTGGGATAGTATCATGTCTTAATTTCGTCATTTTGGTGATTATTGAACCTCATTCTTTTCTCTACAATGCTGTTTTTTGTAGGATAAGAGTTCCATATCCTTTCCAATGGGGAGCCCCCACTTTTGATGCTGGAGAGGCTTTTGCAATGATGGCTGCTTCATTCGTTGCCTTAGTAGAGGTTGGTTTACTCTTGCTTAGCATACGAGACACATTAGTAAATTTGATCTTGTGCCTATTCTGTTTAATGGTCCATTTTCCCCTGTGCTCATGGCTGTTGAATAAGGTCTAATGAACTTGTGCTCTGTATTTTGATTAGTTAACCTTGTGATGACGCTATAGTCTCTGTTCTTAAAACCATAAAAAGCAGACCATCCTCTTCTTAATACATGGAATATTTAGAGTGTGCAATGACTCAGTTTTCATGTCTCATGTATTTTCTGTGCTTAAACAGTCCACAGGTGCCTTCATAGCTGTGTCAAGGTATGCGAGTGCCACGCCATTGCCACCTTCAATACTAAGCCGTGGTGTTGGTTGGCAGGTAAGTTTCATTTCGAGCATTTTTCCTCGCAGTTTCTTAGTTCACTACTCAGATGCTAAGAAAAGTGTTAAATTTCTAGATGATTTTGGTATAGTCAATGGAATCCTATTTTTTAAACTTTGTTTTTCCCCACTATTTTCTTATTACAAAATTTCATCCGATTATCCACGACAAAAGTAGAGATTAGTTTTTCCTGTAATGAACAGTTATACTTGTCTGCCTTACTTTATGCCCTGCAAAATGTTTCATTTTCTTCCGGTAATTATTTAATCTGGATCTCAGGGAGTCGGAATTCTCTTCTCTGGCATATTTGGAACTGGGGCTGGAGCATCAGTATCTGTGTAAGATTCATATGTGCAATCTCTTACATAGAAGTAAAACCTACTTGTTAATCTCCAATCAATGTATTTGTATTATAACTTTCTTGTTCCACTGCAGGGAAAATGCTGGATTGTTGGCACTGACGCGTGTTGGCAGCCGAAGGGTTGTTCAAATTTCAGCTGGATTCATGATTTTCTTCTCTATTCTTGGTGAGTGATCAAGAGACTCTCTTGTTTTATGCACTACTCTTTCATAAGTACAAGCTGCTCACGTGGTTCATTGTACAGGAAAATTTGGAGCTGTCTTTGCTTCAATTCCAGCTCCTATTGTTGCAGCCCTCTATTGCCTTTTCTTTGCCTATGTCGGTAAGTCCTCCTCAACATCTAAAAGCTCATATTCATTATCAAAATCCGTTTATAGCAAATCATGTTATGAGTATATGTGAGAAGCAGATGACATTAACATAGAAAACCATAACTAGAAACGTCATTAGTTCAGGCCTTGCAATTTATAAGAACACGGAATATTGTGAAATTGGATTCATCTTGTATTGATATCTGTAGTACATATTTATGCATCACCAGTAGGCTATTCTAGATACAATTGCTGCTTTACAAGACAAGGTACAGTTATGACAAGACTAAATAGCTTGATAGGCTTAATCTATCTTTTCTCATCATCGTTACAGTTGGCATGCTTAGCCTTGGAGGAAACTTTACTCAGTAGTCAGTACAATTTAATGGTTCATGCAAATATACGTGTGCAGGCTCGGGAGGTCTCAGCTTCCTGCAGTTCTGCAACTTGAACAGCTTCAGGACGAAGTTCATCCTCGGCTTCTCCATTTTCATGGGCTTGTCTATACCACAGTACTTCAACGAGTACACAGCTATCAATGGTTACGGCCCTGTCCACACTGGAGCTAGATGGGTAACTCCTATGCCTTTCCCCTTATTTAACATCTTGAAATCTGGTTTGGCTCATAATTGGAATCTGATCATGTATTTGCTTCTTGGGCAGTTCAATGACATGATCAACGTGCCATTCTCATCAGAAGCTTTTGTTGCTGGCGTGCTGGCGATGTTCCTGGATGTCACGTTGCACAAGAAAGACAGTGCGACGAGGAAGGACAGAGGCATGCATTGGTGGGACAAGTTCCGGTCATTCAAGACGGACACGAGAAGTGAAGAATTCTACTCCTTGCCATTCAACCTTAACAAGTTCTTCCCATCAGTGTGATTCGGAGACACGTAGTTGGTGTGAGTGCTTCCACGGTTACATTTCTGCTAGTATGATACGGCGTGAAACTTCACCCATTTGCGCAACTCCCCTTGTTGGGTTACACAAGAGTAGGACATGGTTTCTGTCTAAGGTGGTTCTATTAACTAGTAGCAAGTTTACATCTAATATGGTCCCGAGTTGAGTCCAACATTAGTACAATGTTATAACTACGATTACTGTAGCATTAACAACAACACTGGTTGATTTTGAGACCGTATGATATGGAACCTAGCAACAAGACAGCATCGTTGCATCCATGGTTGACCTATTGATTGTAAAGAAACACTTGGGTTTTGGTTTCGACTCCAAAATCAATGATTAGAAGCTGGTTCCAGTTTTCCTAAACAGTTGATTATTGTTGTTAGGTAAAAATTCAATTTTTTTGGTCAAAACCATTAGTTATCCAATGACTACATTAAATACCGTATATTTGGGACTGGAATTGCAATCATGGAAAGGGCAGATCATTATTGTCTAAATCCCTCAGATTTCTCGCAGAACTTGCAATCTCAATCTCATGATTTATTTATTTATATTTGACCAGTTTATTATTTATTTTATATTCTATTTTTATTTTGAACGACTCATTAATTTGTTTGGTCATCCTCAATGATACAAAAGGTACACCAAATATTCTTCTATCGCTCTTGCTTCTTAACCCAGAATTCAATGCTATTCAAACTTATCTTGGCATTTACATATTCAAGGACAAACCCATTTAGGACTACTCAGTTCATAATCTCAAAACATAATTAAGCAGTAAATGTTTATCTTTTTTGTGAAATAAGTTATAACTTCGATCATCCGATTCTGAGATTTCAACCAAATTCGGTAAACAATTACTAATTAGAGGTTAAATCATTTGGGTTATTTATGGAGTTGATTAGAGTGTGACACTGACACCCATTTGATGCTGGTTGACTGGTTCCCTCAAGCTACATAATTTTGCAATTATAATTCCTTTTAAGTGTCTAAAAAAATTAAGACAAATACTTTTTCTTGATTTGATTAAATCAAATGGAAGGTGTTCGGCGACAGGGCGACCACCACAACTGCTCATGTCTATTCTTGGATTAACACGAAACATAGGACATGTCGTCGCTGCAGCCTAACTAAGCAAGCTAACAACCAATAATTTAAAATCAAAGTGACAAATTAGCTCTATTATTACTTTATTACAGGACAAATTACGTACACCTTTTAAGCTCACCATACCAATCACTGAACATGCGGCTTCGATCAGCAAATTTCAAAGCAGCAAAAAGAAGAAAAAGTGGAAACATTTTCTTGTAGTAATGCATGAATTTCTCGACAAAACGTCAATCAAAGTGTCTCCAGAGACAAAAATAGCTCAACAGTGGTATTTTCTTTTTATCAATTTATGGGTTCCACGGAATTAAATTAAACACAAATTTGTCAATACAAGAGTTACCACTATAGGTATTTAACCGAGCGAAATTGATTCAATTCAGAGTTTTATTTCGATTAAACTTGATCTCGTAGCTCTTCTCAAATATAAGGAAATAATCAAATTCTAGAATTAAAGACCGCAGTTCTCATATGAGCGATCAAAAAAATTCAAGCATGTGCATCGTCAAGTTTCGTTATTGTTCGCTATTGTTCCTCCCATGATTATAGAAGCTTTACACTTTTTGGTGCGCTCTAATATCATCGGGTTAATAAATAAAAATCTCTTTGGAAGTTTGAACTTGTTGAGATTTCTATGCTTTATTTTATACTACTTGATTACAACGGCATTGCAAATTCTTTTCTTCCTCAAGCTCATAACCAATGTTGACCCAATTATGGTTTGATAAAAGTTGAAATACTAGAAAACCATATCCTAAACCCTAATATGATTAGGATCAAGGAAAAACATAACTAAGAAGGATTTTCTTCTAACAAAAAGGAAATGTTTTTTTTATAAGAAAAAAAATGTTTTAATTAAAGGTTGTAGCATCTTACAAGATTGTGCCACCTCTCTATCGCCATTGTTAGAAATTAAAGATTGATTCTTTTTTAAGTTAAACAAAAAAAAAAGTTATTGCCACTAACTAGCTTGAATGCAGTGAAGGGAAAGATGCTTGGTGGCATTATGTTGTTAAGGACCATTAAAATTCTCAATTACAGACTGAAGAATATACCATCCATATATAGCTTCATCATCCCACTTCCAAAAACTTATAATTCTGCCCCTCAAGAATATTGATACACTTTAAAGTTTTTTTTTTACAGACGAAAATGAGATCCAATTCGAATTTGAAACCCTAAGGATATCTTTATTACTAATAAAATGTATTTATTTGTTTTTTTAATAATAAAAAAGGTATCTAAAGCCGCCCACATTTTTGACCTTCTATTATAATCCATCGATGCTAATCATATGTTATATTCTATGCTTACTTAACAACAACTTTAATAATTAAATGGTAAAAATACTTATCTATCTTTAAATTAGATTTTGAATTCAAATCTGAAAAATATAGTAAACTATACGAGTTATCTCACTCTAGATTTAACAATAAATTTAAATTTCTTGGTGTTATTTCCACGGTTATGATTCTTAGGACAAAGTTCTTTGGTAATACTCCCTCCTAGTTTTTTTAATTATCTTTTACTATTTGGGCACGCATATTAAAAAAATCGGATGACTCACTATTTGAGACAATTTTGCCCCGAATTTTTTCCAACGTACATTCGAAAAAAAGTACGATTTTTTTTTGGCCAAATAATGAGTCATCCGACATTTTTAATATACGTGCCGAAATAGTAAATGATAATTAATTTAACTCGGAGGGAGTACCTGATACTCTCTGTCAAACATATTCCCAGCTTGGAATAAAAACATAGATATAGACAAGACAAAATGACCTACTCATTTTCCAACTTCCTATGAAAGCTAAGCTACTGTGCTCAAACATTTTCTCGTTCTAGACCTAATTTTGTACTACAACGCTAGCTAGTACTGATAATAAATGTACAACTATAATATCATACGAAAACCACGATCAAATGCCAACTGGGGGATACTCGAGATGATGAGCTCCAGGATTAAACTCATCCACACATATATATACGATCGAAAATCTGCTACGAAATTAACTTCACAATATACATAAGAGGTACTAGCTTCAAGTCAAACCAGTTTGGGAAAGGATCAAATTCAATGCATGTTCTTTTGTACTAATTGTACTTAGCTCAAAGTACAGATTAAGGGCATGCTATTGCTAACTAATCTTGAATATTAATAAAAGTCAAAAATTAAATATATGTTTGTGTACAGTGCATGAACAAGGTCATGGAATGAAATAGTTGCAAGAGTGGTAGTGGTGGTGATGCTTCAATTCTTACAATTAATGGTCTTTTTGTCTATATGTATTGTCAATTGAATCCTGAACACTTATTAGCACTTTCATTATTTATTTTTTCCTGTTACTTACAGACATTCCTTAAATTAATTGTTTTGTTTTAGTGGAAGGTTTGTGTTTTGTATTAAAGGGAGAGGAATGTAGAGAAAGCTACTTTAAAACCATGTCAAATCATGTCCTTAACGGCAAAGAAATAAAAAACAAAACACTAACCCCACTTTGGGAAGAAGAAGGAAGACCTCTCAACTTCCATTGTTTGGTAGCTAGGCAAAGTTGTGGTAAGAAAATTAAGATCGGTAATGTCTAGTGTGAGTGATTTTTGACTCTATCATTCATTATTAAAAAAAATTACAAATTCGATCTTATAAATAAATCAGTTTAGTGGAATTATAATTAATCATAATTTAATAAACATAAAAATACGTGTGATTCGTATCTGAATAAAAAAAATTAGGGTGGTTGATGGTTAAAGGCCTAGACCTAAATTTGTTGGCCCGTACAATCTATGAATAATTATGGGGTATTGAAGCATAAGAAGTTAAGGTAGCCCATTTAAAATTAGGTGATGTAGTTGTCTACAGAAGCCATGTTAGAGCAACAAATTGTCTATTTCACCCTTTATTATGTGAGCCTAAGATAACCAACATCTCACATGGCTTGCATAGATTGACATTCATATCAGAGATGTGTTTACACATGATTTCTTTTCCTTTCTTTTTTCTTTTTCTGATGCATTGCAATCTGAAGAGTGTGCTAAATTACTAATAATAAGTAATAATAACACAGCAAGATTTGCAGAAAGTCAAAGATCTCTAAGAAGATTGCTGTCCCTTTCTCTTAATCTAGTTAATTAAGGTGTTTGATCGCAAACAAATCTTTAGGAAAACATGTATAAACATTTTTATAATCAGAGATTAAATAAAGAAATTAAGAAATACTAATACTGTTTCGTGATGTGGGTGTTTTGATTAGAATAAAATCTGTGTTTTTTTGGCTTATATGAGTTGGAACACGACACTTAAAATGTAGTTGGTAACTATGGTACTAGGGTTTGCCTCCAATCTCTGACAATCAAAAAAGCCGGCACCCACCTTCTTCATCTGTAGTATTTTCCTTGTTTGAAAATTAATAAATAATATGTTCGTTAGAACTTGGGATTATTAATAATATTTGGTTGGTTCATTTTTCTTTTTCTTTGTTCTTTATTTGATCAAAACCATCTAATGATGTGTTCAACGTCACCTTTCATTCACGCACACTCCACAACAAATTTAAAAAAAGATTAGTTTTATGAAAAAAAAGCATCTCAGTTTATCAACATCTTTCGATTATGTCTTTCAAAAAAAAAAAACATCTTTTGATTATGTGCGTGCTAAGCCTTGGCTAATGTAACTCCATGGGGATTTTGCATTGGATTGTGAAACTTTTACCAAAAGCAGTGATTAATCATATACTAATGGTTTCGCATGCCAAGCACACTAAACTAGCCAAATTAGTGTCTAATTTACGTTACGCGTAAATGATTTTATAGCTCGGTGATAGTAATTTTTATAAAGTAGAAAAGATAAAAGGCTTTAAAGAAAGGGAGATGCTAAAAGTTGAACTCATACCAAACTTCACTAATTCCTTTGCTATCACCCTTCTGCCGAAGAGTGTTAAACGTACCTAAAAGGAGACAAAAATTTACTACGTGACATTTAACTCCTTTCCACTCCAAACAAACGGGGACTACATTTATCAATATATAAACAAATATTTTTCGAAATTTCATAGTACTACATGAGGCACACAAAAACAATTAAAATAAATAAACATCCAAATACCCAATAATAGTATCAGAAAGTAATGAAATTCTTCCCTACAGACCAGCATATATCCTTAAAAGTTTCCAACTTTGTTAATTTTAAGCCATTACTACTTATGAATGATCCATTTAGGAGCAAAGGATAATGACGGCAAAATATTATTAAGGAATACAAGGAGAAACCAAAGTTTAGTTTTTACAATCGGTAGTAATTCTTGCAAAGGAGAGAGCTCGGTTTGGAGTGAGTTAAGGAATATAAGGAGGGACAACAGCAAAGTTTCGCTAACCCAATACCGAAAAAGTGCAGCTTTGAGCAAGGCAGTGCTTCTTGCAAAATAATGAAATTTTAGGCCTGGGGTTCGAGTCTATTAACTTGCAACTTTACGTTAAAAAACAAAACATGATTGTATAACAATTATAAAAGATCCAAAATCCTCTTTAGATTTTATAATTACTGTAGAAATTTTGAGGAATTAAAATCCAGGGTTGGGAGGAAAACCAAAGGCAAAGGGCGTGACAAAGGAGGATAAGGTGGTGGTGGTGGGGTGTCCTTTTCCATTGTCCATCCAAAGGAATCTCTTCCTCACCATCACACGCCTGCTTTGCTTCTTGTACCCTTTGCATGCCCATTTAGGCCAATACCCCAATTCTATATTTATAACCTCCTTAGTCTCAAAAACCTATTCTATATATATATATAACTCTCTACCCTAACCAAACACCATTGTTCTAGTTTCCCTTCTCTCCAAACACCACAAAAAAAGAGAAAAAGAAATACACAAACCTTTGGCTATTGTCAAAACTGCAGACTATGCCCGGCCATCCTTCTGTTTTCTGACATCTCTCCACGTGGCACCCTCACCTGCATCTGGTCCATGCCGGTGTTAATTAGTCCAATGTCTATTATAATGTTCCTCGAGTAATTAAATATTATACCACTAAGTTTTAAATATAGGAATGTCAAGATTGTATCTTAGTAATGTACTACCAAATTTGTTTAAATAGTTCCATGTGGAGTTTAGTTAGTTGAGAAATGAAGGGAAGGCCTGCTTGAATAAGACGTTTTACTACAAACTTATATCTAATATATGTATGAAAGTGGGAGAGCTGTATCGAAAGAGACTGCTGCTTACTTCACCCTCACCTCCTTCTTATCTCTCCCCTTCTTCTTCAGCATCTTCTTGCTCAGTTGCTCTCCTTCAGTTCTAGAGAAACACAAGATCGATAGCTGGTGAAGAGAGATGGGGAACTGTCAAGCTGTAGATGCGGCAGCCTTGGTAATACAGTATCCAAATGGGAGGATAGAGAGGTTTTACGGGCCAGTTCCTGTTAGTGAGGTGATGAAAACAAACCCTGGTCATTATGTTTCTTTGATTATTCCGTTGCCGGGTTCTGGAGAAGAAAAACAAGAGCAGAAAACTGTACAGTTCACTCGCGTTAAGCTTCTCAGGCCGAACGATACTCTCGCGCTCGGCCATGCTTATCGCCTTGTTACAACCCAAGGTAACAGGAGAAATGTTTATCCAAATTTGGCTCTGGTTTAAAAACTTATGCAATCACATATTGTTCTTTTGGTAGAAAGTTAGGATGGAAGTTCTAACATTTTCGATCCTCTATTTGTGGTTTGCAGAAGTTATGAAAGTTTTAAGAGCGAAGAAATACGCAAAAATGAAGAGGCAGGAATCAGATGAGAAGTCAGAGACGGCACCTGAAAAACAGAGCTCAGACTGTGCCGCAGGAAACAAGTCTGACACAAAGAAGGAACGCCAGGTATCTATCTCTCTCGCTATACCTGTTAACAATCAGAGTTTATTCTTGAAGCTTTTCTCGATAGCTTTAATTTTATGTAGGAAAACCCTTCAAACCAAGAATTACATTTGCCAAACCTGATGCTATGTCCATCAGTACGATACCTAGTGCCTAGAGACCTTTCTTCTTTTAATCTCCATGGACAATGCCAATCAGTCATCAGACAACAGGAGAAGGCCTGTCCAGTAAGCAGATAATGATTTCTGCAAAACAAGACATTTGCATAATCAATCCTTACTAGTCTATTTCCAGAAACAAAATGTATAAAGGGTTCAATCACAACAAGCTCGTAATCATTTCACACGTTCAACATGCCTAATGACCAATTGAAAATTGAAAGGAGGATTGAAGAAATAGCCCATAAAAGAAATAGTTAGCTTTTTACCCATAGCAGAAATGATCTTGAATAATAAACAAGAAATGTAAATCACCGATGTTCATTCCAAATGTTTCACTCTTATTTTAAAATACTGACCGCTGCAAGTGATTTCCAATTTACAGGTAGTGAAACCTGAAAGACAACGATCGAGAACATCATCAACTAACTCAGCTGCGCTGAAATCATGGCGCCCCTCCTTACAAAGCATCTCTGAGGCTGCCAGCTGATGGCATTTCCAGATAAATTTCTCTTGAAAAGTGCAGTAGACTGCTATCACTATGTACAGCCTGGTTATATAATAGGCTCCTAATTCACTCGATCAGAGGAGATGGGTAGCGAGATGCCAAAGGTGTTATCAACCAGAGCTCTCAGTTTCAAACCATTTTTAAGCCATAAGAAATCTGTATAGCTACAAATCGATCAATGGATCTGATATTGTTTCACAAGTATCTGCTACCCCCCATGATGTGTGAGTATATGATAGATCAGGAACTTAAATACAACATAAATGGAAGCCTATGAAAATATTGTAATTAACAAAACTCAACGTGTTTGGTTTGAGTTACAAAATTCCCAGTCTTCATCAAAAAAAATTTGTGCCCATAGCAATGCAGCCCTTGCTGCCAAAGGTGCTCCAGGTAATTTCTTCTCCTTGAGAGCAACCAACATATCAGTAAAAGGCTCCACCAACAATGTCCCAGGTCCTCCATACTCTTTGTGCATGAAGTTGCTAAATATCTGGTTCAAGCACTAAAAGCTAGTTACAATCAATTACATATTTGAATCCTCAACTTTAGACCAATAAAGCATATAAAAAAACACATATAGGATACAGAGATTGCCAACATTTGGGACTGGGCCAAATATACACAAAAAGTTAGAATTGATGGCAGTTGTCTCAATAATATTGCTTGCTGTGTTGTCAGCTCAGATATTTCTTTGGATGTTCAATTATTAACTATTATCAAGTCCACAAACACAAGGATTGGATGAGATAAGAAAAAAAAAGATGTTAGGCCAAGAAATGCAACATGACTAAAATAACAAGAGAACAAGTTCTAAGCAAATTGTATGGACTCAATAAATCAGACTTAGGCCCGAAGGTCCACCAGGGCCATCATTCTCAATCATCTCTAAAAACCAAAATAATAAAGGATACACTGTTTCCAGCATGATCAATCAACTTTAAAAACTGACGTGGATTTGGAAAATTCTTAAGCAAAAGACTATGCAATAAAAACAAAAGAGTTGCACTTTTTTCTTTCCACTGTTGTAAAGGACTATTCACTTCAAAGAACTATTTTTCCTAATTATTTGTTTGACGAATTTGGCCATACTTGTAGATGTCACATCATTAAGTAGAATTTTGAGAATTATCCCTTCTCCATTATCATTATCCTAATAAGAAAAGGACCTAAAATCTTTTCCAAATTCAAGCTATACCGTTTTTTCCTTCTCTTGAATAAGGAAATAGAGTCTGGTGGTTTTAGCCGGAATTTCCAACATCTTCCTATCAAGCCATCTTTTTCAGGCACAGAATATTATAGGCCCATAGGCATAGTCTAGTGGTTTCAGCAGGAATTGCAAACATCCATCCTATATAGCCATCTTTTTTCAGGCAGTGTATCATAGGCCCATAAAGTTTGTTGGTTCCAGAAGAAATTTCTATCAATCTTCCAATATAGCCATCTACAACTCATTTTATCAGTGACTAGTTCACCACAGCACACTAACTTTCAGAGGAAAGCACATTGTGTACTGTCTTTTCAGGGATATTGCACCTATGACTGCATTGTTGGGTCAGCCCTCCCATTGTCCGTGCTATGTTGAACAATCTCATAACCCAGATTGTACCAGTGCTTTGCGTTTTTGTCAAGTACTTGGATGGTCCACGCTATTCCATAGCAATCAGAATATGAAATAAATCTACTTACTTCACAAGAACGGTAGAGCTAATCAGCTAGTTTTAACACACCTAAAACCATTTGGGAGTTCAACTACCACGTTCCTTCTTCCAATAACTCCCATACATCAGTTGTTTTGCTGTCAAAGCATGCCGATAATTTTAAACGTCTAAGCTATGTGAACGGTGTATTCAGTCTATCAGTCTGCACTAATACTGGAAGTTCAAATGACTTACTCTAATCCTGTTCTTGATCTTACTTATTCTTAACTCAGTTAATTATGTGAAAACACATGAATTGTTAGGTCCAAAATTGAATTTAGAAATCCTTGTAGCAAATCCTGTAGATATTTATCCAAACACCTCAAAGTACAGGTTAAAAAGAAAATTCCTAGGTGTCATACCAAAAACCAACATCAAAGGAAGAAAGAATCCATCAGAAAACATCATGAAACATGTTGTGATCATGTCCTTAAGTTACCTATCACTAAAGAATATAGTAATCACATCTGAAACACTCAATTATAAGCATTAATTCAGGCTCTTGCCAAAAGCATCAAGTATAAATAAGATTTTCTTGATAACATAAACAACATTTTCATGGCTGTATGTTGGTCAGAAACGGAAGGCTTAGTGATAAGCTCGCGTTTTAAGTTTGGTAGTTACATAAATTTTATTTTATTTCATTTTCCTTTTAAGTTTTCTATGAACTGAAAAAATACTGTGCCATCTTAAAATCATACCAGAAACTTCAAATATTACATCCTTTGGCAAGTCACAGAAATCCATAGCATCACAATCTTGGTGATGGATCTGCCCACTTAATGTTTCATTTAAGACATAATGGCAATCATATCTTCTGTTATACATTTTAATCGTTACCAATATGTTAAAGTGCCATTTCATTTTCTGGACAAGAAAAGATAAAAACAAAGAAAATAAAGATTTGGTATGCACTATTTCATCTAGGTCGAATTAACAGGGCCTGTATTGTTAACTAGCGAGGAATGAAGAACAAAAGGTCATTCACCAAGCTCTGCTTAACGGACTTCAAATAAATTCATTTGACAACAAAGTAAAATGCAAGATGCAAACCCGAGATCTCGAGGACAAATAATAGCTTCACTTGGACATTTTATCAAGTACCTTACACACACATAAAAGCTAGAAACGTGGTTTGTACCACTGCAATCAGTTATCAACTACCACACAAAAAAACTCCTTAAACATCCCAAACAGTTAAACAGTTAAAGAGCTCCTAATCAACAAGCAACAAGAACAAAATACACAGCAATAAACTATCATTACCTCGGAGCAAACATCAACAACGTTATGAAGATCGTCACCGAAATTTTCCTTATCTTTTGACAATCTCTTCGACAGTTCAGTCCTAAACTTCTCGGTCTCCTGAAAATGCGACAAAAACAACTAACACCCATCGGTACTTAAGAAATTGAGCCAATTAGACAGAAGTAAAAGCTTTAGGTGTGTCACTTACCGATTCTGCAAATTCAGGTATGGGGTCCGGGTAAACGTATCTCTGAGAAGGCCGGGTCGGTCTTAAAGCGCTCGCGGGGATGGGTCTAACGAACCCGAATACGGAAGAGGAAGAAGGAGGGTGTAGGTTTAGAGGAGAGGCGCGTAGGATAAGAGTGGTGGAAATGGAGGAGGTTAGTGTTTTGGCGGGAGAGAAGGGGAATGGAGGAGATGTGGAGACGAGAAGAGGAGAGATGACGCTGTGGAGAATTGCCATGGACAAAGTTCAAGATACCAGGAAAGGAATTCAACAGCATATTATTACAAATTATAAGGCCCAAAAAAGTCAGTCCGCCCCATTTATCTGAGTCAAGTTTGAGATCTGTGGTGGAGTATTGGGCCAAGAAAGCCCATATGGGAGACTTTTTGGGCCTTGTAGTTAAAGAAAGTTGATGAACAAAAGGTCGAGGTTGATTGATCGGATAAGTTGAGATTAACGACATGTCGGAATTGATAAAACAGTTAAATTGTGCCGTGTGTTAATCAGATGGGTGAGTAAAGTAGACAGAATCAATCAATCAAATCCGGAAAATAAACACACCTTTTAATTAAAAGTAAAACATAGATGGTTTTGCAATATTTTAATTCTAATCAAAATCCAGAATGGATATAGCTTTTAAAGGGTCCATCTTTGCAATTAATTTAGGTAAAGTAATTATTTCAGGCGCATCAAGATTTTGTTAGCCTTGATCGATTAGGAGGTTCATATTCTTCATATTTATCGATAAAGCTAATTCGGTTACGGACTGTCTAGTGAATCTCGCTTATGTTTCTCCTACCCCTTTTCAATGACACTCTCATGTGTCCGCTTGTGTAGCTGCATACTCCCTCCTTCCCAAAAAAAATGACGTTTACTATTCTGGTACGTATCTCAAGATGGTCGGATAACTCACTATTTGAAATAATTTTGCCCATAATTTTTTTTCGGTGTTCAAAAAAAAGTACGATTTTTTTTGGGATCAAATAAAAATCATCCGGTCGTTTTGAAATACATGCCGGAATAGTAAACGTCATTCTTTAGGGGAAGGAGTGAGTATCTCTTCGGAGATAATGTAGGATTCTTTTGATGTAATGTAACGCTTCAAAACCTTTTTTTTTCCAAATAAATGAGTAAATTATTTTTTTATATTAAATATTTATAGTAATAAATTATTGTAGTTTTTTTTATAGGCAGAGATAAGATTTAACCCTGAATTTAAGACCCTATTAATATTTATGTCACTATGAGTAACGTGGTCGTTGACTTTAACTTTTTATTATTATGTAAATTTATATGATTTTTGTAGGGATACTAAATTCTATTTTTATGGCATTTTAAATTTCTTCCAACAGGACCGAGTATGACAGTGTGTCCTAGAGAAGAGTATGTAAATTTAAATTTAGATGATAATCATTAGATAAGTTAATAAGATTATAATCAATTAAAATTTACTTTATTTTCAAAATTAAGTAAATATATAAATAATTTTAAAAAAAATATCTTAAGGATCTACTAGTCTTTCTTAATTCTCTATAATAAGAACAAGCAAAGTACAACCTTTCGGCTTCGGTAAAAAAGGAAATGAAAATCTAGCTCGTGTCCTTGGATAAAATATATAAAAAAATGATATTTGGTTTTTGTAGTAGATTATTTATTTTTATTTTATTTTGTTTAATCTTTATGGTATAAATTTGTTAGTATTAATTTAAAAACTAGTCACACGGTAAAAATTATATTAAATAAGTTTATATTATAGAGATCAAATTAAATAAAATGTTGTGTAAATAATTAAGGACGTGATTGACATATCCAACAATATTTTGTTTAATTTTGTGTATTTGTATAACAAATTATAGTAATACTTTTGTGAGATGGGTTGTGTGATTGAATAGAAGAGTTTTGTCTTCAACTCTTAATAACATGGAGGAGCAAAGCTAGGTCCAAGAAGCACTACTGCAAAGGCATTAATAAAGAGCACGCAAAACGACATCAACCCCGCTCCCTCGAGAGTTGCCACTAGTCCATTCCATCCATATCTTTCTAACTTCTTTTCATGGCATCCAAAGAAAAACCAAAGAATAAAATGAGTTGGAAAGCCATTTCCTCGCCCAAAAACACCTACCCCTCCTCTATTCTAGCTTTAGTTTAATTAGCAGCCCCCATTTATGTTATTAGCGCGTTAACGTTTGAGTATCGTACATTGTGGAATGACTCTTATTTTAGCAGGAATTGTTTTTATTTCTTATATTTAAACTCGAACGCTTTACCTAGATTTAAAGGTGAATATATAATTTTTTTATCAGTCGAACACAACTCAAGTGGCGCATATATATACAACTATTTTGTACGATATTCTTGGTGTGAGATCAAGTATATTCTTTACTTTTGAAGCTTTTCCTTTTTGTTCCCCTGAAGGCTGGCCAAAGTATAAAGAGATGGTGACATTTGAGTACAATGAGGACTAGAGAAGAGAGTGGTGGTGTCTTGCATTCTGCATAAAATCAAAGAAACTATATATATACAAAAAATTCAGATAGATATTGTGTCCATATATCATTCTGGCTTTTGAATCCTTTAGTTCATGATCATGGCCCTATACGACATAGCTTTAAGTACTGATCAAAACCCCACGAACACAATTTTCACAACTAGAAATCATCTTCAAAAGCTGAATTTTTTTCTTTAATTCTTTTAGGGGTCCTCCATTTTATTTTCATGGCAAATATACGAATAAAGTTGAATTTTTTCATAACAAAAAGAATAGGTAAAGAGCCAGAGATTCTGCTCGTTGCACACCCCATGAGCCCACTTTTTTTCCAGTGTTGCAAGGAGATATAAAGAAATTCTGGCTTTTGGGTTTATATGTATACTTAAGATTCCTCACTTTAAATGCCATTATGTTATACTCCCTCTGTCCTCCATTACTTGTCGTTTAAGCAGTGGGCACAGAGTTTAAGGTGCCACTGTGCGCGTGTGTGAAACGACGAAGCTGTCCCTCCTCTTCCCTCACCTCTGTATTCCTTGCACCTCTGTATTTCCCTCACCTTTGGCCGCGCGATTTTGCCAAAAAATTTCGCATAATCCCTCCAAAATTCGAGTTCAATTCAAACCAAAAATTGAAACTCTGGCCGCCCAAATTCGAATATATTTGGGCACAATGGTCTCACTTCAACATTTTCAGCTCCCCATTCATTTTTTCAAGACTCCAGAAGTCTCAAATCTCACCCTCTACTCGCATAACCAAGTCTTGCGGCCAAACAATGGATACCAACCAAATTGACCCTCTCACTCTGTTTGCAAACAACCCATTACCATCCTCAGGTGTTGGGATTGTTTTAGAAGATGAAGAACAGACCCCAAATTCGTCGATTTTGGACGCAATCCATGAAGATGCTCCGGACCCAGAACATGGCGGAGGTGTTCAAGGTAAAATTATTACATTTAATCGTGATTATGGTTTAATTTATTAATGGTTGATGTTAATTTATTAATGGTTTCCTCTCCTGATCTTGATTGCGTTTGTATGCTGTTGATGGTAGGTCAAAATGGAGGAAGAAGAGAGCTTTGTAACAAGGACAGACACGCTGCTTACGCGATGCTCCTAACAAAAAGTGTTAATGGAAAGCTCAAGAGGACAACGACAACCGAAGTTGCCCAATTCTTCCATGTGCATGTTCGTACAATCCAACGGCTTTGGAAGAGGGGAAGGGAGTCTGAAAATAACGAGGTTTCGCAGTCCAGGGTTCGAAATTGTGGCAGAAAGCGTATCCAATTTGATCTCCAAAAGATTAGAGATGTTCCATTACGAGATAGGACAACTCTAAGGTCTCTCGCTGGAATCCTCGGTGTTTCCAAGTCGTTTTTACAAACAAAATTGAGAAGTGGAGAATTGAAGCGGCACAGTAATGCGGTGAAACCAACATTGACAGAGGGGAACCGTGTGCAAAGGGTGCGTCATTGTTTGTCCTCCATTGATCCAACCTCCAACCAGTTTTACGACATGGAAAATGTGGTGCACATAGATGAAAAATGGTTCCAAATGACAAGGAAGGTGCAGACTTACTATCTTCTTGCCGATGAAGATGATCCTATAAGGAACATTAAAAGTTCTAATTTTATACCTAAAATTATGTTTCTTGCAGCTGTTGCTAGGCCTAGATTTGATTCTCATGGAGAATGTACATTTGATGGTAAGATAGGGGTGTTCCCATTGGTAACAGAGGTGGCTGCGGTGAGGTCAAGTGCAAATAGGATAGCTGGGACTCTAGAACTTAAGCCAATTACTAAGGTAGATAGGGTTGTTATTAGACAATTCATGATTGAGAAAATACTACCAGCCATTAAGGACAAATGGCCGGGGGATAGTGTCATGGATGAAATTATCATCCAACAGGACAATGCAAAACACATATACATAGTGATGATGTAGATTTTTTGGCAGCAGTAGATGATGTGGGTTTGAAGATTACACTTTTGAGTCAACCCCCTAATTCGCCTGATTTGAATGTGCTTGATCTCGGATTTTTAGAGCAATTCAATCACTGCAGTCAAAGAAGTGTGCAAGAAATATGGATCAGTTGGTGGAAGCAGTTAACAAAGCTTTCTTTGAGTTTCCTGCTTTTAAAGCTAACAACATTTTCCTAACTCTCCAATCATGCATGATTGAGATCTTGAAAATTAGAGGTTCTAATGTGTACAAAATTCCTCACATGAAGAAGGCACAATTAGCTAGCCAAGGGCTGCTACCTTCCATGCTGTCGTGTGATCCACTTCTCATTGCCACTGCTCTTGCTCATCTTCCTGCTGTTCAATGTAAGGCTTCACGTTGGTTGTACATGTCATATTTTTACTGTGTTGGGATTCACTAATATGTATTGACATTGTACTTGTGCCTATTTTTTAGGATGCAGATGTGAAGATCCAACTGAAGTTTGATTTGCCATTTTTTGTTAAAAGTTCCAGTTTATTAATGGATTTTTTGGCCAGAAGATGTGCAAGGAGTGGAGTATTTTATGTAGATATAGCAAAATAGTTCAAATATATTGGCTATTATAGTCATTAGGTTGTACCTTTTGGGTGGAGTTTTGGTTAGGATATGCACTGTCCAAGGGAGAAGATCATTCTCTGTTTGCTACTGTTAGTTATTGTATGTGGAGCAAACATAGTGTGCTCTTGTTCGCAGGATTTGTGCAAGAAATGTGAATACTAATCCTATGCAGCAATATAAGTACAAGTGGATTGTGTTTGGAAGCAACTTCTATGTTCAATTTGTGTCTGCATATATTGCTATAGTTATTATGCTTTGAATGAGATGTTAAATTTTTGGTTTGGATTGAGATGTTTGGTTTGAATGAGATGTTTGGTTGCTGGTTTGGATGAGATGTTTGGTTAGGATGAGATGTTTGGTTGGTGGTTTGGATGAAATGTTTAGTTTGAATGAGATGTTTGGTTCCTGGTTTGGATGAGATGTTTGGTTAGGATGAGATGTTTGGTTGCTGGTTTGGATGAGATGTTTAGTTTGAATGAGATGTGATGGTTCCTGGTTTGGATGAGATGATTGGTTAAAATGAGAGATTGGGTTGCTGTGTGGTTACAATGATTTGTTGAATTATTTTGCCTTGATCGATGAAGTTGGATTTAGATAAACTTGCCCTATTTCGTGTCCAATTTTAGTTGAAATTGATCATGTGATGAAGCTACTGTATGCTAGGATGGAAGTAGGTTGCATGCTTGTATCAGGTATCTAAGCAGAAAAGGAGTGTATTGCAGGAATTAGATTCCTGATTTTTAGGCAGCCTTTTACCTTCCCAAACACCACACCGTTTGACCACTTGGTTTACACCTCTTCACACAGGCGTTTCTAACCCTAGGCAGCCACTATAAATGCTTTCTTTTCCCTTGTTTCACCACAACCCTAAACAGCCACAATTTTCATCTACTAATCCTCCTTCTTATCTTCCACCTCTTTGAATCTCTGTGCAGGTCATTCACCATGGAACGCCAGGCCAAAGCTGAAATGCTGAATGAGGTCCAAGAGCTGAGCAGGCAGCTCCAAGAGGAGATCGTGCAGCTAGATCACTTGGCGCTTCGAACTAATCTTCACATCGGGCTGCTGAACCAAAGGGTGGAGGAGCTGACCCAGCGGAAGGATGATATATTTGAAGAGGACTTTGGGGACATGACCATTCCAGCTGTTGATTGTCTGGCTAAGTGTATCACACATCTCTCAACTGGGATTGCTCATCTTGAGCATAAGAGACATGTGCTGAATCTAGGAGCCAACAATGCGAGGGTTGCTGATGTTGAGCTGAACAGGTTTGCGAATGCCATTCCAGGCATTCCAACCACTGATTAGTTTAACATTAATGTATCTTGTTTTCTTTTACCTAATCTCTCTGTCACGTGTGTGTTGTGATGGAGTATTGATACGATCCTGGTTCCTTAGGATGCGTAGCACCAAATTTGATCTTTGTTCAAAGATGGATTTCCTGCGGAATAGATAGAATAGATAGAACTCACTTGCACAATTAAGACCTGCTGAACGCTAAGCTCCAGCCAACCAAAATCTGAACAAGAGAGGGTCCTTGTGAATGATAAACTTGCACAACTAAGACCTGCTGAACGCTAAGCTCCAGCCAACCAAAGTCCGAACAAGAAGATAAACAACAAGTAGGATGCAATTCCAAGATTTACTTGTATACGACTCAAGTATTGCGGACTCAAGAAGAACAAGGTTCAACCAACTTGAACAATGGGCGGAGATTGAAGAGATTAACTCAATTTATCAAATAACAGCCAACTTAATAAAGTGTCCAAGTGGTTCCTTATATAGGTTACAAACAAACCCTAATAGCAAACCAAATAGGAATAGAAATAGGACTTCTAAAATAGGAAGATAACTTAACTAATTAAAATTGTCTATTTAACTAATTAAGCTAAAATAATTAAAGTCAACAACTTAAACTTCAGTCAACGCGCGCTTCTGGACACGTGAAACGGGCAGGAGCTGTTTTGAGCAATCGGCACGCGAGACAGATGAGTGAAACGGCAATGGCTGAGTGAAACGGTCAGGTGCCGATTTAAGCGAAACGGACAAGAGCCGTTTTGGTGACAAACGGTCAAGTGCCGTTTCTGGCAGAATCATCTTCGGGCATTGTGAATGTAAGGAGATTCACAACTCTTGGTGTCTTCTCTCTAAGTGCAGCTTCCTCACTTATCCTCTCACATTCCAGCTCCTTGTGAATGAGAGATGACAAACGGTCTTGAAGCTTTCTAGCTCTGGCTCGAGTCATTGGACCAGCTGGTGGTAACGGTAGTTGGATGTGTGGATTCGCATCATTCCCTCCCCCTTCGGAAGGATTCGCCCTCGAATCCGAATCGGCATCAGCTGAAAGTCCATACTCGTCATCTGCATCAAACAATTCTAAGTCAGAAACATTAAAGGTAGAGCTAACGGCACCATACTCACTTAGCAACGCCAGTTTATAGGCATTGTTTTTGATCTTCTCGACAATCTGGAACGGTCCATCGCCTCTAGGAGATAGCTTGCCGCGGCGTTGGGCAGGAAAACGCTCCTTGCGCATATGCAACCAAACCCAATCGCCAACCTGGAACGTCACTAGCCGTCGGCCATCGTTCCGTTTCAGCATCAGCTTCTCATTCATGCGCTCAATGTTCTGCTTTGCCTTAGCATGAAATTGCTTGACAAAATCAGCCTTCTGGGCACCATCTAAACTCACAACATCACTTAAAGGAAAAGGAGTTAAATCCAAAACAGTTCTAGGATTAAATCCATACACTAGTTCAAACGGCGAGTAATGAGTAGTAGAATGAACAACACGGTTGTAAGCAAATTCAATAAACGGTAAATGATCAACCCAAGTAGAAACATGCTTACGAACTAGGGTGCGTAAAAGGGAGCCAAGAGTCCGATTTACCACCTCTGTTTGACCATCCGTTTGTGGGTGATAAGATGTAGAATACAATAACTTAGTACCAAGCTTCTTCCATAAGACACGCCAAAAATGACTAAGAAACTTAGTATCTCTATCACTCACAATCGTCAAAGGGATACCATGCAAACGGACTACTTCACGAAAGAATAAATCAGCAATCTGAGTAGCATCAGAAGTAGTCGAACATGCAATAAAATGGGACATTTTTGAAAACCTTTCCACCACAACAAAAACACTACCCTTACCGTTCTTAGACCTGGGTAGTCCGACGACAAAGTCCATGGACAAATCGGTCCAAGGATGAGAAGGAATAGGTAACGGCATGTATTCTCCATGACCAGCAGATTTAGATTTGGCTCTACGACAAGTCAAACATCTAGCAATAATGCGCACGACATCACGCTTCATGTGAGGCCAATAAAAGTGATCATGTAAC
The DNA here is from genome assembly GCA_963691705.1 of Viola odorata. NCBI lineage: Eukaryota > Viridiplantae > Streptophyta > Magnoliopsida > Malpighiales > Violaceae > Viola > Viola odorata. The sequence goes on along the minus strand of OY829540.1, from coordinate 6,573,444 downwards.
ACATCCAAAGTTTTAGTCACGCCAAAGTGACCCATTAAACCACCACTATGGGCTTCATGCACCAGTAATTCACGAAGAGAACAATGAGGAATACACAAGTGTTTACCTTTAAATAAATATCCCTCTTGTTTAAAGAATTTAGAACCAGAAATAGAAACGCCATGCATATAAATATCACCAAAATCAGAATCGGCAGCATAGAGTTCTATAATATGCGAAAATCCAAGCAATTTGGCATTTAAAGAAGTAATGAGCACGTACCTTCGAGAGAGTGCATCGGCAACAACATTCTCTTTACCTTGCTTGTACTGAATGTGGTAAGGGAAGGCTTCAATGAATTCCATCCAAACGGCATGTCGCCGATTCAGCTTCCCTTGACCCTTTAGGTATTTCAAGCTCAAATGGTCTGTGTGGATGATAAACTCTCTCGGCATCAAGTAGTGTTGCCATGTTTCCAACGCTCTGACAAGAGCATAGAACTCCTTGTCATAGGTAGGATATCGGAGTTGAGCATCTTTGAGCTTTTCACTGAAATAGGCAATCGGACGTTTCTCTTGCATCAGAACGGCGCCGATTCCTAACCCGCTGGCGTCACACTCTATCTCAAACGCCTTGCTGAAGTCGGGCAGTGCTAGGACGGGAGCGGCACAGAGCCGATCCTTGAGGGTAGCAAACGCCTCTTCTTGTTGCTGATCCCACCTGAAAATAACATTCTTCTTGGTTAATTCATTCAGAGGAACAACGATGGTGCTAAAGTCTTTGACAAATCGCCGATAGAAGCTCGCCAAGCCATGGAATGATCGCACATCACTAACGGACTTCGGCGTCGGCCACTCCTGAATCGCGCGGATTTTCTCTTCATCCACTTTAACGCCATCTGCACTCACAATAAAACCAAGAAAACCAACTTGTTCCATTGCGAATGAACACTTACTAGGTTTAGCATATAATACCTGTTCACGAAGTGTTAGAAAAACCTACCTAAGTTGTAAAACATGCTCATCAAAAGATTTGCTATAGACTAAAATGTCATCAAAATAAACTACAACAAATCTGCCAATTAAGTGCCGAAGTACATGGTTCATTAACCTCATAAAGGTGCTAGGGGCATTAGTTAAACCAAACGGCATAACCATCCACTCATACAAACCATACTTAGTTTTGAAAGCAGTTTTCCACTCATCCCCTTCTTTCATGCGAATTTGGTGGTAACCACTCATTAAATCAATTTTAGAAAATAATTTACTACCACTTAATTCATCTAACATGTCATCTAATCGAGGAATAGGGTGGCGATACTTTACAGTGATTTTGTTGACTGCTCGGCAATCAACGCACATTCTCCAAGTGTCGTCTTTCTTTGGGACTAGAATGACAGGAACGGCACATGGAGACAGGCTCTCCCGAACGTACCCACGCGCAAGCAAATCGCCCACTTGCCGTTGCAGTTCCTTTGTCTCCTCAGGATTGGATCGGTAAGCTGGCCGATGTGGAATTGCCGATCCAGGGACAAAGTCAATCTGATGTTCTATGCCTCGAAACGGAGGTAGGCCAGGCGGCATCTCTTCGGGTAGAACATCGGCAAATTCCTGCAAGAGAGAAGAAATTCCAATCGGAACGGCATGTGCACGATCCGTTTCATCAGATAGCAAACAGTAAGAGCGAAAACGGATTAGAAGGAAGGGACGGCTTTCGCCAAAACCGTGTTTGTACGAAATCAGTGCTTTCCTCACTGCACTCCCTTTGGCATATACACTCAATTTATTTTTATTTGCCTCTCCTTTTCTCTCAATGCCACTCTCAGCACGCTTACTATTTTCGTGCGAATGTTTACTCTCTCCCTCTGCATGCTTGTTGTTTTCATGCGAATGTTTTTCTCGCTCACACTCACCCTCTGCATGCTTACTCTTTTCATGCGAATGTTGAAAGCTCACACTCTCAGTTTGGCTCTCAATTTTATTCACACTCAAACCTTCTTTTTCTCTCTCAAGCTGTTTCGCGATTTCATATTCAGCATGTGACTTAGCAAGCCCTTGCTGATCCTTAAACACTTCAGCTTGTGTTAACGGTGCCAAGGTGAATTTTTGACCATCCTTTTCTATCTTGTAAAGATTTCTCCTTCCCTCATGATTTGCCGCTCGGTCAAACTGCCACGGTCGCCCAAGGATGATATGGCTCGCTTGCATCGGCACAACATCACAGAGAACTTCATCATAGTACTTGCCGATTCTGAACTTTACAAGTACCTGTTTGGTTACCTTAATACCGTTGTCATCCGTCATCCAATGTAGAAGATATGGTTTCGGATGCTTTACCGTTGGTAAATCCAGTTTATCAACCATCAACCAACTCGCACAGTTGGTGCAACTGCCGTTATCAATGATAATGGAACAACCTTTCTTGTCTATCACGCCTCGGGTATGAAACAGATTGGTCCGTTGCTCCTCATCACAAACTTCTTCTGTGGTTTGTACGTTGAGGTTCCGACGCACAACAAGCAAGTTCACCTGCTCTCCTTCCTGTCGGTCAACATCTGAATCGGCATCGGCATGTCCCGATTCCGATCCTTCCCGCTCATCATCCGATTCCTCCTCTCCATTCGGCCTGATGATAAAGACTCTTTTGTTAGGGCATTCCGATTTCTTATGCCCTCGGCCGTTACACTTAAAACAAACAATCTCCTTAGTAGCTGGCCGATCCACTGGTGGAGTATAAGGTTTGGTAGTTGCCGTTTTAGAAGGAATAACAGCACTGGCAGATCCCTTCAAAACGGCAGGGGCCGTTTTGTCATCCTTATTCCAAGACGTCTTCTTCCAAGGTGTCAACCCAGTAGACTTATAGGAACTCCTAGCTTTCCTATGTTTCTCAATCTTTTGAGCCATATGAAGCATCTCCTCCATAGTGTTATATTGAGTCAGTTCCAATGCATCGGCAACGTCTGCATTCAAACCAGCAAGAAACCGAGCCATCGTTACCTCAGTTTCTTCAGTAATCTTCGCTTGAGCCAAAGCAATTTCCATCTCATTAAAGTATGCTCCAACTCCCTTGCTGCCTTGCTTCAAGGTTTGAAGCCGTTGATGAAGCTCACGGTGAAAGTGGGCAGGGACAAACCGTTGTCTCATCGCCTGCTTCATCTCTTCCCAATTAGCAATCGGACCAGCTAAGACAGCTGCCCTTTTCAGATTGAACTGTTCCCACCAATTACTAGCATACCCACAGAATTCGACTGCGGCGAGCTGAACCTTTTTACTCTCCGAATAATTGTGACATACGAAGATGGCATCGACCTTTCGTTCCCATGTCAAGAATGCATCAGGATCGTCAGTACCCTCAAACGGAGGTATTTTCATTTTGATGCTGCTGAGATTAGCATCCAAACGGTCATCCTCCCGTTCTCTCCTACCATCACGACGGTCTCGTCTCTCTCTCCTCTGTCCATCCCTTGTATTTATCCAGCCTTCTCCCCCATCAGGTTCTCCTTCCAAATCAGAATGTGGTAATTGTGGACCACGTCTGGCAAGCCGCCTAGGAGGGACCAAAGCAAGATTACGCCGATGATTCACATCACGTGGTCGACGGGCGTTGTCATCTTCTTCGGACAGATCAGTCAAACGGCCATCACGTTGGTTATTCGCGGCTATAGGAACTGGATTAATGGTATTTAACGCTTCCACCCTAGCCAGCCTTGCATCGGCAGTTAGCTGCCGCTCATTAGCAGTTAATTGCCGTTCATTCAATGTTCGGAGCTGTTCCGTCGTTATGGCTAGTATAGCCGATAGATCGGGTTGTTGTACTCCCTCTTGAGACATCTTTTACCTTTCCTGAAAGTCACAACACCAAAGAAAACGTAAAATTGCACTAACCTAGCACTCCCTCACGTGTTTACTCTCGTGTTTAATCACTCTAAGAATCTCACAAAATCTCGCAAAATTCCCTGCAAAGTTCAAGAGTTAGTGAGACTCAAGAATCCAAAGAAAAGCTTCCAAGAAGATTCTCAAAGAAAACTAGCACTGAAAAGAATGGTGACACTTGATATTTGAGTAATTGTAAGAACAACCAATCAAACAAATAGCAAGTAGAGTAGAAGGCAATTTCAAGGAATCAAAGAAAGCTCAAAATTGACTCGAAAGGACTCAAATAAGTTCAATTTCAGTTATGATTGTAATACCCAATCACAGTGTAATTTAAGTCCTTGATAAATCTGGTTTTTATGGAGCAAATACTTCTATATATTTTCGTATTTGTAGGATCGAATCCCTTTCTTTTCTTTGGGAAATTTCCCTGTTGTTGTTGTTTTTTTTTTTTTTTTTTTTTTTTTTTTGACAGCAAAACACAATTCAGTGTTTTGATCAGAACTTTTTACTCTGAACTCCGAATCGACCGATTCTTTTTGATTCGGAAGCCCAACAGATTCAGCTTTCCAACGAAACCACAATTACTAAAATCAGACTTCAGTTGCTATATATATGAATACAAATTCGACAACTGAAGTTACTGATACTGAACAAAATTTTCTCTTGTATTTTGTGACCTTCTTGTGGGTAGAAGACGCAAGTAATTTAGCGAATTTCAACACAACAAACTGGAACGAAACACAACCAATTGTATTCAAGTAACTAACCAAGCACAGCAAAGAAATCGGTTTTAGAATGGAGTAGAAAGAGAATACCGATTTCAACAAAGAAAACTTGAAACAATTGAAGATACTTACCAATCTTTGAACGCCTTAAGCTCCGCTACCAACTGATACGATCCTGGTTCCTTAGGATGCGTAGCACCAAATTTGATCTTTGTTCAAAGATGGATTTCCTGCGGAATAGATAGAATAGATAGAACTCACTTGCACAATTAAGACCTGCTGAACGCTAAGCTCCAGCCAACCAAAATCCGAACAAGAGAGGGTCCTTGTGAATGATAAACTTGCACAACTAAGACCTGCTGAACGCTAAGCTCCAGCCAACCAAAGTCCGAACAAGAAGATAAACAACAAGTAGGATGCAATTCCAAGATTTACTTGTATACGACTCAAGTATTGCGGACTCAAGAAGAACAAGGTTCAACCAACTTGAACAAGGGGCGGAGATTGAAGAGATTAACTCAATTTATCAAATAACAGCCAACTTAATAAAGTGGCCAAGTGGTTCCTTATATAGGTTACAAACAAACCCTAATAGCAAACCAAATAGGAATAGAAATAGGACTTCTAAAATAGGAAGATAACTTAACTAATTAAAACTGTCTATTTAACTAATTAAGCTAAAATAATTAAAGTCAACAACTTAAACTTCAGTCAACGCGCGCTTCTGGACACGTGAAACGGGCAGGAGCCGTTTTGAGCAATCGGCACGCGAGACAGATGAGTGAAACGGCAATGGCTGAGTGAAACGGTCAGGTGCCGATTTAAGCGAAACGGACAAGAGCCGTTTTGAACGAATCGGACAAGAGCCGTTTTGGTGACAAACGGTCAAGTGCCGTTTCTGGCAGAATCATCTTCGGGCATTGTGAATGTAAGGAGATTCACAACTCTTGGTGTCTTCTCTCTAAGTGCAGCTTCCTCACTTGTCCTCTCACATTCCAGCTCCTTGTGAATGAGAGATGACAAACGGTCTTGAAGCTTTCTAGCTCTGGCTCGAGTCATTGGACCAGCTGGTGGTAACGGTAGTTGGATGCGTGGATTCGCATCAAGTATGAATAAGAATTTGTGTTTTCCTTTCCCTAAGCTCTCTGTCACCTGTGTTTTGTGATGGAGTATGAATAATAAATGGTGTTTTCCTTCCTCAAATCTCTGTCTCTCTTTCAATATGATAAGCACAACATTTGCACACGGTTTGTAAATCTGGGAGAAATATAGACCAAAAACTAGAAAGAAAATACTCCATTTGGGTTGCATGTTTTCTACGAAAACTTGCAACCAACCACAAAGGAAACCACCCAGATTCTAAACTGAAATTGGAAAAAGTAATCAACCAAATGAATAGTTTAAAACAAAAGCTATGCTCCATGTTTTCCCACTCCAATAATTCAACCAAGAATATGTACATTAACCACAATGCAAATGTACATTAACCACATACCAATACCAATCCAACCCAACTCTAAACTGATATTGAAATCATTGCTCAAAGAAACCTCAAATCTGGAGCAAAGAAGCATTTTCACAATAGTATAGATCATTTGGTTTAAAAACAGAGATACACCAAACCATATGGACAGTAATGACTGATCAATTGTGGAAAAACCCACAAACCATACATCTAATTCCTAAACTCAAATTGAGGTCATTGCTCAAACAATCCACAAACCATTAATCCAAATCCGATATTGCCAACCACAAACCACAATGCAGATTACATTAATTGCTTAACATACGACAGGAAGTAAACTCAAAACAGAGATGAATCTCGAAAAAGACTTGAAACACAAGCAGAATTTTTTAGTCCAAGTGATCCAGTCAACATCCAACCACAAACCACAATGCTCTAAAGTAGATTAATTGGTACCCCAAAAGACTACAAATAAGCTGAAAACAGAGATGAATCTGGAAGAAGACTTGAAACAATACATTTCAGCAAGTTCCATGTTTCCAGTCAAGATTCTATCCATAAACCACAATGCAAAGTAGAGATGCTGATCAACAAGAAGAGTGGAAAGAAAATGAATACAGATCATTGCTGAAACGATACTAAAAGTTGAATAACATTGATATTTTGGTTTCATTTTTACATCATACAGCTTTTCTACCTACTTACAGCTTGCAGATTGCCTAACATAACAAAAAACTTGTTCCTTACATACAAAATACAACCAATTCCACATACATCAACAACACCATTCTGTTGATCAACCAAAAACTAGAAGAAATACATTTTGGTCATCAGTAGTAGGATGGAAGCAAGAGACGCAACATCTCAATAAATTCGGGTTCATAACTTGGGTCCTCGAATTCAAACATACCTGCAATTGAGAGTTTGTTGAGGTCGAAATCTCTCTCTCCCTTGTACTTGGCGGCCAACAGTCTCTCCTCAGACGAGGGTTCATTCAAGTCGAAATCGTGGATAACTTTCGGCCGTGAATCAGCTACCCTGGTCTTCACTTTCCTGAAATTCACAAGTGGCTCCAATTTCTTGTCGCGACCCGAAGGCATATCCCCATCATCGCAGGAGGTATCCTCCACAATCAACGCCATTTCGTCGCCGGAATTGTCCATGCATGCCTCGATGACACCCTCCCTGGAATCCTCAACGATAGCCTCGATGCGGTCGCCTGAAGCCTCATTCCCCGCATCCGCGGCCTTTGCCTCGATTCTGATTGAATCTCGGACCACCATGTTCATTGAATCGTCAAATTCAATCATGGAATCGTACTGAGAATCTTCCCTGTACTCGATGGTTTCCATAATCAAATTCAACAACCCAATTTCGCATAACTTTCCTCTGGAATGAAGGAGGAAGATGTGGACGGAGTAGAGGAGACAAAAAATTATTCAATTGCGAGAATATATATTGAACACAGTGAACAGAGCCCAAATTTCCCATTTCCCACCCAGTTTGATTTTCAATTTCCCTCTCAAATTTTGGTGAATTTTGAGAAGAGATTTGAGCTTTAGCAGCGATGGGAGCAGATGTTCGTATTGGCTTTGCAAAGGGAGCGAGGGTGTTTTGGTCAGAAAAGCGTGAAGAAGCTCTCGAAATGTGAGAACGACAATTAAAAGGAGGCACGGTCGTTTTGGCTAAAACGACAAGTAATGGAGGACAGAGGGAGTAGTTAATTGTTAAAACAAAAGCCAAAAACTTTGGAAAAACCCTAGCCACCTCCCATCTAGTACACCCCTCTGGTCAGCCCACTGCTGTTGAAGGAAGCCAAACACCGGTACACCTACTGTGACCGGAGTGAAATTCTTAACCACCATGGGGGATCGCATATCGGATGATCGAGAGCGAGACCGAATTGACAGCCAATCAATCACCTACTATGTAGAAAACTTACCTCTACATGTTGACAATAGAGCCTTACGTTATCTAGTAACTCGTCGATGACACCTACCCAGATTTGGGAGGGTAGTGGACGTATTCATTCCCAATCGCAGAAATAGAGCTGGGAAGAGATTTGGGTTCATCAGATTCGACAGGGTGGATAATCGGATAGACATGGAATTAGCCTTAGATCGTCAGTTCATAGGCGCTTCTGCCATCAGAAGCAATCTAGGAAGATCATTCGGGAAGGCAAGGGATACTGTTCAACAGGACAGGACAATCCTGCCAAGACGAAAGCGGACTGGGATAAACACGAAAATTTGGGCAGTACGCAATACAACAAAATTGGGAGGTCATAAGGAACCTGACAAGCGTATGGAAAAACCTCAGGCGAGGGAGGGGGTGAATGACCCTAAGCAGGCCTAATGCCCAGAGATGAATTCGGTGACTGAGGCTCAAAGAGAAGTAGGGACTGGTAGTGAGAATAATGATGACAAAGACAAAGGGGGAACGGAAAAGGAAGTGATAGGACTGGAAATTCCGGAAATAAACAAAGATTGGCTGGCGAGGAGCGTCATTGGAATAGTCAGGAGGCTTGAGGATATCCCTGGAATCCAGGACCTGGTTTTGGAACCGGGATGGGTGTGTGAGACAAGGGTGATGGGACGAGGGTTGATCTGGTTGGAATTTGACAGGTTGGTCGATCAGGAGAGGGCAATGACGGAGTCTGATCCCAACGCCAGCAAGATATTTTCTAGGGTTATTCCATGGTCCAAGGAAGTATCAGAGGGAGGCCGAATGTGTTGGGTGCAGTGTGTTGGCATACCTATATAGGCATGGGGAATTGAGACCTTTGAAAAGATCGGGGCTAAGGTAGGGACACTAGTGGTGGTAGATGGTAACACAATATCAAGAAGAAGACTTGATGTGGCTCATTTTTTGGTTTCCACAGACAGACTCCATATCCACGACAAGGTCAAGGTGAGGGTAGGTGACATGGAGTACCTGGTGTGCTGTCAAGAAGAACCCATGCAAGGAGAAATCTCTAACATTGATTGGATGATAGGGGTGACCTCGGACGAAAATGCCTCAGAGGGGGAGTCGATTATTTGAGGAGGCAGCGGATGTGGAGAGAGACGTCACCTCGGTAGCTGAACATCAGGGGAAACCATGAGCAACCACAAGCCTTTGGACAAGAGTAATCATCTAGGACATTTAAATTACCCGCTAATCACGATGACTCGGGGAGGGGGAAAGATCAAGAAGATGGTAGGGCCAACGAGTAGCTTGGCCACAGTGACATCTTCATTGGGATCGAGGGAACAGATATTTCGTGCAGAGGATGTTGAAATAAGCCGTATGAATAGGCTGGTAGATGCCACGATGATTAACCTAGATACTTGGAATGTTGGCAGAATGCTTGCGATTACAGAGCAAGTAAACGAAACAACTATGAGGGCTTTTGATCAAGAACGATTTGGGGCTGAGATGGCCAACCTCAGGGCCTAGCTTGAGAGACCGCGGGAGTATTAGTTTCCAATGGTCCAATTGATTTCTTGGAATAGTAGGGGGTTACAGTCGGCTAGGAAGAGGAAATTTATCAGGGGGAATTTCCTGAAAGAGAAGCTTGATTTTTGCTTACTTCAGGAGACCAAGAAAACGGGGGTAGATGATTTCTTTATTCATTCTTTGTGGGGGAGTAGGGAGGTGCGGTGGGCATCGGCGCAAGCGACTGGGCGATCTGGGGGCTTGCTAAGTGTGTGGAATGCAGTGGCCTTTCAGTTGTTGTACTCATAAGTGGGGGATCGGTACATATGGATCGAGGGTTTGCTTACCAAGGGGAACTTCAAGTGTGCAGTGTTGAACATTTATGCTCCTAATGAGGTTGCTCATCGTGAGTAATTATGGGATACGCTTGCACAATTGATAGAAACTAGGGGTATTCCGGTATTGATAGGAGGGGATTTCAATGAAATTCTGAGGCCTTCGGATAGAATGAATTACGTAGGGTACACTCAGGGGATGGCCAGCTTTCAGGGATGGGTGGACAAATGTCGGTTTCAAGATTTATTGTTGGTTGGCAAACGCTACACATGGGCCAACGCGGTGTGTAGAAGTCGTCTAGATCGGGTTATGGTCCAAGCTGAGAGGTTGCCGTTTATTGGGGATGGACGCATCACTACTTTAAGCAGGAACTGGTCTGACCACACTCATTTATTTTTGAGACAAGTCTGTGTCGATTGGGGCCCTAAACCTTTTAGGGATCAGGGGATATGGTGGGAAGACGAGAGGTTTAGAGGGTGTGTGATAAGATGGTGGGAAGAAGCGGGAGTGGAGTTCCTGGGTGAATGCAGAGTTATTCAGAAAATGAGATGGATGAAGAAAAAAATAAAAAGTTAGAATAAGGAAGTTTATGGGCAAGTAGAGGTGCGCCTAGTGGGTCTTCATGAAAGAGCAGATAAGCTGGAGAGGTTAACGGATGAGAGACCGCTAACAGTGGAGGAGCACAGTGAGAAACTGAGCCTTGGTAACGAGATTTGGGAACAACAGAGAAGAGTGGACGGTTCTGGCAACGAAAAAATAGACTGAAGTGGGACACGCAAGGAGATCGCAACACTAGCTACTTCCACCGAATGGCCAAGGTTACTGCCATGAAACAAAGTATCAATGAAATTTTATCTCCTGAGGGTCGTCTTAATGACCCAGCGACAATCAAACAGGCTGCAGCTAGGTATTACGCTAATTTTTTCAAGTCTGTTAATTGGGATCGGCCCTGAATGTAGGACTTGGGGTTTACAAAACTAAGAACGGAAGAGGCGAACTTGTTGGAGCGCGAGGTGTCTACAACAGAGATTTTAGCGGTTCGGAGCTGCGACGGAAACAAAACACCAGGACCAGATGGCTACTCTCTCTGTTTTATTCAGAATGCTTGGGATGTTTTAGGACCTAAAATGTGCACTCTGATACAGGGGTTCTTTCGGACGGGTACCTTTCTGAAAGGGGCCAACTCTTCCTTCCTGACCCTTATACCAAAGACTGAAACAGCAAAAAGATTTGGGGATTATCGGCCGATCAGTTTAGTTAGTAGTTACTATAAGATAATTTCCAAGGTCCATTCGGCAATGTGAAGGGATCATGAGGAGGTTTATGTGGAGTGGTCAGGATCAAAAGCGGGGGCTGGCCAAGGTAAGTTGGAAGACGATTACTCGCTCGCACGAGTTAGGAGGCTTGGGGGTAGGGGATTTGAGGAGTAGGAATGTAGCGCACCTTTTTAAATGGGTATGGGAATTGGGTAATGGTAGTGAGAAGATTTGGGCAAATCTGATACGTAAGCAATATGGTATAGAGAGCCTCGGAGATTTGTGGAAGGTGGTGACACGTAAGTATTCCGCGGTTTGGCATGACATCATACGCTTGTTTGGTCGAGGAGGCGAATACTTTGACTTCTGGTCAGCTCAGGTGGAGATGAAGGTTGGGAATGAGAGTAATTGATCGCGTGTCGAGTACGTCAAATATAAGTGTATAATAGATATGAAAAGGGGGTAGAAATACAACTTATCACTTGTCCACAAGGAACTTGTAGATGGTGGTAAGAGGATCGTCCACAGAGACTTCGGGGGATTTGTAGTTCTTGGTTGACTTCCTCGTCACTGAGTTTGGTTGGTTGATTCTGAAAATTAAAACAAAAGCAAAAGCAATTAAATAGTTCAAAACAGTCTTGGTCAAAGGTTTGGCCAAGACAAGGGGTCAAGATTGAAAACAGTAAAAAGAAGGTTCCCGGTAAGAGTAGGGGTGGGCACAAAACCGAAATACCCGAATTCCGAATTTTCCGACCCGAAATTTTCAAAATTCGGTTCGGGTATTTCGGGTATCGGAAAATTCGGGTTCGGGTATGTAATACCCGAAATTATTTCGGGTTCGGATCGGGATGGGTTTTGGGAAATTCGGATACCCGAATTTCCCGAAATATTAATGCTAGTGGTTTCCAATTTTCCATTATTCCTTCCTTCCTTCCCAGTTCCCACAAACACAAACGCACGCACCCTCTCTCTCTCTAGTCCAGATCCATCTTCTGACCTCTCTCTCTCTCTCTAGTCCAGGTCCAGATCCATCTTCACAGCCACCGATCTCTCTCTCCGACCTCTCATCTTCCGACCTCTCTCTCTCTCTAGTCCAGATCCATCTTCAGACCTGTCTCTCTCTCTAGTTCAGCCAAAATCACAGCCACTGATGGCCCTAACCACAGCCACCAACGGCACCCATCACGACCGGCCCTAACCACAGCCACAGACTAACCTCACCATCTCCAGCACCCATCACGATTCACGACCCTAACCCCCAAATCGATCTCCAGTAACCCTAACCCCCAAAATCAATCTCCACCTCTCGGCTCTCTCGCTCAATCTCTTCTCTCGACTCTCTCGCTGAATCACGGTATGTAGTGGATTGTTGTTGTTGCTTGGCAATGGCAGTAGTGGTCCTAGTGGATTCTAATTGGTATGTTTAATTGGGATGTTGGATGTTGGATTGTTGTTGGCAATGGCAGCAGTGGTAGAACTCTTTGTATGTCTAATTTTAAATTCGGAATATACCCGAATTTCACCCCGAATTTCCGAAATTTGAAATTCGGGAATTTCGGGTATACCCGAATTTCCGAATTTCAAATTTCGGAAATTCGGGTTCGGGTAGCAAAAAACCAAATTCGGGTTCGGGAAGAATTTTTGCAAATTCGGAATCCCGATATCCGAAATTTTTAATTCGGGTATTTCGGAAATACCCGAATGCCCACCCCTAGGTAAGAGCATGAACAGGCTATGTTCTTATGATTCGATCACTGATTCAATGGTGTTCATCTCGATATCTGCAGTGCTGCTGTGGATAAGACAACACCCAGCTCAAGTTTACCCTCGGTTGTCAGTCGAAGCCCACGGTTGTCAATCGGGTCTGAGTTGTATTATTCATTTAACTGGGTCTCCCAAGATAAAATCTGAATTGTCAGTTCTAAACTTAAACAAGGAAGTAAAGAAACCAGAAAATAAATAATTACAAAAATAGAGATTATTAAGAGTAATTATATCTCACGAAATATAAGAAACATAACCCTCAAGCTCTTACCAAGAATGGTGATTAGCTAGATGTACTCATGAATGAATTATAAAAAAACTTGCTTGCATAAATAAAATAAATCTATAGATTCAAAGAATTAAATCCAGGAGCAAAGTATAAAGTGGCGGAAGAGAGGAGAAGAAGCGAGAAGAGAGAGAGGAGAGAGGAGGACAAGTTCAGCTATAAGAAAGCTAAAACTCCTCTGTCCTTCTCCAACTCAATCTCCTAAATAATCTCCAAATTAATTATCCTGATTTGTTTTGAATAAAAATAGGAATTTAAAATATATAAAGATGGAAGGAGATCCTTGATAGGATTCTTAAATAAATATCTTCTTGATCCATCTCTTTGTCACTGGACAGCTGTGATTTGCCAGGTCGCAGTGCCCAACGCTGCTGCTCATGATTCCTCTTTCGCGGATGAGTCTTGGCCGCAAGCTTGGCCAAGCTCTAGGCCAAGACTGCCTGGAAATCAGCTTCAGTGCTCCCACATCAGAATCTTCCAATAATTACCTCCATACCAGAACTGGAAAGATATGGGAAATACAAGGGGAAATCAGTAGCTTTACTGCCCAAATAACTAGTAAATGGACAGTAAAAATATGATGAAATGCAATGTAATCAAATTCCCCACACTTAAACTATGCTTACCCCTAAGCATACAGACTCAAAGACATACAAACAAAACAAATAAACATGGCAAAATAGAACAGACACCATAACCCCCAGAGTTCTCCTTTTAGCTGTTTACCCTACCACTGAATTTACCAAGACACTTCCCTAACCGACTCAATGCTAGACTAACAAGGACACATCAATACCCTAAACATACCCCATCCAAATGGTATCAAGACATCCTGCTAGATTTTATTTGATAATGTATAGGGGACAAGACTCGCCACTGATTTGAGTCCCACCGAAGTGCTTTTCTATCCAAACGTGCCTAAAGACTAGTGTCATTTAAATCACTTTGACAGATGTTTCTTTTTTCTATGTCCTTGTATTTTTACAGATATATCTCATCATTGTTTTTTCATGCCCTTTGTATTTTTACAAGCATCGCACATAGACAGAGCTTGTTCTTTTTGGGCACCCAGAACTTCCACCTTTGCTATGTCTGCCCTATGACGTTCCAGCACCTTTTTATGTCTCACACTCAAACAGATAGAACAAAGCACACCCAAATCATACGTAACAAGCCTTGTCACCCTAATGTTGGCTAAGGTTTTAGCTAGACGTCCTTTAGACCATATGGATAGTTAATGTTTGGGAATCATTAGATGATATGCCCCTTAGGCATTGATCAAGTTACGTTCATTCACTTCCCTGTTACTAGAGCATTGTTTCACCTAGACAAGTATCTAAATGTAGTTTCAGTGATGAACTAAACAACCTAAGTTAAAAACTGGGGTTCTGGTGTATACTCATCAAGACAGACTCAAACATACATAAAAAGAAGAACAAAATCAATGCAAAAATAGCAAACTCTCAGACTGGACAGACTCACAAACTGGATAGACTTATGCAAAAAGAAAAAGAAAAACACAAAAAAATTGACTCAAAAAGATCAAACAATCAATCAATATTCACAACAAAGCACAAAATAGACTCTCACAACTGACACCCTCCCCACACTTAAAAGACACAATGTCCTCATTGTGCGGAGAGACAAATAAAAACAGAAAGGAAAAAGGAAGGGAAACGACACGACCTGGGGGCAGATCAGGGTGCTGGAATGTTAGGATCTTGGCCTGATGTTTGGCCTAGATCCGCAACTGGAGGGGTTGCTTGGCTGGTTCTGGAAAAATGTCTTGGCCAAGACAACCACCGAAGCTGAATTTTTTCTCTGATTTGAATGCCTTCCTAACGCTGCAGCAGCCCTAGAAATAAGAGAAAAGGACGAAAGACGGGTCAACGAAAAACCTCTAAACTTATTCACGAAAAATCAAAAGAAAAACGGAAATAAAAACATGGGTTGCCTCCCACGCAGCGCCCTTATTTATTATCTTGGGCTCGACATTGCCATGGATTTCTTATCAAGAGACTTTCCCAAATTCACTCCATGCTTTAAGCTTGACGGGACCTTTGGGTGGCATTCCTTGGACAACCCCTGAAGGTATAAATTTGAATGGGTCGGGAGGCTGTTTCAGCTCATAATTCTGTTGTCCCTGCATCATAAAAGGTGAGTTTTGGCTACTGTGGACAGTAGGAAACATCTTGAGAAGACGGTCAGTCCACCAGTCCATGGCTTTGGGTGGGCTAGCTGGCGGAGATGAATCTTGGCCTACGGTTTGGCCAAGCTCGAGGCCAAGACTGCTTTTAAGCTCAATTTCTGGTTCCTGCACACTTGAAGGTGGAAGGTTAGGATAAACTTTTGGTAATTCATGGCTGTTATAAATATCAGTATTTGGTTCAAAAAATTCCAGATCAGAAACAATGTCTTGAAAACCATCATTAGCCACAAATTCTTCTTCCTTCAACTTTTCATCCGAATTTCCCCTGCTAAGAACACCATCAGAAGGGTTAGTTGCATTTGATTCATAACTCTTATCAGTATCATGTCCAAGGTTGTCCACAAAGTTGTCACTATGCATTTTATTAGGATTTTTGTTGGCATCATGCATGTCAAACTTTATTGTTGTACCACAATATTCTAAGGTAATACGTCCATGATACACATCAATTTTGGCTCTTGCTGTTCTTAGGAATGGCCTTCCTAACAGCACATCCATCAAGTTGGAAGGTAGGTTAGTGTTCATCTCCACAATATAAAATTCTACAGGATAAATAAAATCATTCACCTGCACCAATACATTTTTCACAATTCCTTTAGGGAGTATAACAGATTCGTCAACAAGTTGAATTACTACCCTAGTTTCTTTCATGATACCAATGTTCAATTTTTTTTACTCAGAAAAAGATATCACATTGATACCTGCTCCCAAGTCGCATAAAGCTTTTTCCACTTGTTGGTTACCTATTTTGCATGGAATTGTAAAAGTGCCTTGATCCTCGAGTTTTTCTGGAAATTTTGCCTGTAGGATTGCAGATACATTCTGAGTCACGTTTATTCTCCCTTCTCCTGCAAGTTTCTTCCTGCTGCTGCACAATTTTTTTAAGGTATTTAGCATAACTAGGAATCTTAGCAATTAAATCAAGCATAGGAATATTGATAGCAATTTTTCCAAAAATGTTCATAAATTCCTGTTGCATTTTCTCCCTTTTAGTCTTTGCAGATCTAGGAGGGAAAGGAGGTGGAATTTCTATCTCTTCTTCTTGAGCTACGACCTTCTTACCTGGCTTGGTCATGGGCTTGGCCAAGACTGGTTCTTCCTTTGCTGTTTTTTCTGGAATGTTGAGCTTGCTCATGGGCTTGGCCAAGATCGATTCTGTTTGGATTTCCTCATCCTCCTCATCTTCTTCCTCATCGTCGAACTTATTTATCACACTTCCACTTCTGAGATGCATAACACTCACATTGTGCATGGACAATCTGCCTTGGTCAGGCTGCTGTTTCTGTGACAATTGAGCGATCTGTTTCTGCATCTCTACTAGGCTGGACTGAGTTGCCATCATCAACTTTTGGAGAGTCTCTTCCATAGATGGACCAGCAATCTGCAGAGGTTGAGGGGCAGGCGGTAGCTGTGGCACAGGAGCTTGGCCAAGACGTAGGCCAAGATTCTGTTGTGGAGGGTGCGACATAGAATGTTGGGAATTAATGGGGAATTGTTGCCCCTGGTTGTATCCGTATGCTGCATTGACCTGGACTGGATCACCTGGATGTTGTACCATGTAACAATTGTGGGTTAGGTGATCCTGCTGTTGGCATATTCCACAAACCATGGCTACCTGTTCTGGAACTCCTGTTGGCTTTGTACCTATAATGTTAACAGAAATATTTTTAACCATGTCAGTTAATTCATTCAACCTTTCAACATTAATAGCATTAAGAGTGGAAGGAATAGAATTTTTTCTGAAAGGAGATTATTTTGGCAATTATCTGCCATTGTTTGAAGTAACAGTTTGGCCCTTGTAACAGTCAGGTCTTGCAAAGCTCCACCAGCTGCTGCATCCACTTTTTCTTTGCTGCTCGGAAGCATCCCATCATAAAAATATTGGATCATCGTTTGATCTGCAACTCTATGGGTGGGAAAAACCTCTTGCAACTCACGAAACCTTTGGTGATATTCACTGAAACTCTCGTTGCTTCATTGCAAAACAGCAGCCATGCTCTTCCTGGCTGTCCCTGCCTTTGTCGCATTCCAAAATTTGTTAAGGAATATATTAGACATCTCAGCCCACGTGTTGACGGTGTTGTGCGGCAAGCTGTAAAACCAATTTTGGGCTGCCCCTTCAAGAGAACATGGGAAGGCCTTCAGTTTTGCTCTTTGTATGTTCACTGCAGTAGGTTTCATGATATCACATTGAACGTGTAAATTCCTTAGATGCTTGAACGGATTTTCATTGGAATGGCCATAGAATTTAGGGAGATTGGCCACCATATTAGTCTTTATAGACCAATCATTCGCTACAACTAGTAAGTTAATACAGGAAAAGGTTTCCTGTTCTGCTATCCTATTCAATTCCCTCATGGTTGGCTCTTGTTGATTTTCTGCCATGTTTGGATCCTGTGGTTCAGCTTGGCCTGCGGCTTGGCCAAACTCATGGCCAAGACTGCAAAACTAAAAAATAAAAACACAAAAACAAAAACAAAAACTACAAAACCATTAGAAGTCCCCTGCAACGGCGCCAAAATTTGATCGCGTGTCGAGCACGTCAAATATAAGTGTATAATAGATATGAAAAAGGGGTAGAAATACAACTTATCACTTGTCCACAAGGAACTTGTAGATGGTGGTAAGAGGATCGTCCACAGAGACTTCGGGGGATTTGTAGTTCTTGGTTGACTTCCTCATCACTGAGCTTGGTTGGTTGATTCTGAAAATTAAAACAAAAGCAAAAGCAATTAAATAGTTCAAAACAGTCTTGGTCAAAGGTTTGGCCAAGACAAGGGGTCAAGATTGAAAACAGTAAAAAGAAGGTTCCCGGTAAGAGCATGAACAGGCTATGTTCTTATGATTCGATCACTAATTCAATGGTGCGCATCTCGATATCTGCAGTGCTGCTGTGGATAAGACAACACCCAACTCAAGTTTACCCTCGGTTGTCAGTCGAAGCCCACGGTTGTCAATCGGGTCTGAGTTGTATTATTCATTTAACTGGGTCTCCCAAGATAAAATCTGAATTGTCAGTTCTAAACTTAAACAAGGAAGTAAAGAAACCAGAAAATAAATAATTACAAAAATAGAGATTATTAAGAGTAATTAGATCTCACGAAATATAAGAAACATAGCCCTCAAGCTCTTACCAAGAATGGTGATTAGCTAGATGTACTCATGAATGAATTATAAAAATACTTGCTTGCATAAATAAAATAAATCCGTGGATTCAAAGAATTAAATCCAGGAACAAAGTATAAAGTGGTGGAAGAGTGGAGAAGAAGCGAGAAGAGAGAGAGGAGAGAGGAGGACAAGTTCAGCTATAAGAAAGCTAAAACTCCTCTGTCCTTCTCCAACTCAATGTCCTAAATAATCTCCAAATAAATTAACCTGATTTGTTTTGAATAAAAATAAGAATTTAAAATATATAAAGATGGAAGGAGATCCTTGATAGGATTCTTAAATAAATATCTTCTTGATCCTTCTCTTTGTCACTGGACAGCTGTGATTTGCCAGCTCGCAAGGCCCAACGCTGCTGCTCATGATTCCTCTTTCACGGATGAGTCTTGGCCGCAAGCTTAGCCAAGCTCTAGGCTAAGACTGCCTGGAAATCAGCTTCAGTGCTCCCAGATCAGAATCTTCCAATAATTACCTCCATACCAGAACTGGAAAGATATGGGAAATATAAGGGGAAATCAGTAGCTTTACTGCCCAAATAACTAGTAAATGGACAGTAAAAACATGATGAAATGCAATGTAATCAGTAATACATCCTTTTGGTGCGATCAGTGGGTAAATAGGAAACCTCTAGCGCTTGTGCACCCTCGTCTATATCGCGTGTCTACCAAGCAACAAGGAAAAATTTGGGATTGCGGGATCCTTAGCAGTGGCGGCTGGGTTTGGCAAATGCAGTGGCGTCGCGAGCTCTTTGTGTGGGAAACTGAAGAATGGGAGAGCTTGAAGGATAGTCTCCCCCAGCCACGTGGAGCGGAGGCTCAGTGGAGTGATTGATAGTGTAGTCAGTGAGGTTCAGCATGGTTTTATGCATGTAAGAAGAATCTGGACTGTTTCATGACTGCCAACGAGGTAGTGCATTACTTGAAGAAGACAAAACAGCAGGGGATGCTATTTAAACTGGATTTTGAAAAAGCCTATGACTCGGTAGAGTGGAGTTACTTGGCTAACGTGATGAAACACATGGGCTTTGGGGCGAAGTGGAGGGGTTGGATAATGCAGCTCATTAGTACGAATAAAGTGTCGGTGCTGATAAATGGATCGCCAACGGAACAATTTGGGGTGGGACGTTGTCTTCGTCAGGGATGTTGCATGTCTCCTTTTCTCTTCAACATAGCGACGAAAGGGGTACATTGCATGTTTACCAGAGCTGTAGAGGTAGGGGTCTTGAAAGGTATAGGTAACATACAATTAGGATGGAACGTTAGCCACTTGCAATTTGCAGACGACACGCTTGTGTTTGTAAATAATGATGAGAACGAGATCCAAGGGGTCAAGGGAACGCTTCGTTGGTTTGAGGCTTTTTCAGGCCTCAGGGTGAATTTCCACAAAAGCAACTTGGTTGGAGTGAACATGAGTGAAGAAGTAGGTGGCGGTTTAGCTAGGAGAGTGGGTTGCAGATATGAAACAATGTCGTTCAAGTACCTTGGGTCACACGTTGGGTTAAATCCTAGAAGAGTCTCTAGTTGGCAATTCCTAGTTCAAAGAATGCGGAGTAAGTTGGCAACATGGAAAGGCCACTTACTTTCTGTGCGTGGCATAAAGGCAGCGCTATCGAGCATCCCTATCTATAACATGTCAATATATTGTATGCCCAAGAGTGTCATTCGGCAATGTGAAGGGATCATGAGGAGGTTTATGTGGAGTGGTCAGGATCAAAAGCGGGGGCTGACCAAGGTAAGTTGGAAGACGATTACTCGCTTGCACGAGTTAGGAGGCTTGGGGGTAGGGGATTTGAGGAGTAGGAATGTAGCGCACCTTTTTAAATAGGTATGGGAATTGGGTAATGGTAGTGAGAAGATTTGGGCAAATCTGATACGTAAGCAATATGGTATAGAGAGCCTCGGAGATTTGTGGAAGGTGGTGACGCATAAGTATTCCGCGGTTTGGCATGACATCATGCGCTTGTTTGGTCGAGGAGGCGAATACTTTGACTTCTGTTCAGCTCAGGTGGAGATGAAGGTTAGGAATGGGACTAATACATCCTTTTGGTGGGATCAGTGGGTAAATAGGAAACCTCTAGCGCTTGTGCACCCTCGTCTATATCGCGTGTCTACCAAGCAACAAGGAAAAATCTGGGATTGCGGGATCCTTAGCAGTGACGACTGGGTTTGGCAAATGCAGTGGCGTCGCGAGCTCTTTGAGTGGGAAACTGAAGAATACGAGAGCTTGAAGGATAGTCTCCCCCAGCCACGTAGAGCGGAGGCAGCAGATAAAACAAATTGGCAGCCAGGAAAATCTGGAACTTACTCTGTTCGTTCTTGGTATGAGGCATTCGAAGAGCTATTACATGAGCCGCGACCTCTTCTTAAAAGCTTGCTGGACAAATCAGGTGCCATACCGAGTAGAAGTTTTTACGTTGTTGGCGCTTCAAGAGCGTATAGTTACTAGAGAATTTCTATGGCAGAGAGGCATGATTGAGGAGGAAAGGAAAAGATGCCCAATGTGTAACTCTACCTCAGAGACTGTTTCTCATCTGCTCTTACATTGTGACGCAGCAAAGGGTTGTTGGGACTATATTATGCGGTGGCTGGGAGTGACTTGGTGTCAGCCAGGAACGTTAGGAGAATTATGGCACGTATGGGGGGAGTTGTGTCCTAACAAGGGAGCTGAGATTGATCGATTGTGGAAACACCTGTTTTATGCGGTGATTTGGAGCGTATGGAAGCAACGCAACCATGTGATTTTCCAGCAAGGAGCCTGCTGTCAGAGGCGCACGATCAACAATATTTACTCCATGTGGCACAGATGGCTTCGTCGGTATTAGCAGCCCCATCTTGGCTTCTTTCGTGGGGAATAAACGGCCAGTGAGGTAGTATTTAGGATCAGAGAGGTCTTGTTTTTCCTGTTTTGGGTTTGGCAGCAATTTTTCTTTTTTTCTTTTTTCTTTTTTCTTTTTTCTTGTATATCTGATTCCTTTCTTCCTAAGTCATATTTCCTATGACTGTGAATAAATCTTCAGCTCATTAAAAAAAAATACCATTATGTTGAGTAGGCACTAAAAACAGAAAATTCTTTTGTGTGGAAAATTTAATAAGATTTTTTAAATCGATGTCATTTTCTCTTTGGATGTATACATATATATTTTCTTGTTATATTCGAATACCATCATGTTTAGAATATTTTTCATAAGGTAAAGGAATGGTTGATTTAGTTATTAATTTCATAAAAGAAAATACCTGAAAATAACAATTTGATGAGTGTGAGAATATAAATAATGATATTATATGTACATAATATGGTAGTTAGATAAAAGTCAAAGGTTAATCATAATAATTGTTAACATACCCATTCTTTTGATATGCGCTATTATAGGTGAATTATAGCTACAAGTTACTAGTAATCAACAACCCAAAAACAAATGCCATTCTTTGGCATGATGACGAATAATAGTGGGAGCCAATTGCAAACAAAATCCAATTTTTTTCCACCTTTCTTATATGAAGGAAAAAAAAGGCTCTCACGTCGCAATCCATCCCCCAATTTGCCGCTTTAGTAGCTTGCGCGCCTGTGAAATTATATGCTCCACAATCCCACCTTACATAAAAATGAGCGAATCGTATGAGACATACATCTGACGTATCTAATATTTTTTTTTAACAAATATTTATTGTTTTATTAACAAAAATTTAATGGAGTTTATTTTCGCTACTAAAACATAGTCTTTTTTTACAAATTCAACCTCAAATGTTTGTTTTTCTTTCATCGTTTATCATATATGTCATAGGCGGATATTGTTTACACAATTGAGCACACGCTCGCATGGGGACAACATGTGTTTCTGCGTTCCATAGCTTGTCATATTCTTTGTCTGAAAACGTTTTAGTTTAATCCCTGCTTTTGTCACTTATCATGGTCGAGGTGGGCGACTATTTTTTTATTTTAAATTTACCTATACCCATCAGTTGTTGATTACCAAACCATACTCCAATTTGTTTAAACATGGCCTTTTAATTAGTGGGGGAAAATGTGTATTTATATTATAATTATATTGTATAGTATATACAATATAGTCCAAATTCTCACGGTTCCACTCATGTCATCCTATGAGGAAACCCCACCTCATAAAAATTTGATAGTGAACTCTTATCCAACCATTATCAACAAACAAAAAAAATCCCAAACTTGATGTACCTATTTTTAAAAATCTACCTGGTCAAAATTAATCTTGCTTCTAATTAAATTAGGTGGGTATAAAGAATTAAAGATACACAAAAATATAATTTGCCAAGGTTGTAAATTCCGATCTGCTCACAAATTCGGTCAGAAGAAAAAGTTAAGGGTCAGTGGTTCAATTGAGGTCGAATTGGATTGATTTGTGGTTTTAATAAATAAAATTTTATATTTATGTAAAGTATAATTTTTTTTAAAGATAAATGAAAATTTTATGTTATATTTATTTGTATATATGTTCTAATATTACAAATATAGTGTTGATGTGGTGATTATAAAGTTTAGTTAGTTAACATGTTAAATACGAGTTTGAATCTCATGTTTAGCATATTTTTTATAAAAAAATTGTCAACCTTGTTCAGGCTGGACCGGGGTTGACAAACTTATAATTTGTTGAACCACGAGTATCAAATTAAAAGGTGACAAATTACTCGCACTATTAATTAAAATATTATAGCTAATTAGTTGTTTTAGTATATTAATTAACAGTTAATAAATGAAAGTGGGTGGATCACAAAATTGCTGGACCAAGCTAAAAAGGCATTTTTACATAATATATAGAGAGGAAATTAATTAATTATATATTTATATAAACAAAACTGGAGCTATTTGCTATATATAATGCACATTATATATTTGTGGTCAGGTGGTCCTATAAATTCTATCCTTCTTCATCAGAGAGGCATAAATGTAGATCTAACTCAAATCCAAGAAGAAAGTAGTCGAAAATGTATTGACCCAAAGTCGGAAAAACTCGTTCCTCTATTTGTCGACTATGGTCCAAATCAAAACATGCCCACTTGTATTTTTCCAGTAAGATAAGAATAAATCTGATCTGAATTTTTTTCTAGTTTGATTTATACTATTTCTATCCAATGTATCCCCCAATTGTTCATATTTTTTCTCAAAAAAAAACAATCGTACATCTTGATCTTGTGGTGTGTGTGTTATATTACCACGTGCATGCAAAAGACGAGATGTACCTTGTGTCGGGTATCAAGTCTAGACTCTAGAGGTAAATTGCAATAATCTTCTTGCTTATCTTGTATTAGCGGTAAGTTATGTTGTTTTAAATTAAATGTTACATCATTAATTAACTATTAAATTTATTCTAGTATAAATATTATAATATAAAATTATTAATTAGTAATTAGATTTATTCAACAACATCACAACTCAAATAACGCATGGTATTTCCGTTGAAGCAGAAGGGCCCATGTTGCTTTTTTCTTTCTCACAAACCCATCTAATGAAATTTTAAACCAGTCGGGTAATATATAATTAGAGTGTCCCTATGTATATAATAGAAAATATATACACAGCTAAGTTTTGCAAGCGGTGGAGTCATATTCAAGAACAGAAGTGCTTTTATTGTTTGCGGGACCAGAAAGAAAGAAATCAATTTTTTGAGGGGCCTTTTACTTCTGAGTCAGGAGCAGGAGGGCAGCAGCAGTGGCCTCGGCCTCGGCCTAGCTCGCTAAATTCCACACTTTATTCATAATAATAATAATAATAAATTAGAAAGAAAGAAAAAAAGAGGTTTTATTTCAATAAATAGGAAAAATAAAAGTATACAGACATGTAGCCATCACACGTGTAATTGTCCTAGTAGTAGTATGGTTTACGGACCAAAGAGCCAAGTCAATGGCGCCAACAGAGAAGAAAAAAAGGAGGCAACTCCCGCCAAAAAAGCGGACTTACACACGTGTGCGACATGCACACACATAACATAACACTCAAAATAAATAAATAAAAAGATCTATACGTAATTTTTTTTGATGCAGCCATTTTTTTAATTTCTTAATTCTAGATTTGGGTTCTTCGTCAAAAGAAGTAGGGTGTGTATGAAAATGGAAGCCAAACTAGATATATAGGCATTTCATCAAACACTTGTATGTAATACTATAGCTTTGCTATGTATACGGTATAGTATAGACTCCAAATTTTGCCAACCCATATTTATATATCAAAGTGGTCCCACCATCGATTTTTTCTTCATTTTTCATTCAATAATCGATGCTGCCATTGAATTTTTTCCGTCCACTCTTATGACTCCCACTATAGTAAAACAAGCTTTCTTTTCTTGATTTATTTTCTTGCTTCTCACTCAAAAAAGAAAGAAAGTGATATTGATAATGTATAACAAATCCCCTTCCCCTTGGGAATCTGTAATGCCATTAATAAATTTTAAAAAAAAACTATATAAAATCTCCAAACTCACCGAACTCATCTCTCAATGTTTCATGCACTTTTTTTTTATTATATACACCCAAAATGATCCTCATCACTCAAAAGTCAATTTCCCCTCCAAGCCCTCCAAGAAAAATATTTGAGGATTCTAGAAAACTTGATTTATTTTACTTTTCTTTTGGTCTTTTTTTTTATTTTTTCAAAATTTTAGGATCTTTTTTTTTCTCCCATCACTCGAGGTTTCCTTTGTCATCACCTACCCATATGCAATCGCTTAATTTTTCTTCTCTTATAAGATGACGATGATGGTGACGAAGATGTGGATGATTGGTCATCACTCGACCTCATCCTACCCTTAATTGTCACCCGAAGCTTTGGTAACATTATCACTTTTCCTGGTACCTTCGATCTTTGCATCAATAGATAGCACCTCATGATTTTGTCCTGCAAAATAGGTACAATAATTTATGTTCCAGATCTGAGATCGATGCTAAACATATATAATTAACCGCAAATCAAAACAATATTAATTAATCATGTTAATTGGCACCCTTAATTAAAATTAACTACCTTGCTTAGCCCATCACACAATGCTTCAGCATTCTCCGGACTAACAAGAGAGAAATTTGGAATCTCGTTCGCCGCACAAAATATAGCTCCGGCAGCAATGCTCGACGGCCAATACTCCAAGAAGCTGGCCTCTGTCGTCACACATCACCAACAAGTATAACATTAAGTTAAAATCAGAAGTATAGGTACATTAATGGTTTAATACCATAAAACTCCCAAATACTTTTAATTTTGTACTTAAACACCCCTCCCATGAAAAAATAAAACGATGATATCACTTTTTTTTTATATATAAAAAAAGTGTCACGTAAGCGCAAGATGACACTTGAAAAATAACACCAAAATATGCATGTGTCACGTGGCATGCCGTGACATGCCATGTCATCATTTTAAAGGTGATATGTTAATGTGGCATTGTTGTGAGGTGAATACGTATAATTAATGACGTGACATTTAATAACCAAAACAATGTGTACAGTAAGCTTTCAAACGCAATAAGTGAATTGTAGGGGGTAATTGAACAATCAATAAGTAAATGGGTCATTAGACAAAAATTAAAAGTATTGAGGGGTTTTATAGCATTGTTCAAAACCAAGAAAATGCATGGAGATATACACTTGATTTTTTTTCTTCTTATTCATCGTACCTTGTAAGTTGGACAAGATGATTTTGGTGGCCCGTGATATGAAAAAATCAACGTAAGCTCCTGAAGGATCCAGCTTCCATGCAAAGAAACCAATGAAACTAAATGGAGTTATGGATCGGAGCCTCCAGTCAAGAACACTCAAAACAAGAAGCTCCATCCTACGAATTGTTCTTGGTTCAAATATGAACTTAGCTCCTTCCACCTATGAATTGATTCGGCAGAAATTGGAATTAGCTTATTAGTTAAACTAATTTATAATAATGTACTTATTTAGTATAGGGAGAAAAGAAATTTACACAAGGTGGCGGCAGTCATCACTTGTGTGGATCTTGTGTGATCTCGTTGGATCGGTGAACTTACATTATATATACATAAAAATATAAACCCATCCAACTCGTAAAAGACCACACAAACAATGACAGAGTGCAATGCAACTAATTAATATATATATTATTTATTTATTTATATTTATTCGAACTCAAATTTCTACGGGTACTGCGATGTGCATATCTATACCTGGAGATCCAGTAGAGTAGGAACCAGAGGCTCCTCCATTTTAGCCGCCAAGGATAAGCATGCCATGGATAAAAGTTGCATTGGCCATCCATCGTTTTTCTGAAATATTTATAGTATTAATCAGCATTACGAGAATAAATTACCATCAATAATTGTTACCTAATTAACAATTTGTGATCAATTTAATCCATGGTGGCGGCCACGTGGCAATATTCATAAATAAAGTGTAGTTTAGGTGTTACTAGTAGACTGTAGAAGTAGAACTATACTTTACAGGTTCTTATTATGACGACGATAATGATAAATGAATATCGGAAAAATAATAAGAAAAGTTGAGAAAAACACAAAGAGAAGCCTAACAAACTCAACACTATTACCGTGTTCGACTTACTTCTGTCCTTTTTCATGGTTTGGAAAAAGTGAAATGTAACTACCATTTTGGGTAACTTTGTTTACTTTTTTAAAGCTTTTTATATCCTCATTTTTTTTAAATAATTTTTAATGGATTTAATAGATCTTAATTGATTATCAAAACTTACGGGCAATCGGCGAGAATAAAGGAATCGATCTAAGTAGTTGACGGCGAGATAAGCCGTCAACGGCTGGAATCCAAAGTATGCTTGCACCTGCATAAACCAAATCATACACGTGACGATTAGATCGATCCATCCAACTGAGATGGACGGCTCAGATTTCCTTCGGCGTGCGATGGTATCAACATCATCATCTGATGAAATGATATGATGATGATGATGATGGCATCAAGGTAAATATCAACAGAGTTACTGTCTCAAGATGTAAATCTACTTTCGATACTGTACCTTCACAATCCATGCAACGGAATCTTCCCGAGCCGATGCGTCGAGCGACTGAGATTGGGATCGGGACAAGTAATCGAATCCGGGTACAAAGTTGCCCTCGTCTTCAATCAAACTCGCAATCGACGATTCCTCGAAGAAAACAGGAGATTCCAAGTCCGATGAGGAGCATTCCGGCGACCGATCACCGGATAACACTTCGGAGGAGTCCTCACCGCAGAGAAGGTCGTCGTTGTTCTCGTCCGAGTAGAAATCAAAGCACGACATGACCACCCACGCCGATCGATTCTCATTCTCTCCTCATAACTAATTGTTGTTTGTGCTGAAACTCAGCTGGGATAATTGCCGGAGATGTGGCCGGAGGAAGAGGAGTCGGTGAGTGAATTGGAAAAAGGGGGATTTGTTAGGTTTGGTGTGGGCTATGAATGTTTTTCACTCACACACAATAATGAGAAAACAAGGGATGGCTTCCTTAATTTCAAAAAAAAGGATGGCTTCCTTGGATATATAAATATGAGGTGAGGGTGATTTTTCTTTTTTCTTTATTTTTTTAAAATTGGGGAGAATTTTGATTTCTGATTTTGTTTGTTTGTTTGGGGTTGATTGGATTTGGAGGTAAAAATGTAGGATAAGTGGGAAATGGAGGGAAAGGAGGGGAATGGCGCGGGTTGATCCGGTTGATTTACCGGGGAAAACGGAATTCAATTCCATCTCGCGGGACGGAATTGAAATAGTGATGAAGTGGGAAGTGAATGATGGGTGATGACTGTGTGATCAGTTATTTCGGGAAAGGGTCTTAATAATACTAGCAATATTTAGGAAAGTGAAACCGAAGATTGTCCTTAATGAACTAATGGCTGCTTCTGCTTTGATTGGTTGGTTGTGGGCCGTGGGTCGAGTTGGGTAATCAGTGCCAGAGCCTAGAAAAAAATATTAGTGATGTTTTTTTAAACTTAAAATACGATAGGTTGATTTTTATTCTTTTACGTAAAAAGTCGCAAGTTTAATTTTTATATATAAAAACATTGTTTATTAATAGTATTTACTTCTTAATAAGTCAATTGGATATAAATATAATTAGTCTTAACTTTATTAGCTTAGAGATATCTATAGTTGAGAACTTGAGAGATTAAAATATGATAGGCTAACTAAATAAAAAAGTTTAAAGGTCATCATGTAAAATTTAAAAGTTTTGGTGTAGACAAATTAGCAAGAAAATAAAGGCTTAAGGACTAAAATGAGAGTGTACAAAATTTTGAAGGACCATGGCCCCACAAGGGATAAAGACGCTCCGCCCGCTGTGAGTTTCATGCGCGCTAAATTGTGGCGCTAAATTATGGCGCTAAATTCTTTTTTCATTCGCGCGTTTTTATAGAAACTAATAAAAGGGAGAAATTGGTTGTCCTATCTCAAAAATAAAAATAAAAATAAAACTTTCACGATAATATCGGCTGAAATCAAATCCAATAATTCTTTTATCTAAAATAAAGCTAATAAAGGAATTTAAGCAAATTCACATAGCAAATGGACATATATTGAGTTCGAATTTTTGTTAGTAGTAAAATAGCGATATAGTTTAGAGTTTGAATCTCATTTTTGTCAATAAATTAAAAATATATTGCTAAAAATACTAATATTTTTATTAACTTTTACACTAAAAATACACATATGATTTTCACGTTTGCTTAATAGCTATTTATTTAAATAAAAATAATAATATAACCTAATTAGGAAGAAATAAACCCTAATCATATCATTTAGTACAATTTTGTTAGTAACATAGCTAATATTTCAAGTATTAAATTACATTAAAAACCTATTCGTTTGACTTCTATACTTTTTAAAACGTGCAATTTAAACTATTTAGTTTTTCATAAATTACAATTTAATTTAATTTAATTATTAAGAGATTAAACAATGATAAAAAATAAAAAATATAAATGTAACAAGTATGACAAAAATGTTTAAAAAATCATGAGACAAGTGAAAAAAACTTATAAAAAAATAAAAATTTACAATAGATCATACAATAATTGTTATATTTCCTCTTCATTTTTTATATTTTTATAGAATTTTACTTTTTAATAGATCAAATTAATATAAACAAAAACAGTCTTAATTTAGTGAATTTTGTGATATTTGCAATTGAGAGGTTAAAATATAATAGGTTAACTAAGTAAAAATATATAAAAATATTGGGGTGGATATATATAATAAATTATTAAGAAAATAAAAACCTTTAGACTATAAAATGAGAGAGTTAAAAAATGGGAGAGGCATGGCCCCACAAGGATAAGGAGGCTCCGCGCTGTTAGTCTTTCTTTCGCGCTAAATTATTTTTCATTCGCGCGTGTTTTTAGAAACTAATAATTGGAGAAATTACCAAACGTAAGTTTGAAGCAAAATAGTAAAGCATCTGTGCACTCTTAGACAAAATTCTTAAGTTAAAGTTTGGGAACAAGAGAATATCATTCCATGATAGTCAACCTTTCTAAAAATCTGAGAATATTTGATTGAGATTATCTGAATTAGAAAAATAAAATAAAAATAGTAATAGTTGGAGAAATTAAGTGTTTAATGTTATCAATTTCGTACTTTAAGTTAATATAATTATTACGTCTCATCCTAATGTTAAAAATGAGATAAAAAATATGATATATCATCTAAGTTCATACGAGTTAGATTCATACTATTTATACAAACAGGTGTGGACAGTCAGTCGAGACTGATATTTTAACCGAGATTAATACATAAAACTTTCACGGTAATAATAAATAAACATCATACTAAAACAAAAGGCACCTCGACATAATTACTTTCTTGCCCTTTGGTTTAATTAATTGTATCATTAGTGTCTCTTTAGTGTTAAATGCTTGCCACTAGGCCCATTGCCATTGATAGGGGTGGGCAATTTCATTGCTGCTATTGAAAGTATACTAAAGTGCCCTTAAATGTAAACTGGAGTGAGCTTGCTGGTATCTGCTGAAATCTAAATCATGACATCTATTTGAGGTTTTATTAAATATTTTGGAGGTAAGGTTTTCTAGTAATATTATATATTTATATATTATATGTGTGTGGCTGTTTACAATGAGAAGATAGGTATTGAAAAGGAAAGCACAGGAGAGGACAGTAGGGTGGCTGGTTGGGCGTATCCCCTCCAAATGTGGTAGTATTATACTGTCATTATTGGTCTCCATCTATGTCACAACTCGGAAATTTCAAACAAATTCCATCACTCCTGCTAAACTAGCAAAAAGTGAATTGTTTTGTGGTTTCCTATTGTTGAATTCCGAGTTCTATTTTTGTGGGCTATAAATAAATTTATAATCTCTCATAAATTGATTTGTCAATTTTGTGGGCTACCACAACGGCTGTAGCCTAGCCATACGAGAAAATTTTGAAAATTATACTAGTATTTTACGTACCTTGTACTCCTTGGATCGGGATCCAAGCCCAAAGAGAAATAATTTGTGTACATCTCTACTCTTCCCTCCGCCTCGAATTTAATGCAATTTGATTCTCAGTATTAAAACGAGGGAAAGTTTGATAAAATAAAATAAAAGGAGGGAAAGAAAAATGACTCGTCAGTCGTCAAATCAGACTAACTTCAGAGACTCGACGCTGTGTCACCCATTTCCGAGGCGTGTGTGTGTGGCGCGGTAGCATTTACTCGTATTTTATATGTTGGTGAAATGATCTGTCGGTCATAGCCTGAGAGTGAGAGCCGAGCCAAGAACCCAACCAATCCCAAGTCCTAACCAATTAATTGTATACTCCCTCCGGCTTTTAATACTTGTCGTTTACTTTTATGTACGCCTCTTTAGGAGGCCCGGATAATTTACTATTTGACCTCAAAAAAATTCGTATTTTTTTTCTAACGTACGTTAATCATTAACGTACGTTCACAAAAAAGTACGATTTTTTTTTGGGTCAAACAGTGAGTCATTCGGCTTCCTCGAAACGCGTGCATAAACAGTAAAACGACAAGTATTAAAAGTCGGAGGGAGTATGTATTAGGGGGTTGGACCGGTTGGTTTTATTTTCACCAGAATCAAATCACCACGGCGCATAAAAATATACAATTAGAGAGAGAATAAGACTGATGACTATTTTTTTATATTAAAATTGATAAGAAGAACACGAATTATGTAGTTGACTGGTTGACAAGTGTAGCTAAAAGTAATTACTGTCTTCGTTAGATCAGTAATCCTCCTAACTCTCGTTCGACTTTTATCAAAAGAGATTGTTTTGCATATTCGATTTAATTAATGAACATATTGATAATTTCATGTATATATAAAAAAATCAAACAAATATAGTACTTTCTCAGGTCAAATTAAATGACTCTTTCTTATGAATTCTTACTGTTTGTAATATTTATCATTTTATTTTTTTTCAAAACATATATTTTGTGCAAATGACAAAAAAAAATTATGCATCAACCTAATTTGATGATGATGTGGTAATTTGAGTGAAAATTAGGAATAAAAATGAAACAATGTAGAATAAAATTAAATTAAAAATTATTATTTTACGAATTTTTACTATTCTAAAACGTAATTTAATTTACCCCGAAGGGGGTATAATATACTCCCTCTGGTGTGAATTAAACGTCGTTTTAGGATTTGCTTTTACTTGTATTTTTAGTGTTAAACCTACTGAATATTAGGATGCGAGAAAAACATTTAATTTGTACTATAATAGTATATATATAAAAGTATGTGTATAAAGATGTCGCCAAGACGAAGATTAATGATATATGTTGTTGACTATGGTGTGAGAGGGTCTAAGCAGATGTATCACTGGGATCTATTTCTAAATAAATGAATAAAAGACTAAGACTTATGGGGTTTTCTGAAAAAACATTACTAATATGTTTCTCATCACTACATTTCTAGTACCAAGAGTTCTGTCTATAAATAACTTTTTCTTTTTTCAATATTTTTTTAAACCAAAACCTTGTTTAAGAAATTAGTTGTGCCCATAAAGAATACCCACCTAATTTGCCTTGAGTACCAAATGATTATGTCTATAATTTTACAATTAAAGTCTAACATTTAACTTATACTTAAATAAATAAATATTGCTCAATTTGTTTTTTATAGACTGCAACAATGCTCACCTAATTTATTTATTTGTATAACATATGAAAAATGTACAATTCATGCGATAGATATATTTTTTACTGTGTCGTTGTATCTTTTTTGTCCACTCAGAATATGAAATTATTCTCGTCTAAATGGAGTACTTCATAAAATCACATTCTCAGCACGATCTTTGTTATTTTAATAGTTCGAATTCAAAATTTTAATTTTTGTTTATGCAGCATCATATGACTAGATTGACATTTAGTACAGATGGGCCGACTTTACACCTAAAACTTTTTAGTCAACAGCAAAAAAATTAGGGTTCATGATGTCGTACATTATACAGATAGCTGACAAACCGGTTTGTCTCTCGCTATAACTCTCTCATTTGATGCTATTACTTTCTTAATTAAAAAAAGAAAAAAAAAACCTATTTACGGTTTTACAAATATTTAATAACATTGCGCACCAATTAAAAATGCAGACAAATATATAATACATTTGGAAAAACAGCGTAGGTATAAAATGAAATCTCACCAACTTTTGTGTGGGTTAAGGGGCAGCAAAGTGATAAATTGACACTAATATTGAAATCTGAAAAGAAACAAGAGAATCGTAATTATTGTTTTTAGCTGTAATGAATATGCGGTTTTAGAACCTGCAGGTTCGATCTTGGTATAAGAATGATCGAATATACGAATTTACGATTTTTTACTTAATGGATGAGAATTTTAATTCATTCAGCTGTTAATTCATTCACATTGACCACTTACTGTTATGTCCGAGTAAATTTGAGTATCCCTCCCGGAAGGAAAAAAGGGGGAAAATCATAGGGTGTAGATCCTATAAATTTACTATTTATATCTCCTTAGGATAGGAAAGCTGTATTTACTTTTTACCTAATGCCACATTCATGCATAAAGGAGTCACCTAAGGAGAGAGGGAGGCGATAGGTGTGCTTGGTGGGGGCAATTACGTACGTATCTGCACTTCCTTCCGATGTTGGCTCGGCTGTGAAAAATCAATCTGCTGGTAGTTCAAAAGCATTTAACAGGAAGATGGACTGGATTTGGGCCTCAATTGCTGGACTTTGTTTGCTAGTTGCTCATCTTTTGTGGGCCAGTCTCGTCCGACAACTACGTGGCCTTTGGCATCACCTAGGTTTTTTTCTTTTAAAATTTAAGGGATGCAATGCAGTGGCTGAAACTTTAAAATCTCCAAATTATAGATCCATCTACTAAAAGATAAAATAAAATAAAATAAAAATCTGAATTTCAGGAGAGTTTGATTTCAATTTCAAGTAA
The DNA here is from genome assembly GCA_963691705.1 of Viola odorata. NCBI lineage: Eukaryota > Viridiplantae > Streptophyta > Magnoliopsida > Malpighiales > Violaceae > Viola > Viola odorata. The sequence goes on along the minus strand of OY829540.1, from coordinate 6,539,606 downwards.
TTTAATTTACCTGTCATTTTATAAAAAAAAGTTTTATTTTCTCAATAAATTAACAATTTTTTACCAACTAATAGTTAATGTAAGTAGTTTGATACTCTCATCTCATCCTATTAGAAAAAGATGGTAAGCTTGATCCTGATATATAAAGAAATTATGTGTTGAGAGCACTTTACTTCCTAATTAATGATCTAACTCGGTGCAACCAAGATTAGTTTTAACTCAGTGAACTCAAAAATACTCATGGTTCAGATCTAAACATGCACTGGTAACGTTCTTTAGTTAAGTGATGAGAGTGTCGAACCAGTCATTATTAACCACCCGATGTTAATTCGTTTGAGGCTTAAGTTAGATCCAGAGAGGAGGAGAGTAAGATAAGAAAGGGGCTGTGCAGAAAACATGAGTGATGCCCATGCATGTTGGTAGGGCACAAGAGGCTGCAGCTACGCACGAGATCTCCTACCTATCTTCCCATCTCTGGCATTGGATTCTGGCAAGAGAATGTGATGGAATGGAAGGGAGGGGGCCATACAATTTACATCATCACTACTCAGTAGTTGTGTTGTACTTAAAATTAAATGTTTTTTTTAATGGTTAGGTGAGAGTCGAAACTTTACTTATGTACAAAATTAAAAGGAAAAAAGACTCTCTTATGGATATGAAATGTTTTTTTATGGGTTGTATAGTTGGTTATATTATTAATTATTTTTATAATATGAGGGATTGAATCTATAACCTTATGTCATAAAAACGATATACACTACTAGTTGAACTACAATTTTATATCTGATGTAAAAACATTAGTATCTCTAACAATACTTCATTTTTAAAAAAATATTATTGAAAACTAGATCTTAATTTTTTTTGAAATAGAACTAAATCCTAAGCTAAGGCTGGTGCTCGCAAATCCAAAAGCCCAGATGTCACAGCTATGAACAAAGCCCGTTATTGAAAAGAGGCCCACCTAAACGAGAAAGAAATATGACGAAAACACACCAACGTAGTAAAAAAAAGGTGCGACGAACTTTTAGGTTGGCTTCGCCCGGGTTCGAACCGGAGACCTTCAGTGTGTTAGACTGACGTGATAACCAACTACACCACGAAACCTTGTTGAAGAATTCCTTCAATATTTTAATAATAACTTATGAAAAACAAAACCCAAGTCCTAAACCCATCCCTTACACTAGTATACTTAATTTTCGGGTAAAAGACATTTTGGCGTAGATCGGTTGGAGTAGGGAAAGAAGACGGACGCGTGAGATGACGCTCCGCCAGAATCAGCTGTCAAATATAGATTTTGATTCGTAATGAGGTTTTGAACTTTTTATTTTCTTGTAAATTGGTGCTGATATAGCTATTCAATAAGACCAAAGACGGCTGTAAGATAGCTATCAGCACCATTTTACAAGAAAATCAAGGTAAAAAGTTTTCAGTTAGTAGTTCCAATTACTTTTTGGTCTTATTGAATTGCAGATCAATTCAACTGCTTCTATGCGAGGGTTACCAGGATGGGAGCTAGCAGAATTAGCAGCTTTGATTTGGACACACACTTCAAAACAAAGTGGCAGGTAATAACCAGTACTTCTTGCAAATCTCAGTTGAGTGTCTGTAGATTTTATTTGAGCTTTTCATAGTAATATGGGATTTATTGCATATTGATCAGAAATCCATAAGGTTGGCAGAAATTGAATCAGTGCCTTGCATTTGTAGATTTGAGTTGCTGTGTGTGTATAAAGATCAATCGTCTGCATAAGAGAATGTCTGTTTAATGCTTGTTTTTGTCAATCCTGATCGTGTTGGGACATTTTAGGTCTTTTTAATTCCTTGTTGTATGGTGCAGTTAGGCTAAGGATAAAATGTCCATAGCTGTTAGTACTTGACAGTTCGGTGAACAGGCCAGAGATTGCTAATACCTAAGTTCAATCTTAGTTTGTGACAGATGATCACTGCACTGGTTTTACCTTCACAGAAATCCAGCAGATATTTGCGTAGACTTTTTCTTAAAATCTTTAGTTATTTACTTTCTGGAACAGGTCCCAAATATCCACGCAGCTCAAGACTGCTCCATCTCTGTGTTCTGCGCCAACGAAATCCCTGTTCGATTCCCCTTCAGACTAGAACTTGCAGCAACAGAAAAAACTGTGGGTATCCAGGTTTTAGTACAAGGTGTGATGAGCATTGTTTATTTACATTCCTGATTTTATGAATTCCTTGTTTGAGGCATCAGTTACACCACACAAACTGTCACAACTCTTTGACTCAGATTATTGCATTGCCAATCAGCTCCTAATCTTCAATCTATCAGATTCTGCTTCTGAGGCTACCGTTTCCTAACCTGCTCGAAATGATTGGCTCACCGCAACGGGCATCTGTGGTAATTCTCAAAACTTGCAGTTTTAATTTCAAGAGTACTTTACGAAAAGAAGCATTATTCTTGTAATAATTCAGGGGCTTTTGCCAAGAAGTATACATTAGCATTGGAATCCAATGTCCTGATTAACTTCTTGAATTAGACTTTGGCTATTGATCTGCAGCACCCTGAGTAATGCAAATGTCTTAACGCAGGAGACAGCTTTTAGCAGGAAAAGAAGCTTCAGAAACAAACTTAAGAAAAGGAGAGGTACTTTACTATCCTGAAAGGATTTTCATCTGATTGTTCGTACTCAAATTTCAAAATAAGCTTTTATTGTAGCAAATCATTTGATCTTAGTTCGCGTGCAATTTATAGTTAATTGAGGAGGTATATCTGAGTTCAACTGTTACTGACATTTTTTTGGTCTCGTCTTTCGCAGCTTCCAGCCAATAACTAGCGATGGTCTAAGGGATACGTACGCAAGCATATGTCCATCCGTTAGTTGCATTGTTATTTCTAATTTCACCATCACTTGTAATTGTTGGCAGAGGAACTCTCTTACATATATGTGAGCAAGTCCCTCTCATGTCGTGGCTTCTAAACTTTGTATAGCTTGTACTACTGAAATGAAAAGATACATCATTTCCTCCAATTATTTTTCTTTTCTTATTAATAATATATGTTACACGATCCTCCATTCTTTCTTTATTATATGCTAAAATGAATGCCTGAAAGCTAAAATCAAAAGAAACTAGCCAGCAAGGATTTGGTACAACCCAAACAGGAACATGCCAGACTAGAAGTTTGTCGCCCTCGTAACCTGAAGACACCAACGTCATAACCTCCTATGAAATCAGCAAAGTGATTATCCAAATGATCATCCGTGTAGTATATGCATTTCCCTGACATCAGATGAGGATGAGAGTGAGACTGACATATTTGTTCCCAGAAATACCATTTCATGGCCCAAGCTTTCAACTCGGGACCATCTAAGGCCGTCATCGCCACTTTTGTCCAACCTGTATACTTTGAAACCAGCAGTAGTTCGGTAGTGGCTGTATTGATGTGTGTATCCATATTGTGCATCAAGTCATCAACAATCGTGCACTCTTCATCGGTGTATTCAGATCGTAGCCTGTGATACCAGGTATGGTTGAAATCGGTGGAAGCGGGATTCGAGCCTGTGTGAGAGGATTCAGCAGATTGATTGAAGGGCTTTCCTCTAGGGTAACTATCCACCCACAACAAATCTTCCAGATGACGGATCCTCTCGTCGCAAACGCTGTAAAATCCGTGGCTCGTCTTGGTTTCGTCGTCGTAAGGCAGCATCAACCATGGAATTTGGTGATCTATAGGCCCCGGTAGCCTCTTCGGCAGGGGAGACCTCGACTAATGTCTTTGCACGATCCTCCAAAATGCAGCCCTTATGATAACGGTAGCATTCAATTCCAGCACTCTTCATTATTTCACATCCATGTTTTTTCAAAAAAATCACAAATTATTATAGAAAAAATAAATATACTTAACTAATGTAATTATATTAATTAATAATCTATCTAAAATATCATTTAATTATCACAAATAAAAATATTCTACTTTGTGAATTCATTAATGATTTAAAAGAGTAAATTAATTTATTAGTTATTTTTAAAATTACATTATGTTATAGTAATTGAATTATTCTATATGGTGTTGACAATTTATATTTTTCCTCTAAACAATAAAATTGAGTCAATTTGGATTAAGTTTTAGTTTTTTATTGAGTTTTTTTCGAATTTTTTGAATCAGTTTAAATCAATTTACATTCAAATTCAATTCGAGTTATTCAGATATCCAATTATTTTTCGATCGGATATCCATTACTAAAAACAAATCAATTCAATTTCGGATTGGGTTCCTTCTGCTCTTTTTTAGTTTGGATTGGTTCTCAACCGATGTGGTAGATCCTAAGCTAAGGCCGGTGCTCGCAAATCCAAAAGCCCAGATGTCGTAGGTTATGAATAAAGCCCGTTATTGAAAGAGGCCCACCAAAATGAGAAAAATATAACAAAAACACACCAACGTAGAGAAAAAAGTAAATTGGCTTCGCCCGGGTTCGAACCGGAGACCTTCAGTGTGTTAGACTGACGTGATAACCAACTACACCACGAAACCATGTTGAAACATTCTTGCATACATTTTATAAAGAATTAAAGAAAACAACCCAAGGCCTAAACCCATCCCTTACCAACACTCTGGACTTGCAGTGGATTGAGCTGCGAAACACACAACACAAAACACAAACACAAAAGGATGATGGGTTCGGTTGTCACTACCAGCTCAATCCGTGTTAGTCTTCTAATCCCTAAAACACCTGCTAAAACCCACCAACAATTAGTCTCTAAACCCTCGCTGTGTACAGCTCAAAATGCCCATCTCAGGTTTCATCCTCTTTTCCTACCTAATCGAGGAAAAGATTGTGTTTTTTGTCCGTGTGCACTGAATAAGGCGAAAAAGGAAGACACTTTGGCCACCGAAATGAGCGATTTTGAAGATGAATTTGATGATTTGGATGATGATGAAGGTGATGGTGGTGGTGATGTCGGGGGAGACGATGATGAAGAAGAAGAAGAGGGTCTGGTTTTGCCGTTTGGGCAGATGCAGAAGTGGCTTGAGAGCAGGCCTCGTGGATTTGGTGAGGGTAAAGTGTATGACACTAGTGTTGAGGATAAGTTGATGGAAGAATTAGAGCAGATTAGAGAGGCACAGGCTGCTAATGTTAATAACCTCAAGAGCAATCCTGTCCCGCCTGGACAACCCAAGAAGGATAGTCAAACCAAGAAAGGTATAGGTTTATGGCAATTAAGTTGGCATTGCTATGATTTTGTTTTTGTTAGTTTTAAAATGATGCATTGTTGAGAAGCTGAGGGATGTACATGATAGATAGCCATAGAAACATGTTGACGTTTGCCATATGCTGAAACTCACTGTGAGGAACAAGAGAGCTCATCTTGTTCATTGCTTCCTCATGTGTTGAAAAGACCCTTACTGTGGGTCTTCTCAACTTGATATTTAGCACTGGAGAGAGCGCAATAAAATTGAAAGAGATTTCTTACTGTGGGTCTTCTCAACTTGATATTTAGAGATTGATGAATGGCAGTTTTTGTTGTCTCCAACATCATATCGGTATGTAGGTAGAATCTTAGCTGTTGGTGAAAACTTGATGGGCAGCTAATCTTGAAAGGGGATAGGTTTCTTAAATCAATTTTCCCATCCAATACTCAGTTTTTCTAGAAGCATTGAGGCTTCTGCCGTTTTTGGATAGTGAAATTCTAGTTTAACCAAAAGAACAGAAATTAAATTATAATATAATGAGCTAACTCCAATGGGTTGCAGTTGCCTGTGGCAACCCTTCATGATATCCTAGTGTACCGAACTGGTGCTCTTTGTTATGACTCATGATTTATAGCTCTTCAAAATCCTCTCATTGTATTTCTGGAACTGATTTGTGAATATATTTTTGTTGAAAGCAAAAATTTTGGTTACATTTAATTGTGCATGACAAAAGGTCTTGGAATCTGCTATTTTAAAGTTTGATATTTGTTCAAGTTGCATCCAAGAACTTGAGTATATGAGCAGTATGTGCTGTGAATTTTGCCATATTAGTTTGAATTTAACTTTGCAACTGTGGGTCTTTATGCAGCACCTGAAGTGGTACCTGATGGACTCCGTGTGCGGGTAGTCAACCTTCCAAAGAAAAAAAATGTACACAGAGATCTTAAATCAGCATTTAAAGAAGTTCGCGGTATTATTAATATAATACCTGCTGTTTCTGGAAACAAGAAGACGAAGGACCCTATTTGTAAGGGTTTTGCTTTTGTTGATTTCAAGTCCAAGGAGGATGCTGCTAGGTATGTATACATAAATTTTGGCCTAAATATCCAAAACCTGAAGCTGCTGTTTAGTTTTTTTCCATGATGCCTTCTCCTTTATGACAAACCAATAATGAGTATGGTTTCTGTTCTTGATCTTGATGCTAGTGGCGAAACTTTAACCCTTTGTAAACAACAATGAGTGTTGACATTGAAAAATGTTGGTTGATGCATGTGATTCTGCGAACCTCATAGTGAGAGTAAGAAAAATGAAATATACAATTTAGAGGTTAGAGGTCAAGTTGCAAACCTCAGATCAACTTTCATCTTGTTTTGTTTAGGGTAAATGATAAACTGCCTCTCTTTTCCTCAATGTTCTACAGTCGTTGAAGAATGTAATGTAACCCTGTAATTTTTTAGAATTTAGTTCTTCCAGCAAATTATACCAAAAAAGTAGGTGATTTATGTGATGTCCCTTTCTGTAGGACATTTCATCTCATTGATTTTTGACCATGTTATAAAATTCTGATTTTAAGATTTCTAATTTTTCTTTTTACCTTCCATGTCAGGTTTGTGCAACAGTTTTCGAGGCAAAGTGTAGCATTTGGTAAGATCCAAAAACAGATAAGATGTGAGATTTCAAGTACAGAGTGTTCTAGTTCATCTGGTGATGTATCAAAAGGAAGTATCAAGTCTGCTCCACTGCTGATAATTGCTGACGTAGAAGGAGACTTGGATACCGAACTTGATATGGCTGACTCTTCCTTTGAAGGAAATATTTCCGACACATCCGATGATGGCCTAGATGATGATATCATTGATTTGAAGTTGGAAGATGAAACAAAGGATATCGAATCTCTCTCCACATCCGAGTTGAATGTTTATGATAGCAGTGCAGAACCAAGTGAGAGACCTGCAGCTAGTTCGTTGCCTTTAAAGAAGCAAGGGAAGCATGGGGCTTCTAAGAAAAAGATAAATGCCATAGTAAAAGGAGGCAAGGCTGCGAAACTGGATGTCCCAGGATCTGCAAAGAGGTGATTTGCTGCATTTAGCTATCTATCTGCTGGTGACTTTTATTTTCTGTTTCCATTTTTACTTCTTTGCTTAATCATTTTAATACTGGTGCAGGCTAAGAGTCAAGGAGAAGGCATTGCTAACAGATGTGTTCACTAAATATGGATCAAAAATCCCTTTGGCTTCAGGAAAAGAGAGCTGATTTCTAATACTTTTGTGATCATTTAACAGCAATCTATCCAAATGGAATATGGACTTGTGCGTAACCTGTACAATCTCATTGTTGCAGTTTTGTAATCCAAAATGATCACTTTATAATCCATCAGGAGCATGTAATATCTGAGGTCAATGAATTGTTTTCAAGTTCATTTCGCTTTGAAAGAGAAAGGAAAAGGCTCGGGTTGGTATGGTTGAGCTGAGCCCTACCACCCCTTAATCTGCAGATCCAAAAACAAGAATGCCTAAATTTAAACTACGGATCTAATGAATTTGCGTGTACAGGCATGTCTGCAACACCATGAATAGACTGGCTGTCATGCATAAATGTGGAGATGTGGCGAGCGGCCCTGTAAAATGCAACTGCAGCTACTATGCGGATTGATCCCAAGATTCAAGTCCTTAGAAGAGTTTTCAGCACAGGAGTTCAAAGGATGACTGCATCAGGTGTTTTCTAATGCGGCCGAAAACAGCATACTACAACCATTCCTCTTCAATTTCGCCATCTGCAGCAGAAGAAGTCCCTTGAATATTACAGATTCAATTGAAAAGTTAAAATTAGGTTAGGCTGAATAAAACCTGAAATCTTACCATCAAGCTTGACAGCCAGGTTAGCTTGGGCATCAGCATCAGAATTCAACGCCTTTCAAACATTTAATCCGTTAGAATATAATAAAGGCCAACAAAGCTCAAGAAAGCAGCAACACAAATTCACAACTCGAGAACTTGGGTGCATGTGAAAATTCTCAAATTCTTTCAGTTTAGTTGGAAAATCCTTTTTCACACCAATTCTGCTAATTCGTATATAAACTTCATTTTTGGATTTAAAACCTCAACTACATGGAGGCTAAGTCCTAGCTACATCCCTGCAAAAACCTTTTACTTCACAAGAAGACGGTGACAGGCCAGCAAATTAATGAGTTCCTGTAAAAGCCACATCATCGTGGAATACAGGTCAACCACAGTGAATCATGCCAAGGTTGCCCCATCAACGATTGGACAACTGTACCAACCTGTTCTCAATCAGGTTTGAGGAATAAAAGGTAGTATGGTATAACTGGATCAGTAACCTGAACAATTCTCAGTTAACCCAGTTGTAGGTTATCTGCTTTTGGTTATAAAACATTGATTCAACCACAAATCACAGCTGACAAGGCTACAGGTTAAAGGTCCTTCAGAGTAGGTTGTGTTCACACCAACTTGTAATATCAAAAGAAAAAATAAAAAAGAAGTACAAGCATAGTAAACTGCACTAACCCGTAGAACATGACTGATCTCAAAAGACAAAAAATCATCTTTCAGTATTTTGGCTTGCTTGTGCAACACGGACATGCTCTCGTGTCTTGCTCTCCACAAACCCTGAACCTGTTTCAAATAAAATTTTCCATGTGAAAAGAAATGAATTGAGTCCCATCAAAAGAAAAGTGGAACCTTGTCCACACAGACCCTACTGTTTGAACACATTAGAGCCAAAAATAGTTGAATCAAGTTCTAAGAAGCTTGATTCCAGTTTGATAGATGAAATGGTGGGTTTCAAGCTAGTAAATCTTGCGTCGGGCTTAGCAGTCCTAGACCAGCTTTTAGGAACAATTCACAAAGGGATGCCATTGAATAGAATGACTACACTTGAAATTTGGAAATAGATTGATAAAACAAAGTCAATCTAACCTGATTACAAACAAGTTTGGAGTCCCCTCTAACATGTATTTTCTTATAACCTTCTTTAAGAGCATACTTTAGCCCTAATATGAGGGCTCGGTACTCAGCTGCATTATTGGTTGCTGTACCCAGTCCTTCCCTTAATCTGCAGATCTGTACAACAAGGTATTAATCTTGAAGCACAAGAGACAGTAGATAAGAAAAAAGAGAAGATATACCACGCTTCCATATTCATTTTTCAGTACAACTCCTGCTCCTGCTGGTCCAGGATTTCCCTTTGAAGCACCATCAAACTCAAGAGTACAGGAGCTCTGTCACAAAAGATAGTCATGCCACAAATTTAGAATAACATATATGGATTGGACATATTAAGATGAAGAAAAGGTGTGGAAGCAAATCCATCAATTCCTATTGTCAAAAAATAGAGAAAGATGTAGCTAATAGTGTATGGATAATTTTGCATCCACGAGCAACATCCACGTACACTATCTTTATTATCCAGTTTGGTATGCTTTCCGAAGTTATCATCTAAAACAGATCCTAATCCAACCAATTCCTGCATACCAATAGAAGCGCATTAGACGAGTTTGCTTCCTAACCAGATGAAAACAAGTGACAAATAAAGAACAGAAACAGACTTGAACTTTATTAGCATACCATTGTTTTTGATCCCGGATATTCATCTGTAACTGATATCCTCTCTGTCACATCCTCAGCGCACATCTCACTTTTGGGTTCCTGCAAAAAGAGTTCAGTAAGTTTAAAGTCCTGCGGTATCTGCCACAAATCTAAAACTGCTTCTAGCAGTGCAGGTTAGAAATATCCAATATACGGCTGAAAATTAACTAAATAGATTTTTTTAGCATGTATATGACTGTTCATAGCGACCTTGATTTCAGATTTTCTTTAGAACACTGCAATGACTTTTAGCACTGAAGGTTTTCAATTAAGTCAAGAAATTATTGAATGGAAATAGCTAATAAATGTTGAAAAGTAGAGGAATAAAAAAGATAACTACCATTTTAAGGCTTTAAGGAGGTTCTCAAAAGCAGTCACTTAGTATTATTTGCAAGCCTGTAGCTGTTCCTACCATCGATCTAACTATACTGAATAATTCTGTTTCAAAGAAGGTGAAAATGAAAGTAGAAAGACCCATACTTAGAGTCAGTAATCTATCATGTTTGGATTACACTTGAGTGATGTTTCCATTCTCTTTTATGTTTATTCTTCACTATTCTTCTACAGGGTGATATCACTTCTCTTTCTCCTGAATTCTGAATGCTTTAATTAACTAATAAATGCCACTACAAATTGAACCTCAATATCTCAATTACAAATTTAACATGATCTGATACTCACCTGAATAGGGCAAGGTGCAAGGTTGCCAAAGAGGTCATCTTTTAAATCTGCAGCTCTGATAGTATATAGAGCATTCTGAAGCCCATAGGAAACGAGATACTCCTTAGATTCCTTCGACAAAAAGTTCCCTTTATACACACTGACAGGAGTGTCACACACCTGAAACGATTTCAAAAAGCAAAACATATTTAAAGCCTGCTCCAAGGCAACACCATATAAAACTGCATCAGCATCTCCTACAATTCCTAAACTTGCTACTCAGCCTAAGTCTTGGAAAAGAAACAAGTAATACAGACAAAGCACTCTAAAATTTAAGATGGGTGCGATCATTTCAAGTCCATCCACACACAGCAAGCTGAGCATTTTAATCTCAAATGGAAATGAAACTTGTGCATTTCTAATTATCACAATTCATATACCCAATTGAGCAATATCTGCTACTATCATCTCAAACTGTAAACAGAAAACCAGATAAAAGTAAAAGCAACTGGTTCGAAAGAGGATTACCGATGATCCAACTTGAGCTAGGCAATCACTGAAATTCTTATACACCCCAACAACATCCCCTTTCCGTACTACAAAGAAAGAATCCTTCTCTTGCTCCACAACATTTGCTTTCTCCACCTCCGCCTTGCTCTTGCGCAAAGCTTTTACACTCGTTAATCTTTTGGAGGAGTAGCATTGCACGCGAAATCTGGCTAAGAGAAACTCCAAATCAACTGTTTTACCACCGGACCCAAAACTTGCTTGGCATACCCGATTAGAATAACAGGACTGATGCGAAGTATTACTCGCAATGAATTGGGTGGTCCTCCTTCCAAAGATGGCCGCAGTATATGACGACACACGCGATAAGCAGCTCATTTACAATGTGTTTGGACCAATATTATTGGAGGAACTTGTAATCAGAAGTGGCGGAGGCCACGACGGAGCTCGTTTTTTCCCTCCCTGCTAAATAAGCCGGACGCCGGAGTTGGATTTGTGGGGGAGAGTGGAGTGAGCGCAGGGTTTTGGGCGGGTTTTGTCATATTACCTCTCGGGGAGAAATTATAGGGTACTCCGGCGTGACATCTCACACTTGTGATTTGTCGTACCCCAATCAATAAAAATATACCACGTGTATTTTTTCCCACCTCACTTTCCCATTCCTTCTCCCTCTCCTCTCCTTTCCAACCGACGCTGCAGCTTTTCTTCCCACTGCTTTCCTTCCTTTTCTCTCCTCCGTTCTTTTTTTTCTTTCCCCGGCAGCACCGGCACCGGCACCGGCGATGGGTTTGGTTGGTGGCCAGCGACGGTTTTTATGGTGATTAATGGGTTTTTTGTTGTGCAGCGGGGGATGAGGAATTAAATGAGGAAAGATGGAGAAACTAATGTTTTTTCTTTGTTTTTGTTGTTTTGCAGTGGGAATGGAGATGGGCTTGGTTCATTTGCAGTGGTAATGGAGATGGTTGATCGGTGATGTGGAGGTGGGTCGGTGTGGGTGTGGATGGTGGTTGGGGTTCGGTGGTGTGGCTGAGCCGAGGGTTTGGTTGGGGGTTGGTGGATCGTGGCGGTGAGGAGATGGTGACGGTGTGGGTGTGGATGGGTTTGGTTGGCGGTTGATGACGGTGAGGAGATGGGTGAGATGATGGCCAGCGGTGAGTGAGGTGGCGATGATGTGGCTGTGGAGATCGGGTGAGGAGAGGGTGATGGATGGCTGCCGGTGATGTAGCGGTGTGGTGGAGTGGAGAGGGAGCCGAGAGGGAGAAGTGTTGGTGGTGAGGGTGGTGCCGGCGGTGGTGATGAGGGAGATGAGTGTTTGTATGAGAGCAAGAGTGAAGGAGAGGAAAGGGAAAGGGAAAGTAAGGTGGAAAAAAAAATACGTGACATATTTTTATTGGTGTGACGTATGACAGTACAAATCAATCCGCGTTTCGTCTCAGTTCCGGTCTTTCTTCAAACACGAAACGAACATGATCGAAACTTGCGGAATCAGTCACTGATCTAAAATGATGAGAGCAATTCCTAAATTGGTGAGGTTGCGGTCTGCTTCGTCGCCTCTAAAGCCTCTCTTCTTTTCACCAATATCCTCCTCCCCTCATCGTCTTCCTCTACCTAACTCACTAACCGGCGTCGTTTCAGCTTCGGAAGCTGCGACTGATGTTGCTGATATAGCTGGAGATGAGGAGCTGCTTTATCCGCCCTCGGCTGTTGCTACTTCCACGGTCAAGCCTGTAACAATGCCCACTCTGCTTGAGCCAGGTGTCGTCGTCTACGACGGCGTCTGCCATCTCTGCCACAACGGTACTCCCTACTTACTGGAACTACCCACTATGCCCTTTTTAAAGTTTATTTTGGTTATTTGATCGAAAATGCTTCGGATCTTATAGGTTAGGCAAGAAATTTATGCTCTAGTGTGTTAAATTTTACCAAAGCGAGAAAGCTTGGGGTTTGCTGGGTAGACATTTCACCTTCTCTTGAGTCTATTGATGGTAATAATGCAATTTTGTAGCCTTATTATCTTATTTTGGCCAAAAGGAAGCTCTCACAGGATTCACATTGGTGCCAATTTCCATTCAAAATGAACCTAAATGATATTTAACTGGAGGGTTTCAATCAAGTTATTCTCGTTTTGTCTGTTTGTGGATTCGATAAGTTTAGACATTTCACGGTACCATAATCCCATTCACAGCTTTGCTTGGATCTGTGCTATGCGGTCAATATTTTAGCAGCTGTTGATGCTTGGGTGGAGACGTTCTGAATTAGCCTTGTATGATTTTAGTAGCTCTTGTCTCTCTAATAACTGCTTCCGGTTTTAACAATTTGTTGGAGGATAACTTTAATGTTTTATATCTGTGATCCTAATTAATTGTTTCCTTGCTCTCATACCTTATATTTTACAGGGGTGAAGTGGGTGATTAGAGCAGACAAGCATAAGAAGATCAAGTTCTGTTGCCTTCAGTCTAAGGCTGCTGAGCCATACTTAAGTTTGTGTGGTCTTGACCGAGACGATGTGCTTCGTCGCTTTCTATTTGTTGAAGGACCAGGAGTGTACCACCAAGCATCCACTGGTTAGTCCTCTTAGACCATTAGCTATTCCTGTGATTTATGTGTTTGTTCTTGATGTAAAGACATAACGTGTAACACTAGGTAGATAAATGTTTTCGGGTTCCAATATATATTTTGTTCTTTTTCATGAGCTTTTCATGGAAACTGAAGCTTAGTGGTTTCATTGCTAAGTTCCAATGAGTAATAGTAGCACTGTTAACCTGTTGATTGCGCTTGGATGGTTGGACAAAATGAAAATGTTCTGTTTTACTAGAGAGGACAACTTGTATGGTACAGAACCCTAGAACTTGTCATTGTGCAACAGATTAAATGTTTTGCTCAAATTAGGGCCATAATGCTTGGAGGATTCCGGGATAACTCCCAGAATATCCATGTTTGGGCTATGCAGTTCAGTCACCATCAGAAGAAGTTCTGAACTTGTCAATCAGAAGAGTTACAATGCTAAAAAGGAAGCTCTCTAATGACCAATCAATAGTATAGTTTTTTTTAGACTGATAGAAATGACTTTAATGGTTCCCTTGTCCTTTTATTTAATTGAAAAACTGACATATGCCAAGTAGTCCCAAGATGGATTCATTTGGTAGTGGGATTCCCTTTGAAGAAATGTTAAGCCCTTATATCGGTCAAAACTTTATATTTGTACATGGTCATGATAGGGTGAGATTCTTCCTCTACTTCTTTCCTTTTCTAGTTTCCTAAACATTTTTCTGTTGGAAACAAATACTTCAGTCTTGAATCCTCTTATGTGACCTTGCAGCTGCACTAAAAGTTGTGTCACATCTACCACTGCCTTATTCTGCTCTGAGTGCATTCTTGATAGTTCCAACTCCGCTGAGGGATGCTGTCTACGACTACGTTGCCAACCACCGCTATGACTGGTTTGGGAAAGCTGATGAATGCTTGGTTTTGAAAGAGAAAGAGCTACTTGACCGTTTCATAGACAGCGATGAGATGATGGATAAGAGTTAGTTTGGTAATTAGCACTCTCAGATACGGATGAAAATTGGATGAGTATGAGCGAGTATGGGTATGTTAAAACGGGTATGGACGGATATGAGTAAATACCCAACTCATACCCGCAACTAAATATCCATTATTATCCATACCCAATATGCTCAATACCTAATTGGGTATGTAATGGATATCCAATTACACTTACTTATTTATTATTTAACTTAATAAAATTATTTCACCAAATTATTTTATTTTTTTATAATTAAGTGAAAATTTACTATAATTTTATTTTATTTATATTATTTTTTATAGCATCATATTCCATAAAACCCATTTATAAAAAATTTAAGAAAAATATGAAAAGTGGATGTGTAATTACTCATCTTGAGATAAAAGATTATATTTTTATAATTTTTAATTTATTTTGTTTAAAATATTAAGAAAAAAGATTGAGTTTTTATTATGAAAAAAAAATAAAAAAGATGAGAGGGGAGAAAGGAGAGACAAAAACTAAGGAAATTTTTTTCCCGGGAGGTTGAAAAAAATATAGGTATTGTGCGGGTATCATGTCTAATTATACCCGCAATTATAAATGCGGGTATTATTCATACCCAAATTATAACCGGTCAAACGGATATGATTATGGACGAATATGCAGTTATGGGTACCCATTGTCATCCCTTAGATGCCCTATTAGTCAGAATTGAATGAGTTGTTTTGTTGACATGCATCCAACTAAAGTGTAGAGGGAACGATTGTTAACCCAAAGTAGTTGGAGCAGCTAAGGCTTAGCCAAGCTTTTAAGTGGTTGTTTGGCTTCATGGTTTTTGTGGCAAAACTATGGTTTAGCCACTGAAAATGATAGTTTGGGCGTTTGGCTAGCTCCTTTGACACTGGAAGCCCATTTTCAAGACTTAGGAAAATCCAAGTTTTGGGCGCTGGAGGCATTTTGGCCAGCCTGAAACATCGTTTACGGGAAACGGGGATAGGTCATTTTATTGGACAAAAATCTCAAGCCATTTCAAGTTATTTACAATTGAACCATGTATATAATTAACTCTAAACTCAACAATCAAACCCTAAAAACCTATTTTCCTAAAATCTTCCTCTTCCCCTCCGCAGACGCCGAAGCCTTCTCCCAAGCGTTCGATTCGCCGCCACAAACACTCCCTCATTGCCCTCCGTTCATCTTCAACCTTCATATGACTTAGGTATTTCTTCTTGTTTCCTTTTTTCTTTTTTCAATTAAGTTTTGCGACCTAGGTTTTTATTTTGTTTCTTGTTTGGTAGATTTCAACCTAGGGTTTTATTTCTCCATATGGATGCTTGATTTGCGACCTAGGTTTTTAGTTTGGGGGTTTTATTCTCTGTGCTATTGAATTTAATCATTATTTGTCTACTGCCCACAGATTTGCGACCTAGATTTCTCCATATGGATGTTCTATGTTTAATCTGTTGGCTATCAGTGTCGGTTCAACTCAACATTGAATAAAAAAAGGTTTATAATGTGTTAGACATTTCTTTTATTTTCTTGAACATGATAAGTACTGTTAAAAATTTCCATGTCCATACATTTTTGGAGTCCCATTTGTCATTTGTCATACCTCCAGATATGCAATTTGGACTACCTCAGCATTACATATTTGTCTTTTCCAGTCAAATTGTAATTGATTGGTAGATGAGATATTGGAAATGTTATCTCCTTTGCTGATGTAAGATAAGAAAAAAATTACCCATCTTTTCATATTTTTACTATCCGTGATTTGAAGCCATGACAAATGATTACCGTTAGAAGGAGATAACTGCTGGTGTTAATAGGGGACAATCTAGCTACCAATGGTAACTGTTTGAATTAACTAATCAAGACTTAATTTTTTTTTACACAAAACAAGTTTTTGATTGTGAAAATGAAGATAGACTAAGAAACTACTATAGGAATTGTATTATTGCTACAATAATTAGAGGAAGGTCTATAATTTCCATTTGAAAAATAGCACATGGTTACAATTATCTCGTGAGACACCACCTGTTTTTGCTATACAAGTAGTGTGCTTGGGAAGTAAGATTTGCTTGGCTCACCTTCCAGGCTATACCTGTCTCCATGGATTATGATCACTTTTTATAATTTTTCCATCAGAAACAGGCATAGGATTTTGGGTTGCTCTTGAACCTCTGATCTGTAATTTCTTCACGATGATGGGTTCCTTAATTATTTGCTGCTACTGCCAGCTTCTAAGATGTTGTGCAGTGAGGGCTGCCATGTTCTTGGCCTTCCTGTTGCTATTGCAGAGTTGGTTGATGATGTTGTTGCTGCTGTTCTTGGTCTGTTGTTCCTTTCATTTCTAGTGACCTGAAGATCAATTTTTGAAATAAAAAATATTAGCTTTCATTTTTGCAAAGGGTATAGTGCATACATTTTGTGATTTGTGCATTATTGCTATTGAAAAAATGTTTAGGCCACACACTCATTTCAAAATGGTGATATCCTCTTTTCTGTAGTCTTCTTGCACACAACAACTTGATCACATGTTTGGTTTCAACTCCTTGCCTTTCAATTTTTTTTAGCATAGATTCTCTGGTTTTGCTTCCTCTGTATGATATTATACTCTTTTATATCCTTTTCTATCCTATTGTCTTTCCTCAGGGTGTGTTGGATGTTGCTACAATAGAGGAAACGAAAAAGAAAAAGAAGAAAATCAGTTGCTCTATTGAACTTTCTATTGTAATTGGAGTGCTGCTAATTGATGAGCATTTGGTGCATAGTTGTGTATTTTGTTTTGTGAAGTTGGAAATTGATTAATTTAGTCCTTATTTGTTAAAGTTTTAAAATAAAACCCCTAATTGATTAGTTTAAGCCACTTATTCAGCCAAAAATATTTGTAATCAAACCCTTAAAGGATTAATTTAGTCTCTTTATTTTAATTAATGTTATTTATTGATTAATTTAGCCATGTTTGTTAAATTTTACAATAAAACATATTAATTTGGTCTATATGTAGTTGTAAAATATTTGCAATCAAGTTGTTGGAGAAGTCCTGCAGATGTATTTTCTTTTAAAAAATAAGTTGAAATATTATTATTTCTAAATCATTTAAGAAAATGTATTTATTGATATTAATAAATAAATCAAGTTAAAGTAGTTTATAAATTATTTATTCACATCTGAACTATAATGTACATATATAATTTTTCATTTATGGTCATTTTATACCCAAATTATAGTTTTATCTGCAGGTTTAACTAAACAAAAATGATATTTTCTCCTCAGACTAACCACCTTTTAAAAATTATTTACCAGATAGTTCAATTTTATGGTAAATAATATTATTTTCTCTTCATGTAGTAATATTATGTTTATTTGAATAATATATTTTATATATGTAAAATTTTAAAAACATATATATATATATATTAGGTGGTAGATGTTAGATTATAAATAAATTGATTAAAAACATATATAAAGATACTAAAAAAATTAATTATAACACTTGAAATGAATTGTGCCTTTTATGGTCATTTTAGATACAAACCATAGTTTTGAAAATTTGTTTTACCAAACACCTCGACTATCTCAGTACTTTTAAAAAAATTTACCAAACAACACACTCCACCCTAAATAGAATTGAACTCATTTTCATTTATAATTTACAGCTGGCACTAATATGTCTCGTTCTGTTTACATTGAATTACAATTTTCAAATTCAATTTCATTTCATACTATTAAATCCAATTTCATAATTCATACTCCCTCCGTTCCTAATTACTTGACACTTAAAATGAAACAACAGCTTACGCTTTTGGGGTAATGACATTTTACACCCTGTACTTGACCGAAATTGACATTTTACACCTCTAACGGAAAAAAGAGCCATAATACACCCTCTACTCGCCAAAACAGACATTTTACACCCTCCGTTAACACGTGGCTATTAAATGCTGACGTGGATTTTATTTTTGAATTTTTTCCTTTCATTACATATGTGTCATCCACGTAAGCATTTCCACTTCAAAAATTAATTTAAAAAAATAAAAAATAAAATAATTAATTCAAAAATTCAAAAAAATAATATAATTAATCTAGAAAAATAATATAATTAATTTAATTTTTTTTTTAAAAAGTAACTAATTTAATACTGAAACATAATGCAATTAAAAATTAATTTAAATCCAAAAAAATAACGTAATTAATTTTAAAAAATCCAGAAAAATAATATAATTAATTTAATATAAAATATCCATAAACAATAATGTAATTAATTTAATGTAACAAATACATAAAATAATACAATTAATTTAATTAATCCATAACAATAATGTAATTAATTTAAAAATATATAAAAATAATGTAATTAATTTAAAAAATCTAGAAATATAATGTAATTAATTTAAATTAAAAAAACAATTTAATTAATTTAATGTAAAATATCCAGAAAAAATGTAATTAATTTAATGTAAAAAATACATAAAATAATACAATTAATTTAATTAATTAATAAAAATAATGTAATTAATTTTAAAATATAGAAAAATAGTGTAATTAATTTGAAAAATCCAGAAGAAAAATGTAATTAATCTTGCAAAAATGATTTAATTAATTTAATGTAAAATATCTGAAAAAATGTATTTAATTTAATGTAAAATATCCTGAAAAAATGTAAATAATCTAGCAAAAATGCGTTGATTAATTTAAAAATTCAGAAAAATAATGTAATTAATTTAATGTAAAGTATCCAAAAAAATGTAATCAATTTAAATTCAAAAAAATAATTTAATTAATTTAATAAAAAATATCCAGAAAAAATGTAATTAATTTAATGTAAAAATTACAAAAAAATAATACAATTAATTTAATAAATCCATAAAAATAATGTAATTAAATAGGAAAAATAATGTAATTAATTTAAAAATATAGAAAAATAATGTAATTAATTTGAAAAATCCAGAAGAAAAATTTAATTAATATTGATTTTTTTTAATTAACTTAAAAATTCAGAAAAATAATATAATTAATTTAATATAAAATATCCATAAAAAATATAATTAATTTAATGTAAAAATTACAGAAAAATAATACAATTAGTTTAATTAATTTAAAAATCCATTAAATAATATAATTAATTTATAAAATCCAAAAAAATGTAATAGAAAAAATGATGTAAGTAAATCATATAATTAATGTAATTAATTTAATATAAAATATCCAAAAAAAATAATGTAATTAATTTAATGTTACAAATACATAAAAATAGTACAATTAATTTAATTAATCCATAAAATAATGTAATTAAATAAGAAAAATAATTGAATTACTTTAAAAATATATTAAAATAGTTTAATTAATCTAAAAAAATACTTTAATTAATTTAAATTCAGAAAAATATAAGTTAAAAAATGATGTAAATAAATATAATTAATAATATAATAAAATTAAAAAATCAGAAAAATAGTGGCCTGACAAGTCCAAGAAATTTGTAAATTGTTTGTTCGATGTCCTATGATCTCTGTTTAATACTAAAGAAACCTAATATATCTAACAGTCACTTGGGCATCAACAAAACAACTATTTCATTGACAAAAAAAGCTCTAGTAAAATACTACTCCCTCCTTCCCCAATTAAATGTCTTTCTCACATCCCAATATTCAGTAGGGAACGCATATCGAGGAGGCCGGATGAGGCACTATTTGACCCCAAAAAATTCCGTACTTTTTTTCGAACGTACGTTAATCCTTAACGTACTTCCGAGAAAAAATTCGGGGCAAAATTGTCTCAAATAGTGACTGTTCCGGCCGTCTTAAGGTACGTTCCGAAACAGTAAAAGCAAAAGCTAAAACGACGTTTAATTGGGGAAGGAGGGAGTAATTAGGGGATCCAAGGCTTTTTAAGCAGGTGAGATTGCCCTGCTGTAGATTCTTGGGTACCAATAGCCTCACGTGTCCTTTTCTTACTGTGTGATTGAGCAGAAGCTGGCATGGGAGTGTAATCTGCTACATTTGGTGGCCTTGGAGTAGAAACCGATGCAGTAGGTCGCTTTGGTGTAGGGTGTCTTGCAGATGGCGGTGTTGCTCTTATAGTTTGTTGCTTCTTAGGCCTCTATACTGTTTTATAAAATGTTGTTCTTGTCTGCAAATCAACATAACTTATCTTGTTATCTCATAGAAACATAAATAAGAATAAGAACATGCTACATAAATAATGAACATCAACTTACATTTATTTCTATAAATCCGTTTGCAGCAGAAGATGAGGGTGGCAAATTTACTTGTGGCAGATTTGGTACAAATGTTTGCCCACTCGCGAGCTTTCATTTTGCACAGTTTGAGATGAATGGTTGCCCACTGCTACATTTTCAGAATTAGCTTCACATGCCTAGCAATCAACAAAAATTAAAATTCAATAACCATTACGGTGCACATCACAATAAATGAACAATGCAACAAGTAAACAGCCCTGCATCTATATTTTTCATCTTTCTAAAACCTAACATCTCTTTTCCCTAACACAACATGCTTAACAACTGCCTTTTTAAACTGTTTATTATTCAGAAATATTATGTGCAAGTCAAAATGTGGTACTACAGTATTTGGATCATACCTCTTTCTTTCAGGATTGGTTCCCCTTTTCACATTATCCTCATCCTCGCTATCAGTGGCAAAACTCTTCATCATCACTAGAAAATACAAACTCTTTACCTTCATCTAAACATGTTCGGCATATTACCTTCCCCCCCCCAAAAAAATTCAAGTTTCCCTCCCCATGAGAGCATTCTACATTTTCAGGACCATGTCAGACCCATTAATTGGCCTACTGTCAAATTCACTCTCTTATTTTTTTTAATTTCCCTGACTACCTCTCTTATCCTTTGTAATTCATCATCGTCATTGTCACTAGCCCCTTCCACATGAACCCAGTAGTCAATCCCCACTTCATCATCTTCTTCATGCTCCTCATCCCCATCATTATCAGATTCAGATTCACCTGCTACTCCCTCACCATTAACTATCCCACCAAATTCACCATGTACTACTGCCTCGTCCTCATCATTACCAGTTTCAGACCCAACAACTACTCCTTCACCATAAACTACCCCATCGATTTCACTGTCAGTTTCAGGTCTTACTACCAATACCATTTTATTTCCCTAGACACTGAGACCAAATTAGAAAAAAATAAACACAGAGAAACGAACACCCAAACCGCAACACCCAACAATAACCCGAACACCCAACCCGTTACCTTCTTCCTCCTCGCCTCGCCTGAAGGAATAGCCGCCGCTTCGTCCTCCTCTTCTGAAGAAATCTCCGCCGCTTTGTCCTCCTCGTCTCGCTAGAAAGAGTAGCCGCAACTTGGTTCTCCTAATGTCAGTGGGAGAAGAGAAAGGGTTGGTCGTTGGATGAGGAAGAAGAGGTATAAGAGAGGAGGAGGAGTTACGGGAGTACAAGGAAGATGAAAGTAAAAAGAAAATGTTTTATTATTTTTTTATATTTTTTTAATTATTTTCTGAGGTGCAAATGCTTACAGGAAAGACACATATTTAATAAAAGGAAAAAAATTCAAAAATAAATTCCACGTCAGCATTTAACAGCCACATATTAATAGAGGGTGTAAAATGTCATTACCCCTACGTTTTCTACTATTCTAAAAAATCAATTAATTAGGAACAGAGAGAGTAGAGCTGTGATATTCGATTTCTAACTTTTCACTAAGCTAAACAGTTGTAAGTTTGAAACTAATATTGTGGGGCTAGCTCAAAGAGCAAAACCCCTCAAAAAATAAGCGTATGCCGCTATTAGCGACGTGCACACGGTATTCTTTAGTAAAAGGCGAAAGAATAGTTCGCTATGTGCTCGACGCACGGCTGCGTAATTTGATCTGAGGGAGTCCCGCCTCTTTATATAAGCTTCCACCTATGCGCAACTTTTATATTTGAGCGATGTGGTATTTCATTTCATCCCTTCATGCAGCCGAAATAGAATCTTGTAGCAATTCATTAAAGCCCATCGCCAACACAAAAGTGGATGGCCCAGGACCAGGCCCAGGTCATAAGCCCATCCTAGCGAAAGTAGCAATGTTCTTTCTTCTTTCCTCAAATGCGAAATCCCTAGAGCAGTGAGACTGTGAGAGTGTAGCTAAATATCTGAATTCGCCAGTCTCCATGGATGCCGATGCTGATAAAAGACAAAACACCGAAGGTGAAATATATACTATTGGTAGTACACGAAAATGGAGTATCGGGATTGCTCCTTTCTGCCCTTCTTGTTTGCTGACTCTACTTCCCTCAATGGATTAATCCATTGGGTTGATCGAGATAGTTATCAGTTTGTTTATTTTGCCTTCGAGCGTGAGCAGTTTCGTTCGCTTCCCTCGCGTTATGAGTTTGATGGGACAGCATTTTGAGTTGGTGAAATTGGGAGTGTTGAATGGGTGCTTCTGGGCGTCTGTTTATTCCCATAGCCATCCTAGTGTGAAGATTTGGGTCATGAAAGAGTATGGTGTGAATGAATCCTGGACCAAAATGTTCTCCATTCACAACTTGTTCGAGACATGAACTGTTATTTTTGTTGAACAATGAAAAAATGTTGATTTGGCACCATGAAGGGAAAGGTGTGGTTTGTTATGATGGAAAAAGTGATCGGGTTTGTGACACATATAATTCAGGCTGAAAAAGCTAGTAGAGGAACTACCTACAACCCTTGCTTTGTTAAGGTATTCAGGTCTTCAAAACTCTTGTTACCAAAAAAGGTTTTTTGCCAGCCTAAACAGATGGATTTTATACGCTGAGAAGTACAGTAGGTAGTGAGTTTGAAAGATGAAACTGATATTGTAGGGGCTCGCTCAAAGAGCAGAACCCCTCCAAAAATAGGCGTATGCCGCTATTTGCGACGCGCACACGGTATTCTTTAGTAAAAGGCGAAAGAATAGTTCGCTATGTGCTCGACGCGCGGCTGCGTGTTTTCAATTTGGGGAGTGCAGCTTCTTTATATAGGAGTCCACCTCCGCGCAACTTTTATATATGACCGATGTGGTATTTCATTTGTGCTACTTATGTATTTGAGCAAAGTTGATATAGCTATCTTCGAGATTTTAATGTGTTACTTGCTATTATCTATATTCTTACATGGACTGACTTACCAATTTGTTTTGTTACATTGGAACAAAAAGGAGTAATTAAGTTATAATTTTCAAGCAGAGACCATATCTATTTCCAGGTATTTATGAAATCTGAACAGATTCATCATGCTACATTGAGCAAATTAACAATTCATCTCCAAAACTTTGAATGGATAAGCAAGCCAAAAAAAACATCAACAAATTCAAGATGTTGCTTATAATCTTACAAGGAACAATGTTGGAATCCAGTTTCATGGTAAAAATACAGATGTAAACTTCTTTCCCTGGTCGCAAATCAGCATTCGTTCAAAGGATGATAAGATTTCACATACTTCCATCATCACTGTAGAAATCTAAAAGTATCTTTTGTTCTACCAGAAAACTCACAATAAGCACAGAACTCCTCGTCAACCTTCCGAACTCTATAGTCCCTTCAATAAGAGCAAAATGGGACCTATAATTTGACAATATCTGGGAGCTGAAATGTTAGTTACCATCACCACTATTCCATTCTTTCCAGTCCTTGTCGACATGATCCGTTGCCCATTTTATTGCTGCTCGTGCAGCTTGAGGCCCGCCAGGCAACCCTCGCTCTTCGAGAGCATCAGCCATGTCGATGAAAGGTAACACCAAGAGTGTTCCTGGACCACCATAGTGAGTGTGCAAGAAGGTATCGAATATCTGAAAAGAGAATATCAAAGTTGACATAGTTTAGAGCCTATGCTAAATGAATCACTAGAGAAAACATGGTTTGGTAACTGCATTAACGTATGCAACAACCATCAATGAACACTAAAATAAAAATTAGTTCTTTTTTTGGAACAAAAATAGCATGTATATATATGTTGAAACAGTATATGAACAGCTGAGGCTTCTTGCCAGCGATCTTCAGTAGAGCAAATCATCAAGCATATGAATCATTCCAATTTAAATTTCAAAAGCAAATCAATCATGGAATAAAATGTTGTTACAAATTACAAAATTACATGCTATGAATAATCCACTATATGAATGCCAAACAATAAACAAGTGGATGGATGCACACACAAGATCTCGGCGATAACCTTAATTCCTTATTTGCTGCGGGATGTTCATGAAGCAACTTGCAGTTATACTGACCAGACCAAAAGTAGTAGGTAATTTACCGAAAGAAACTATCAGCCAAAGACTCAACAAGCATCGATTTGTTCCAAGCATATGCAGACAATAGCCCTATACTTATTGCATCAACGGGGATGATGCGAACATAACCATATACCTCTTTCAAAATAGTTGCTTGAATTCATTAGTGCAGCAACGCCATCGGGTATGTATGCTGATATGTGCTTAAGTGCTGACTATGAATGTGCAGTCATGAATTGAATAGAAACATAGCATAAGCTCCAGCCACATCTTAATGGCAAACAAAGGAGAAATGCTTGCAGAGTAATGCTATACACATCTACTTTTTCAACTACAAAAGATCCTCTTTTTATTTAACGAGGAAGATTAACAATTCCAGAAGATGAAGCTCTCAAATCACACTATCAAATCTTCAGAATCAAACAATAAAAATCAAAATTTGCATCCAATTTTACTTGAACAACGATTCATGGGCATGGAAATTAAGTAAGTACCTCCGTACAGACTCCTACAACATCATCAACTGAATCTCCAAAGATATCTGTTCTCTTTGATAGCCTCTTGAGGAGATGGGTCTTAAACTTTTCCGTCTCCTGGACCAAAAATGAAAAAATAAATAAACGAAACATAAGAGAATAGCTCAATCAACATACAAGCAACTAAGGGAAAAGAAAAATGCTCAAGAAATTCCAACAAATCCCAAACCAGTAACCGAGTGAACTTACAGAATCAGCGAATTCTGGAATTGGGTCCGGGAATTTGTACTCTGCTGCTCTGCAAATGTGCCTTTTCTGTGTTCTCTTGGCGATTAAACGGTGTAAAGAAGAGCGTTTCGAATCGGTACAAGGAAAGCAAGTGACGGCAAGAAAAGATGGACCGCAACGAACTGGAGAAAAAGAAGAAGGGGAGGACGAATGAGGAAGGGAATACTGGTTAGAAGAGGAGGTAGAAGATGAAGAGCGGGAAGTGTGTAGGTTAAACGGTGAAGAAATTACAGCTTTACTCCAAGAAGAAGCCATCTTTTGTTTCCCCTATATGCAGCCTTATCTTGTTCTCGCCTGTACAGGGGAGGGAGGGTTTAAGGTTTTTCGTGATGCTTGTCTTGTCCCCTTGACAATTTTGAAAGAGAGAAAGCTAACTGCAAAGTACAAATGCTACAATATTTTTAAACTAAATTTTATTTATCGTTAATTCATCACTTCTGATTAGGTGAGATTTAAATTTAAGATCCGGTCTTTTAAAAAAAATATAGTTTATTTTATTTTTATTATTAATATTAGATGTGATCTGAGTAGTAAAAGATTTGTTTATTTTTAACTAACATTTTTAGTTTGAATACCAAGCTAACCCAAAAAAAATACTTTAACTTCACTTATTTCACTACTTTTTTTATTTTACTTTTTTATTTTATTTTAAATCAGAAGTCCTTTATCTATCTTCCGAAGCTTAAATATATTTTTTTTTGCTATACTTAAGCGTCTGATGTTCGAAATTGATAGATTGAGGTTAGGCCAATCACAAAAGACTTAAGCCTTATGGAAGGTTGTCCTCCTTCAACCATATACTTAGTTATTAATTGATGTTTCTTTTCGATGTGGTATTTTTAATACTCAACATCCTCCGAGATTATCACTGGGCCAATAAACCATCATGGCTCCTTTTTTGATGTGGTATTTTTAATACTCAACATCCTCTCAACAGAGACTATAGGAACTAAGCTCCCTTTATATACAAAAGCAGCATATAACAACATATACACGTCAAAAACATGCCAGTCAGAGCTAGAACACTATTAGTAATTAGACCTGGCTCAC
Organism: Viola odorata; assembly: GCA_963691705.1. Classification (NCBI taxonomy): domain Eukaryota; kingdom Viridiplantae; phylum Streptophyta; class Magnoliopsida; order Malpighiales; family Violaceae; genus Viola; species Viola odorata. Next base: position 6,513,110 of record OY829540.1, on the reverse strand, counting down.
TATTTGGTTACAAAAACTTGCAAAAAAGAGCAAGGTTTCTCTTTGTCAGAGCAATTTTGGAATTCTTTTGGCTCCTGCAGACTGTGCGCTCTTTGACACATACCGCTGGAAATGCTGGCTCAGACAAACTATGTACATCTCATAGATTCCTTTCATTAGGTTCGAACCAAGGAAATCCTAGGAAATCAAACACCTCCTTTTCTGTGTCGAACCTCAGGCTTGAACTAGCTCTCGTACGCTGCAATAGAATTGATAGATGACATAAGCGAAAGAAAAACGAGTCCCAGGCTTATGTATAGGAACAAAGCTGAATTTCAAAGTTATTACCCGCTTGCCTCCCGAAACCTGAGTAGCAGGAAATAGTCCAGTATCATCAAGTGCATATCCTTTAGATTCTGCTAGAAGTCTCAGCCTGCACTCAACAACAGCCATCAACTTGTGGGTGCCCAAAATAAATTTATACACGTTTTGGGATCATCATGCGGCGTTGAAATGCAAACATTCTCAACTCGCATCCAAAAGCTCAAGTAATTGGTGCTTGAAATTTGATTGCAATGACTTCTATCCTCAACAAACTTGCTATCTTTACCATAAACAAAGCTGGGAGTTTTAAAGATCCTTGATTTCTATGAAGTAGGAAAAGTGTGTGCAGGTTTGATTCATTTATTGTTCATGGGTTAGTGGAATGAGCATACCTCCTGTTTAATACATCATTCCCGGTCCATGCTATCAAACCAAATGCATATATGTCCCTTGGATAAACCTATAAAATGGATTTAAGAACTCAGTAATATCAATATCTGGAACCTCATCTAATACTTAAGGCCACTACGAGCAACAGTAACAATGAAAACCAAAAGTCAAAAAGAACAAATCATCAACAATCGGGGAATAGGAAAACAAGATTGAACTCGACATCTTACAGATTTATGATTTTAGTTTCCAAACCATAAGAACCTAGAAAACATAAAAAGAAGAGTAGTTAGTTATCCCAGTACCTTAAAGTCTATGCGGTGCCGCAGTTCTCGTCCAGGATAAGTGCAAAGGCCGAAAAAAGTGTCAACACCTGAATCAGTACCCTGTCCATTTTTTAATATGAGGCATCATAGCGTAGATTCAAAGCCATGGTACAAAGCATCATGCTCCAATGGCGTAAATTTCAACCTTGGTAGAGAGCATAAGCAAATCTACTTGACACAGAGTTGCCCTAGAACAATTGAACTTAAGAAGGTATGTGATTATGAAGAAAGGAGACGTGTCAATTTGCCAAATCCTATAAGTTACCACATCCTTGTAAACAGTCAACTAATGTTGAGCATCCTTTAAGTATTCCGTGAGACCACACATTGTACACCCTCAGCTTGTGGTGCACCCATAGCCCAGAAACGGACAACTAAACTAAGGTACAAAATACAAATTTGTGTTTTCTTATTCACAATATTTTTTAGAACCTAACCATCTTTGAGAAAGGTAAGCGTGCTTATATAACTAAGTTCAGGGTGCATCAGCCGCATTCTTTGTAGACACTGCATTTCTCATCCTAATAGCTTGGTTGAAGAGGATGTAAATTCCATGTCGAAAGAGGAAAACAAAAAGAAAAATACAAGGCCCAACAGAAGAAAGATCACTTACCGTTTCACTATGCGTGGTGAAAACTAAATCCTCCCTCAAGAATCCAATGTCTTTCAGACGCTTCACAAATTTTGCCAAAAAACCTTTGTGACTGGAGTTACAGAGAAAACCAACATCACATATCACAGGTAATATAACATGTATGAAAGACTACAACATTGCACATATAACTGTAGGAGTTAGCACAATGTATCAAATTTATAACATAGTACTATTTATTAAGTGCGGAATTGAAACTATAGAACAGCCACTTTCTGCAAAAATGCCGAGGGGTGGATTTCCTCTAAATACTCCCTTACAGAAGTTCATCATAGTGATGTCGGATCAAAACTCTTTTTTTTTTCACGATTTTTCATCATTCTATAAAATGTAGAGTAGAAGTAGAACAGTTGGAATGATACAACTAGACCTTTCCTTACCATCCAACGTGCTTCTCCCAAAAAAGAGAGTAATACTAATTCTTCTTCGTAACATGCACATTCCTAGCATGACCAAATGTGCATGAGTATGCAAAAGGATTCCCTTTCTTGCATAATGGACAGGTGCACAGAGAAGAATGAAGCAAAGAGGGTGAAAATAAAAAGCTGGTTACCTGTTCCCATCATTATGTGTGATTACTATGTCCAAATCCCCACAAGACTCTTTTCCACGTCTGTATGATCCTCCACATACAATGGTGACCTGCGTGACAGGTATTAGAAGGTCAAATATAAGCAACATAATGAAATCAATGTCACTTCTGTAACAATGTATATGAATTCAAAATACAGAAACTGCTATTACTTTGAAGCTCAAACCACTAGTTTTGTGCATGAATATGGTACTCACCCCTGGCAAAATCTCTTCCCCAGTTTTCTGAAGTAGCTGTTCCATTTCTTGAACCTACAAATTCGGAAAAACTATCAATGAAGTCTTAAGACATGGACAAATTGAATAGTTCGAGGAATAACAGTGTAACCAGACCTCATGGCGAGGGATTCTTGTTTTGATATCATCAAAATATTTCAACCCTAACTTCTGGGAATGTGTTAATGAATCATCATTCTTCAAATCGTCAAGTGTACGGTACCCTTTCTCATACAACTTTAGAGCAGTGGCTGGGCCAATACCCCAAACTTCCCCAAATAAATTTATTGTCCGCACCTGCAAAACATTGACAAATGTCATCAGAAGCTGGACAATGATTCAAGAAGTACTTTGACTTCACTTATCACGCAATAGCTAAAGGTAAATGTATAAAACATAAGCATCCAATTCAAATCACAAATTACAAGGTGAAGTTAGATCAAAACGGCAAATAAGTGCTTATTGTATTTTCTTTAGAAACCTCAAAAATACCTTTTCATCATTTTCAAAATGATTCAACTTCGATAACTTCCCAGTAGTGACAATCTCCTGAATCTGCATTCACATGCAAAGGCATCTGTAACCTTCAGATGTCTATTAGAAGAATAAACAAAATATTATGTGCATACTCTCACAGAAAAGGAGACCTTATTGCATGTTATTTCAAGAAACCAGCTGAAGGAAGAAATACAAAAGAGGAAAGTTGAACATTAGTGCATCCTCTTACATGATCCTGCAATGATTTTCCAATCCCCGGAAGACCTTTAACCTCGTCTGCACTTTCAATTTTAAATGGCAACTTCTCAATGACAGAAATCGCCTTATAGTAGCTAAATGACCTCCGGTCATCGCCCAATGCTTCATAGAGAAACAAGCAAATCCCATGTGACCTCAAAATCCAATAACAGGAAAAAACATGCAATAAAGCACACACATAGCAATCAGCAAGAAGTATCTCACCCCTATATATATTAATGAGCTTTCCAAATATATCAGTGATATTTCTGTTTAAATCAGGAGGACGGTATGCCAAGGATGACTGCAACACACAAACTGCATCATTAATATCACAGAAGTCTCAGAGTTTGCAGCATATCGCGCAATTTGTTCAACACCCTCCTCACAACCCCATGACTATTTACAGACTATTCTCACCACAAACAACTTGGTTGCACATGTATGAATGGACTAAAAAACACAACTTGAATAACACCAAAACATATCCACATTTTAGTGATCTAAACAAATTGCTACATAATCTTACATCATCACTTGGAACACTGGAAGCCTTTGGACTTTCATAACTTTGCACGCTGGGCGTGCAATCAAAGCTGTCAGGACTATCTGGTGGTTTATACGAACCCGCATCAACCCCACTGTCGTCTTTTACATTTCTCACAGCATCAGGAGATGATTTGATTCTTTTGTTAGGTGAGGAACCATCACCACCAGAAATCTTTTCACCGTCTGATTTGGCCACCGACACATCCTCTGCCTTATTTTCTCCTTCCAAACGGTACCGTTCCTCTGGTACCTTCTCCCCTAAGCTCAAACTGTCCTCTACCCATTGATAAGCAAGAACTGCCTACCAAAGCCATTGAAATTAGATTAACATCATTATACTAATGTAAACTAAAAGTGCTTCTAAAAGATTCACAATCAATTCACAAAGAGAAGAAACTAACTCCTTTGAACTGTTGCAAACGCTGTTTATCCACACGTTGGAGGAGCAAGTGCGAGTTCGTGGCGAAAATGTGAGTGACCTTTTTGGAGAAGTAATCTTCAAGAGTGGCACCCATTTGGAGCAGCTTTTGCTTCCAAATCTAAACAAAAAGACGAAAACCCATTCAAATTAACAGAAGCTACTGAGGAACAAGTGAACAAATAGATTCTACTTGCTCAGGGAAAAGAAGGGGGAAACCTGCAAGCGACGCGGCTGGACTCCAGTCTCGACTAAGAAGACGACCATGCCGGAGAATATTCCGGTGGAATCGGGAGAAGGAATTTTGTTTTTGGTTCGCTTTGGCGCCATTGAGAAACGAGAATGTGCCAGACACGCTTCTGCTGGGTTCTCCAGTTCTCCTTCGTATGGCTTCTTTTAGAACTTGCACCGAACCACAACCCAAGGCCCATGACCGGAACAAGCAGCCGGAATACAATTAGGAAAAAGAAAAACTAAGATCCTAAAATTATCCTTTGCTTGTTTTAAAACTTATCATGTGAATCTTAAAATTACAATTCATATTTTTCTAAAATTGCAAAACCTTCAAATTTTGGACAAACAAATGAAAACCTTCCATTTTAATCAATTTTATTTGTTAAATTTTTTATATACAAAGATAAAATTGTAATTTTTATGAAACTATAAATTTTATATTGCAACCTTTAAAATTATAAAGACTAAAATGTAATAAATTTGAAATCTCAAAATCACGTGATAAATAGGAGACAAAAACATTCAATTAAGTGGGATAAGAAAATAAACAGTTCGAAGTTAATTAGCTTTTATTTTATTTATAAGAGAAACTTATATTAGACATAATATCTTTTAAAATAAATAATTCAACTTTTGGAGTTTCATTTTAAAAATAAGATTTAACTAGGAATTGTAGGGCTTTACCCCGAAGGGAGCCCTTCCAGAAATTCTCGATGGCCTAGGCAAGCCCAGGCCAAGGAGGGGGTTTGGAAATAGTTTTCAACCAGCAATAGACGCGCCTCGGTTAGTACCTCACTAGCTGCGTCATTGCCCCAAGCGCAAAGATAGTTATCTCCTAAGCTGAGCCCTGCTTTTATACTACTTGTCCGTGCCCTACTACATTTTTCTTCCGATGTGGTATTCTTTGTTACCCTTTGTCCAATGTCTTTCTTTTCCCTTCGCTCCACTCTTTATGGCCAAAATATTCAACGAAATCAACTAGGCATCAACTTCTCAATTAACACACAAACTAACTAAACCCAGTAACCAAGCATCAAACTTTAATTAAGAAGGTCCTTTTCTACTACAATCATGGCTGCTTCTTGCACAAAAAACACGGAAAACACTGCTTATACTGTGTCAAAAATATGCCAATTCAAGAACATCAAGAAGGGTTTTAGCACATGCTTCGATGAGTTTATATCATTGAGTTTGGATTGCAATACCAAAATTGTGGACAGAGAGCATAGAACAGGCCTGCATCTCCTTGATTCTAACATAAAACTTGCATCCGAAATAAAAAAACACACCGTTCACAAAAAACTATGGATAACATTAATAACGTTGATTAAGCTTAATTAGAGCGTATTTTTGTAATTCGCCCCCAATTTTTGTTGGAATCTGAAAGTTTTTGTATAATAGTATGATTGAAGTAGCAGCATTACAGATTGTATAGTCCTTTCTTATCCTAGTACATTAACCCTATAATTTAGAGAAAAAAATCTAAAATTACGCATGATTTTTTTAGCTAATATTTGACAGTGTATATGTACGTACACGCGTATATTTATGTATATTTTAACGATTATAAATCTAGGAAAACAATTTCTCTGTTCACCAGAAACCAATTGCAAAATGCATAATTTAACCAAGTAAACACATCAGTGATTTTGCATCATGAAAACCAGCAAAGAACGCCTTTCTAATTTCTATTCCTTTTCAGTCACTACAGTCTAATAGTCTGCCCACCCAATTGACCTGACGCTCAGACCCGGCCCAACAACTCGTTCTTCTGTACGTTGTCGTTTCTACCAACAACAGCAGAGGTTTATCCTTTTTATCCTTAAACGGTTAAACCCCTAAAACCTTGAAATCTCACTCCCTCCTCCTCCTTCACAAAAATGCTCCTTCACCGTTCTTCTTCAGTGTTCCATTTCTACAGATTATCAGTTTCGTTACAGCCTAAACTCCTTTCTCAATTCGACCGCTCCTATTTTGTCCTCTCCCATTCCACACTCAGCCTCACCCAATCACTTGCAGCACGAAATCAACGGTTCTCCACCGCCGCCGCCGCTGCTGCTGCTGGCAGCCATGAAAACGGAGCAAGCGACACGTTTTTTGCAGAAGAAGATGTTTCCTGGACTTCCATTGGCCTATCCAATAATCTCTCTCGAGCTCTTTCCAGTTTTGGTCTCCACAGACCTTCTTCCGTTCAGGTCTCTTGCTTAGCCTTTCTCCCAAATTCCCAATCCTGTTTGGTTTAGGTACCTTTTTGTAATATTTAGTTCGTTTCTTTGCGTTCTAGGCTGCGGCTATTCCGCAAATTCTTCAGGGAAAAGATGTAGTAATTGCAGCAGAAACTGGCAGTGGTAAGACGCATGCCTACTTGGCACCTATAATTAACAAGCTGTGTGCTGATAATGGTACTGCTGATGATTCTTTGGTCTCTGATCAAGGATCGAATTCTGCGCCTTCACGTGCCCTTTCTCTTGTTCTATGCCCCAATGTGTTGCTTTGTGAACAAATAGTTCAAATGGCTAGCGGTCTCTGCGATGATGATGGCAACCCCCTTATTAGGATTGCTTCGGTCTGTGGCCGACAGGTAAGTGATTGGCTATAATGTGTTTTTGTTGGTGGTATAACAAATTGGTTTAGTTTTATCGTTGTAGTAAGTATTGGAATTTGGAGGATGAGAATTTTTCTTTTCTTGGCGCAGGGATGGCCAGTAAATGAGCCGGATATTATCGTATCAACCCCAGCTGCGCTTCTGAATAATATCGAACCAAGGAAACATCGGCGGTTGAATTTTATGCGTAGCGTGAGATGTGTGGTATTTGTTCTTTTTCATCTCGAGAGTAATGTTATTTTTCTGTGTTTAGTTTAGAAATTATGGTTTGGTTGATTTGTTGTGTATTATAAATGGCAGGTGTTTGATGAAGCAGATATGCTTCTCTGTGGGGGATTCCAGAATCAGGTTATCCGTCTTATACATATGCTTCGTTTTGATGAAAAGCAGTTGTCGCGTTCCTCACCGTCAAACAAATCTGTATCTGAGATTTCCGAGGAACAAGAGGACCTACAAAATGAGTCTACCTCGGAAGAGGAGGAAGATAGTGTTGTTAATGTTGAAGGAGAGGAGGAAGATAGTGTCGCTGATGTTGAAGAAGAGGAGGAAGATAGTGTTGCTGATGTTGAAGAAGAGGAGGAGAGAGGTGGAATTGAATCTGTCTCCAATGAGAGAAAAGGCTGGAGGAGGGTAATAAAAACTTATATGCGCAGCAAGCAGTACATTTTTGTTGCAGCCACCCTTCCACTTAATGGGAAAAAGACTGCAGGGGCAGTGCTGAAACGGATGTTTCCAGATGCAAGTTGGGTCAATGGAAACTACCTTCATTGTCACAACCCCAGGTGCCACATTCAACTATGCTCTCTAGTTGTTCACTATATACCATGATTTATTTTCCTGCTACCTAGTCATGTGCTAGCTATGGGCCTTATTCCTTTTGTAGTAAGTTCTGCACCGGGTGAGTCTTTGCACCATCCATTTGTGCACCTGTGGTTTTATGTAGTAGTAGCACTTCTACTTCCTTGAGTCCTAGCCTAGTGCAGGGACTTGTAAGATATAAATACAGAACTATAGTTTGGTTTCTCTTAGCTCATTGTCATTGAACAGAACTTGAATTCTTTCTCAGAGCATCAGTAATTCATAATGCTTGCATTTTACCCTCATCAACAATAGGTTGATCTTTGGTAATTTGTTGACTGCTTTTCTTTTCAGATTGGAGCAGAAGTGGATTCAAGTTACAGTCGATACCCAGGTCGATGCACTTATAGAGGCTGTAAACCAAGGATTTAAACCTGGAGTGTCAAATCATGGTGCTGGTATAAGCAGAACAATGGTTTTTGCAAATACAGTTGAGGCTGCTGAAGCAGTGGGTAAAATATTGGAGAGTGCTGGGATTGAATGCTACCGTTATCATAAGGACTGCACTTTGGAGGACCGTGCAAAGACATTAGTTGATTTCCGTGAGAAAGGTGGAATCTTTGTGTGCACTGATGCTGCTGCACGTGGAGTTGACGTTCCAAACGTGTCACATGTCATTCAGGTTTTTCTATGAGCCAATTGTTTAGATACTTGTTTATGCGTGTGCTCTGTGTTGTGATAATCGAAAACCCTGGAATTGCCTGGTTTCTGACAAAAGAAATAAAGAAAAATGGTAATCACTAACTCAAACCAACCATAATCACTAGCATAAATGCTTTTAGAACTTAAATTCATTGGAAATATAGTAGAATTTTTATGGTGATAAACTTCATCTCATGGATGGTGCGATGAGCAATTAAATGAATTGAAACAAAATCAAGAAAAACTGCTGACGTAAGAAATTTTGTAGGGTTTAGGATACGTGAAACAAGACTAAGATATGCCAATATGCAAGAATCAAAAGATGGTGTAGTTTGTGGGTTTTCGGGATCCTTTATCTTATGGGAGGGCTATTTCACTAGAAATTCCCCCCAGTGGGAATCATGTTTACTTTCAGACAGTTACAAATTAATGTTTAACTAAATGCTTCTTTAGTTGGACATCAGTTGTAGTTGAATCGGAATCCATTTATCAGAGTGGTAGTAGCAGTTTTCTGTAATTACAGTCTCCATGAGGCATCCATTTGGCTCTTAAAGTTTAACTGCAACCTCCTACTTGAGGCCCGTATAGGTGCTTTTGATCCCCCGATGTTCCTCCAGCCTCTACATGTTTAGTTCTACATGATTTGGGACCCCTCAGGATAACCTCTTTCCTCTAGCCTCTACATGATTTGGTTCAGCCAATACAATGAAGTAGCATGTTTTTTAGGAAACTTTTTCAACTATTTGTTGACCTTTTTGCCCTTAATGATTGCATTTGAATAGGAGCTTACTCTGGAAATTGTTGTTTCGTTCCAGGCGGACTTTGCAACTTCTGCTGTAGATTTTTTGCATAGGGTTGGCCGCACAGCTCGAGCTGGTCAGTGTGGACTTGTTACTAGTCTGTACACCCAGGCCAATCGGGACCTTGTTGATTCAATTCAGCAAGCCAAGAAACTGGACCAACCTGTGGTAATTCTCAAAACTGCAGTTTTTGTTTCAAGAAATACTTTACGAAAGGAACCATTGTGCTTTTAATAGTTTAGGGGATTAGGCCAAAAAGTAATATGTTAGACTTTTGCTATTGATTTGCACCACCATGAGTAATGTTGAAATGTCTTAATGCAGGAGACGGCTTTTAGCAGGAAAAGAAGCTTCAGAAACAAACTGAAGAAAATGAGAGGTACTTTACTATGACTTACAGCATATCTCCTATAGTAATTTTAGATCATTTAGCGTTAGCTCGCGTGCAATCTCTAGTAAGTTGAGGATGTGTCTCTGCCTGACTAGTATTAAAGAACATGCACATGAAATTTGGACTCGGTTACTCAACTGTTACTGATATTTTTTTGGTCTGGTTCTTAGCAGGTTCTAGCCAAGAATTAGCGAGGGTCTAAAGAATACGTAAACAAGCATATCTCTGTCGGTTAGTTGCATTGTTATTTCTAATTTCCGGATCTACTTGTAAATGTTTGAGTATGCTATGGGGTTACGTTGATAGAGGAACTCTCCTATATCTGAGCAAGTCCCTCTCATGTAATGCTTCTAAACTTTGTGGTTTTTTGTAATATTCAAGAACAATATTTTGTTTATATAAAAAAAAGCCTAGCTAGCAAGGATTTGGTACAACCCAGACAGGAACAGGCCAGACTAGGAGTTGGTCACTTTTGTAACCTGGTAATTCCTGGATACTTGCATCTTCTAACCTGAAGATACCAACGTCTTAACCTCCTATGCAACCAGCAAAGTGACATTCCAGATGATCATCCGTGTAGTAAATGCAATTCCCTGCGAAAATACTAGGAGCAATGGAATCAGATGAGAATGAGACTGACATATTTGTTCCCAGAAATACTATTTCATGGCCCAAGCTTTCAACTCGGGACCATTCACGGTGGCCGCCGTCGGTGTCCACCAACCTATATACTTTGAAACCAGTTGTTTGGTAGTAGCAGTAACAGTCCTCACAACAGCCGGGGATTTCGATACCTCCGGTGTGGATATTCAATCAGCAACGGCCCATAGCAGCTAGAACCTACAAGATACGACCAGAATCCAATGTCGACGGGGACAAGCTCTGCCTTCCCTGAGGAGGCAGAGGCAGAGGCAGGGTCAAAAACCCAGAGCCGGCGGTTGTTGCGAGCTATGGCGTAGAATTTGTCGTCATGAAATAACAATCTTAATATATTTTTTAGGAGCGGAGGATATCACTACCTTACGTATGAAACATGTTATAACATCCTTCTGGCTGTAGTACCATGCTTTTCGGTGTTCTGCATCAACAACCATGTATTCTTCACCGGATCGTAGCCCGTGATGTCAGGTAGGGTTGAAATCGGTGGAAGTGAGATTCGAGCCTATCTAAAAGAATTCACGGGATTGATTGAAGGGTTATCCTTTAGGTAACTATCCACCCATAACAATACCCATTTACCACATAAATTCACCACATATGGTTCAGATAAGTTACACTTAATATATTTTTTAATTTACGTTTAATATTTATAAATTAATAAAGCCGAACGTCCCATCCACCCGATAAAAAATTATAAATTTATAATATTTTTATTAATTTTAACTTTTTAAAAAAGAATCTCCCTACATTTTTTTAATTAATTATTAATTTCATCAATTTGTCACAAATTTTCAAGAAGAGAGACTACTACTAGCTAGTTAGAGTCTAGAGTTATTATGTTACTAACACTAATATCAGTTGGAGTTAGTTAAGTAACACTCTTTTATTCTTTATGTGATTGTGTAGAATATGTTTATTTAAAATTAATTAATTAATTGAACAAATTAAGATATGATATCATGAATCATTAATTAATTAATCTTATCCGATATATCCAATTAGCATTATAACTCTAATTCCTATATAATATATACGGATAATATGGTTAATTAACAACAACAACAACAATAATAATAATTGCTTTCTCTCACTGAAGATGGACTCAACCGATGGTGGACTAAACCAATAAGAATATATCATTACCAAGCACAAATAGGAAAAATATACCCAGTATGTCAAACGTTTTACAAAAAAAATCCATTGGGTCCCTATAGTATTATTAGGTTTAATAAAATTCCTAACATATATTTTTTTTTTGTTAATTAAAGTCCCCGCCGTGTAAAAAATCCAACGTGACAGCGCATTCCGTTATATTTTTTTTATTAATATTATCTAATAAATGAGACCCAAAATATTAATATAAGAAAAATCATATTCTTTTTGAAAATAAGTAGCAAACAATTTAAAACATAATTGTTGCCAAATAATTTAATGATTTCACTTACTTAATTAGGATAACAATATAAAAATGAAACAATTATAATTAATTAATTTATTATGGTTATTGTTACAAAAATTAACTTATTATTACCAAATTAGCGCTTTATTTTTTGACCAAAAATATTAAAAAACATATACTAACGGAATATTCTGTGTTACGTAGGATTTTTGTCACGGAAGGACCTAATCGAACCTTATACACAAACGTTAGGTTAGGGATTTTATTAAACCTCAAAATATGTTAGAAATTCAATCGAACTTTTTATAAAACGTTAGAGACCCTAGGGTACATTTATAAGGTACAAATATTGACTCTTTTTTTTTTTTTTGTTGAATCAGAGATCTTTTTAGTTTTTAACTTTTTACATCGACATATACAGAGGTGTTTAGAAAGTGCTAAAAAGGCCAACCTGAGATGGGCTCGGTGTGAGCTTGATCCGATATATGAGGTCTGAGCCCATTTCTCTCTTCTTCTTATCTTAGTGTGCCATTTATCTCAAGCTACAAATATTGCATAATTCTTTTTATCATAATAATGCTAACAAATTTTACACTAATGGTAATTAAAAATTGAACAATACTAACTGAACCCAACTTGATCATTATTTAAGGTAATTAACAAGAAATTAAGAGAAATTAAGCTGAATGATTAAGGACTCTCTGGTAAAGATGGAGAGGTAAATAAGCTGCTTAAGGGCACTTGGTCTTGTTGCCGTGAGTTATCATGTCAGTGTAGCAGGTGCCGCACACTTCTCTGTTCCCAGAAGTCCCAGGAGGAACACACCTGCACCTAAGGCAGCATGTCCCACACGCTCGAGTGCACACGTTCGGCCTCGAGTGCAACCTGCACCTCGCCTGGCACAATCCTCCACAATCTGCACCGCACAAAACAAAATAACTAAATGAAACTAATTTACCCTTAAATATACAGTTGCGTTAAAAAAAATCTTATCCTTTATTAGAATCCTACTCAAGTCGAGTCGACGGGGACAGGATAACTATATATGGTTAATTTTTGAAAGAAAAGAGTATATATGTTCAGGGAAAGGTTCCACTACAATACATACCCAAGACTGCGAAGAGCTTTCTGTTAGCTCCTTTCACCATCTGGCTGCTCTGGTGTTCTTCGTTGATCTTGTTGACATCAGATGATACCTGCAAGAAAATGCCACCAAGAATTTTCTTTCTAATTTTATTAATTTGATCATATTATTTTTTAAAGAGAAAAAAAATCTACAGGTTTTAGTTTTTTTTTTTCATATAGAAATCGTTAATTAAGTGACTCAAATTCGAGATTCTAAAACTCGTTTAGAAGTCTAAGTTTAGTGGTAGCAGTAGTACTCTTCACTCACCTGGGCGATGCAGAAGAGCAAAACGGTGATCAACAGAAGGTAGCGTAACGCCATTTGGTGCAATGACAAGAAGTAGCTACAAACTATGAAAAATGGTGAGCATGGGAGGATCTTTATAGACGTTCCAATTGTGTGTCAATTACCAATTCACCCCTGAACTTTTGTTGTTATTTTTAATGCCATTTCCCCTGTTTTGAAGTTGATAATATGTGCCTCTGTGCCGGTTACAGCTACATGCAGACACTTCCACTCCTCTCAAAAGAAATACAAAATTATAGAAAGGTCCAAAACTGACCGATCCCTATATCCTAGTTTTGGGGCCGATTGATGTGAATCGAGCCAGAGTTTCGAGTATTACTAGTTTTTCTTTTCTTTTTTCCTGCCGATAAGCAAGTAATTCAGTTAAACGGAATCGTTTTGGTGTTGGAGAGATTGACCAGTCGGAAATCATAGCATAAAACCGAGTGCCATACTAAGCAGATGACAGGTAGAGCTTAGTTGTCTAAAAATGGAAGACATGCCCATATTGAGCTGGATGGAATGGATCCTCCCAAAACGCCACGGACCACACTCGTCTCTATGCAGCAGGACACCCATTACCTACTACAGTCCCATACTTGGAAAGAAAACGGGAAAAAAAAGAGAAACGACTCTAGGTCATTTGTGCCAAAACGATTCTACATTGAAAAGAATCTCACTCGCACAGAAACAAAAATATCATTTGGGTCAATGGCAAAATCTACAAGTGCTTGTGAAATGCATAAAAACGTGTTGGAATCCTAAACTAGCGCATTGTTCTATTCCAAGACTATTCCTTAGACGTGACACGTTACTCTATGACTCATCCACGAGAAAGAAGCAACAGTTTCCAAAAATTAGTCGGACAACCAAAAATTAGACGCATGTATATTATCGGGGAGAAACGTACGTTCAAAGGACTTGCACATAAGACCGCTGCACCCCATTTTTTAAAATCTAAAAAAAATACTCCTTTTTGATACACAGAGGTCGAACTCGAGACACTAAGTGTAAGTCATTGAGGATAGTCTCAAGTATTCACATGAAACTGTGACAGGCTAACAAAATAAACTATGTAAGCTGAACTAATTCTGACATTTTTTTCTCAAATCATTTGTACATGTCGATCAACTTGATCCATGCTCATTACCTAAAACCTACACAAAATGACTTCAAACTATAAGTAATGAAAAGCTATAATTGGCAAAATGTCAAAATTTCCAAATGATCCAACTCATGGATGTTTGCTATACCCTAAAAAACCTGTTAACTCAATGCTGTTCTCACCTATACCTCTATGCCGTAAGAAGAATATGGGGGGGGGGGGGGGGGGGGGGGGGGGGGGGGGGAATGGTTCTCGAGTCTTGACATCACATAGGAGCACAGACTATCTTCCTCTCACTAACTGCTGCTTCTAGAAAACAATATTCACTTCCTTTTCAGTCATCTCGTATACATGATCCTTTGCATCGCTAAGTGCACTCTGCATAGTACATTTAAGTTTATTCAACTACAAATGTACCAGAAATGGAAAATCAAACACTTTGAAACAAGTAAGGAGTGTGTTACCTGTCCAAACTTCGTAAAGAAGTTATTCGAGAGGTTTAGCGAGGTGATTTTCACATCTTCATTGCCCTTAAGTGCTTGAGCAATGGCAAAAGCTCCATCATCCTGCAAAAAAAGATGAATATGAAACACAGCTATATGCTGCTTATTCGTGAAGTTATCTGACTGAAAGAACGATCCCTTACTCTAATCTCATTGAATCCTAAGTCCAACTCAGTTAGGACTTCATTCACCACTTTCAAACTGCGAGCCAGGCAGCGGGCACCCTGCAAATGTCATGGAAAAATTAAAGAAGTAAGCTAAGATCCGAGTTACGAAAATTGGCCAAAGACAAACTCAAATCAAAGTGTACAGGAACAAACTTCATCTCTTAGTCCATTCCCTCGCAAGTCCAGAATAGATATCGTATTGTTGTATTTCAAAGTATCTGCAATATCCTCTGCACCCTTTGCTCCAATCTGCAAGACATTTATGCATCACATTTTGTTCACAAGTGGTTTCGCAAATGTGGATACAACAAGTTTACCTGGCACCATCCAAGCTTTAATGACTGTACATTTCCATGAAACTTGAGAACTTCAGAGAGAGCCTTTGCTCCATCTGGTCCGATGGGATTATAACCAACTTCCAACTGACAGAAAGGGACACTTGTTATATCTCTGAAACGAGATTAAGGAGGATAAAAACTTACATACACATGCTCACCGTTGTTATGATAGAATTATCTTTCAAAACCTTAGCTATCTCACTGATCCCCTTGGCATGTATGTTGTTCCCCCCCTGTAGAATACACAAAACTCGTGTTGATCTTCTATGCAGGAGATGACTATAATGCACCATCGTGTGCTTACCAGGTCTATGATTGCTATACTACGGTTTTGTTTCAAAGCGTCTGCAATCTGTTCTGCACCCTGATAATTTTCAATGCAAAATGTCAATAGACTGCAAGTTCAAATTCTACAACTTTGTTGTGGAATCACATCTACTTGATAAACTTGCATCACCTCATCTCCAATGTCATTCATATACATATTCAACCAGAACAGGCTCTTGCTCTTCCTGACATATTCTGCAACGTAGAAAGCACCTTTTGCAGTAATTGAGTTGTTGCCAAGGTCAAGATGGGTAGGCTTTGCTGCAGAAAAAAAAAGAGTGCACATTAGATGTATCTACATTGAATTAATTTTATTTAACTGAATCAGATTCAGGAAATCGAACTCATCTCAATGAATTGGAATTGGGAACTCAAATTTGAATTGATATGGCAGAGACATACCTTTACTCAAAGATAAACCAGACATTAAAGCACGAACTCCTTCATCCCCAATAGAGTTTCCTTGCAAGTGAAGTTCCTGAACAAAATAACTCACCATAAATCCTTTACCTCTAGAATGATATCATGCAGCCATCATAACTTACATATGTTATCACTTATCCATGAGAAAAAGGATCTTCTATGAGCTTTACTGAAGTAAACCAACCTAAATTCCTAATTCTGCTTCGAAGAACCTTTGTTTAAATAATCTACAGTCATTTGAGAATTCCGTTCAACTCATCATACTACCTTGACAAATACAAATCCATTAAGGATATAAGAATGAGATATCACCAATATCACCCAAAAAAAATTGAAGGGAACTTTCAGTTAATAATATACGAGCCTTTTTTCGCAAGAATGGCTAAAGTGTTTCTAAAATTTTGCACAAACCAGAATATCGTTTTTTTAGTCAGCGTTATGAAATTTACTATCCAAATACATTTGTTGGTGCTGTAGATTTTAATCATCAACTTCATACCAGAGGTTTTTCCTTTTTTGTTTAACAAGAGAGAAAACCAGTGATGCAAACATCAAGGCAACTCATAAATGGACATGTTGGAGCATTATATGTTATGTAGACACGTAATAATAGGCTTAACATTTATGCTTGTTAGCTCACTTCAACAGAGGTAGAAAGTCAACAGTCAACTTGTTACTTTGGCATACTTTAGTCATATGATAATGCAAGTAGATGCAGTTCTATCAATTATCAGCATGATGTAATAACTCTTCCTGATGTGGGCGCTAAAGAATTTTTGTTTTTACTTTTGCACTGGAACGAGAGTGTGTAAGTAAGACATGTACCCGCAGGGACTTGTTCCCCTCAAGCCCTTTAGCCAAAGCATTAGCCCCAAGAGCGCCGCCATAGTTGCCACTTGACATTAACAAAACACAGCAATATTATGAACAGTAACATAGAGACATAGCAGCAGCACAACTTTATATCTAAAGATGTTCAAGAAAAGCCAGCTAATTTAAAGAATAAACGGGTCCTCTCACTCTGACCACTAAATCCAGTAATTAAAGGAAAAAGAACATGTATCAGAGTTAACACTCACTTGAGATATAAAGTCCTAAGAGTGGTGTTCTCAAGAAGTGCTCCAGCAAGACTTGTGAATCCCTACTTTCCATTTACAAAAATAATCACAATTAGCATAAAATATGCAACTTTGGCCATTAAGCTATAGAGTTAGAATCAGTGAAGGAAACTGCGTACAGAATAATCGAGCATGTTGTTCTTAAGTTCTATTACACGCAATGTTGAATTTTTCTTCAATAAGTCCGCAACAGCCTTTGCACCCTGCAAAAAAGTGAGCATGCTCCTTCAGCTACGCATTTTGTGAACTTAAAAGGCTAGTGCATGCACATGCTTTTGGTAATGGCCTGAAAGCTAGAAAGTAATCTAACCTCATCGCCTACATCAGTACTGTTCATCTGGAGCTTCTCAATACCAGCATTATCCACCAATATATCACACAGGCACTGCACAGGCAAATAAATTGAAGAGTTTATAAACATGAGCATGTATGAAAAGGGGAGGGAGGGAGATGGAGAGAGGAAGAGAGGCAAAAGAAAAGTTATAACCTAGAGGGAACCCTCATATAACCTTGAGCATTATTGCATTAGCAACGATAACTAAAGGTGCTCAAGACTAGAATGTGGGTTAAGACGGTCTTCTTTATTGTTAAGGAATGATATCCCAAATCATGGTATTTCAATAACAAAAAAAAATTCCAAGTACATTTAGGATAAACCCCCAGGGCAATAGGAAATTATAAAACATAACGAAAATTGGCAACTACAATACTAGATCTTACAACAGCAAGGGCATCTGATCACAAATTCAGGTCCGGAACAACCCAATTTACCCACTGACCAATTTTCTCACTATTCAGGTTGCATTACATGGTGAATTACATGTAATAAGAACTGGAGCAAAAATACCCTAGGCAATAGTTACTTTCAATTCAACAAAGGCACCCATTTGCTAAGATCAGTTACTAGGTTTCAGGACACAGTTCCACCAAACATGAGATCTCCATTTCCAAAATCTATAAAGATAGTTAAGTAACACATTTCCATACTCATAAAAACTAGTCAGAAAGAAATGGACTTGGGCTGATGGCTGACCTTAGCTCCTTCATCACCAATGAGGTTTCCAGACAAGTTAAGAGTTTTTAGCATAATGTTTGATTGAAGAACATGGTCAAAGGCTTTTATCCCTTCTGCAGTTATTCCATTGGCAGCAAAACTCACTTCCTCCAGTGCCTGCAAACAGTCGAAGAAATGTTCAGTAGAATACATAAACAGATTCAAACATCAATCGCGGCTCCAAGTACATTATTGAAAGGCAGATACCAAAAAGTTAGGCCACACTGATCATTTGAAATAAGTTCCAGAGCCTACAAGAATGAGGCAGAAAAAAATGATGAGTAATTGCAGACCTCTAACCTGATTGTACGCTAAGCTCTCAGAAAGGAAAAACAGTCCTTCATCTCCAAAGTTATATCCTGCAAACAACTTTGATAGTCAAAATTACTTTTACTTTGTAATATCAGTTTGTTTCATATCTGTAACACAGAAATCTAGAAACCAACTGAAAGAATAGAATAAGTGGAAAAAAACTTCATCACCAAAATGCCCAAGAAATAAGAAATACAAGAGGCATGTGGATAAGTAAGCTAATTTTCAGTTGCAACTTCAGTAACAATCGTTAAGATCAATAATCATAGGCATCGTCAGAACCTTGAGGATTTTTTCGGACTATCATAATTAGAGGTTTTGTTTGTTTATTTATTTCCTATGCCACATTACGACTCAAAATGACATGTTTACTTATGTCTAGAAATGATTTTGTCCCTTTACTTCCTACGAGACATTCCTATTTAAACTTCTCCATAATTTCCATCTTCACGAGGAAAGTGGAACCTTTAAATGTGCATTCACGTCTTCACTCTTGACCTATACTCTTATCTAGCTCAACAAGTTGACATAAAAAAACTCACTGTCCAAAATGTAGCTATGAAAGCGTATACAAAATCAATTTTTATAGATAACGTATATGGGGGAATCATTTTCCTTGTAAAACCAATCTACTCAGCATACCTGACATGTCCACACTTCTAAAAGACCTAAGTTCCTTGGCAAATGCATTTAGCTTCTGTTTGGCCTCTCTATCAAGCTTTGCACTAAAACCAGACAACAAATTTGTCCCAGGAGCAAATGACCATGTTGCTCCTTTCTCTTTTTGAATTGAATTATTCTCCCCCAAGCTCTGCCTCACAGGCTTCGGCGCCAGAACCTTCTCCACCACTTTCCACAAAACTGCCAGCTGAAACACCAAATTAGTGACCGCACCAAATTAAGAGAATAATTGAATCACCACAAACGGAAACACATTGAGTTAAATTTCCATTACCGAAACTAACAGCGAGAAAAAGTCCAGCTGGTGCGACAAATGACGCAATTTGTTTCACTGGAGCGTTACTGAAAGCACTTTCCCCTTGCGACTCCCTGTACACTCTCCGCCCTCCACCAGCTGTACGCCGACCGGAAGCGGAGGACCTCACGACCAGACTACTGAACCGGAAACAACTTCTCCTCCTAGTGAACGACGACGAACCATGATGAAATGGCTCAGTTTGCCGCCGGTCAGGCAACAGTAGAATCTGGAGAAATTAGGAAATGTGAATTAGTTGGTTAGTAAGACGAGGAAAAATGCAAAATACAGAAGAGGCGTAGGTGAGTTATAACTTATAACTTATAACCTTAGGATGAGAGTAAAGAGAGAGCGCGGGAGTAGAAACCATGGGTGAGAGAGTAGGGAGTGGAACTTAGATCCGCATATGGTGAATGGGACCTTATCCTGCGCCTACTAGTGATGGTTCTAGAGTCGGAGGAATGAAGATGAGGAGAACTAGCGGCGCGTTTCCGGGCTGTAAGCGACGGAGCTTTTTTTCTTCTGTGTTTTTTTTCCCTCTGTTCAGTCTATCAAGTATCGACTGCCAAAATGATTCACAACAACCAAATTGTGGGCTGAATTCAGATATCTGGCCCAATTTCAATAGCTGAGATGATGGGCCTGGAACTGGTTCACTTTGGAATATTGGCCCAATTTGAAAAAAGATACTTCCTTGGGCTCTAATTTGTTTTTTAATCTACTTCCCTAGTTAATTAGCAATTTTTTTATCCGGATTTTCCACTTTAAGTTGTATCAAGTATTAACACACATATCAATCCCCGCATCAAAGTTGGTTTAGAATTTACCCGGACACTCGAGTTCCATTTTTGATATAATAATTATTTTGAAATTCTTAAGGTATTATTTAAATTGGTTCTCGAGCTTTAATACGGTGGGGTGTGTATTAGTTTTGGGTTCCAAATTTTTGTCATTTTATTTTAGTCAGCTCCTATTTTTTTCTTCTATTTTTTTCGGTTCCAAACGTTATATCCGTTAGTTCATCTAAGTCTCAATCTCCGTTAACTATACACATGTAGTATTTTTTAATATATATTTTACACACGTCATCATAATTTTAAAAAAAATTAAAAAAATAGAAAAATAAAATTCCAAAAAGACTCGAAAAAAATGCAAAAAATTGTACAAAATTTTAAAAAACCAAAAAAATAATTTAAAAGACCAATAGTATTTATGTAATCAGTTTCAAACGTATACTTGTTGAAGATCATACTAAACTATCCAGATTATCTTCCTAGAAATTTTATTGTTCGTCCATAAAAATTTTGCTTGGGAAATCAATTATTCTGATATTTGTGGCACTAATGATGTTTCTCCATTAAACGCGATTATATTGATAATGATGATAAATTAATGATTATGCAAACTTAACAATTGCAAAACTGTAAGTTTAGAAAATAAAAATTCTACAATTTTCGACCAATGTTTTCTTAATTAGGATTTTTTTTTAATTATTAGAATAATTAGAGTATTTTTGTCTAAAAATAGAATAAGAGGAGTGTAAGTAGATAAGTGAGACTTAATAGCCCACCCAAATGTTTTCTTATTTTTTACAATAATGGCTGATTAGGAAAGAAGTGTTGAAATTGATTACATAAACATTATTGGTCTTTTAAATTATTTTCTTGATTTTTAAAAAATTTGTACAATTATTTTTTCAAGCATTTTTTGAATTTTATTTTCTAATTTGAAGTTTTTTTAAATGATGAAGTGGCATAAAAATTATTTAAAAATGTCACATGTGTATGGTTAACGGAGTTTGTCTCTATCAGCCGTTTTTTTCATGATTGGGATTTAAATAAATTAACGGATATAATATTTGAGATCGAGGAAAAGAAACGAAACTGATTAAAATAAAATAACAAAAATTTGGAAGCCCGGTGTATTAACCCAAAGAAATACGGGTAAGTTACACGAGGGATTGAGAATTGAGATGAATGAAGCAGGATGTGGGTTATGATAAAATTTAAACATAAAACAAAACACTATCATTATAAATAGTCAAAAAGTATAGTATTAGAAAATTTCAATTTTCAAATAAAACATTAATTATAAAGTCATCATAACCACAAGAAAACGGGAAACTTTTGATTTAAATTAAGAAAAATCTCTCTTTGATTTTCTTACCTTTGTTTTCAAAAAATGATATTTGTAGATGGTCTCTTTTACGTTCCATATATGTCAAACCGTATCAACCTACATTAAATTACCGAAGTATAATATATTTTAACCTCTCTTTTTTTCAAACAAAAATTGCAGATTATTGTACATTATTACCTATAAATACACCACCAATGGATACTAATATTTATCATCCTCTCCTCTCTAAGGAACTAATGCTGCTTGGTTTGCCGTTCTGGTGATGGTTGCTGCTGCTCATGGTGGTCACCACCACAAGCACCACTCCCCAGCTCCTGCTCCTGCCCCGGTCGCGGCTGCCCCTGCCCCGGTTAATTCAACCACCTTCATGGCTCCATCAATGCTGTTTGGATTCTTCTCCTTGGTTGTTTATTTCCTTGTTAGAGGTCGTATGTAGGTTTCTCTCCCATGGTTGGTTGAGAGACCCATATTGCTAATTATTTTAATTAGTTTTTGTTTGGTTTGGAGTAGTTTTGTCCATGTCTTGGTCTTGTGACTTGTCTTTTTCCTTTTATCATATGATTTATCACGATTCTATTTTATTTTAGTTTATTGAGAAAATTGATAACATAAACATTCTAAAATATATTGATGGTATCCGCTCAACTTAAATTTTAATTTTGAATCTAAAAACAATTATGGTTTGTAGTGCGATAAAATTTAAATACAAAAAAAGCTCGAAAGTGGCAGAGAATACATAAAAATATCGAAAAGAAATGATGGTTTTTCAACCACATTATGTAACTAGTTTTGTCGAGTAAAACTCCAAGTCCCTAAGGCCTAAACAATTCTGCTTCTAAAATAAGGAGATGAAGGGATACAAAAAATGAATCTAACATCATACTAGTCCCCAAAAAAAATCGCGGACAGGGAAAAAAGATAGTACCGGTTGATTAGCCGGAAGAAGTAAGCCGTGTTGTTGCTGATTTTGAGAGGAAAGAATGTGCGAATGCTGCGTGTATTGCCGCGCCGACGGGGAAAGCGTCCTCATCGACGGTAAAATAAGGGCTATGTGGAGAGATTGTAGATCCAAAAGTCTCATTTCTGATGCCTAAAAAGAAAAATGCTCCGGGAACTTTTTCCAGGTAGAAAGCAAAGTCTTCGCTCCCCATGATTTCATCTGCTACTTTGGCGTTCTCTTCCCCAAGGATTCCGGCGGAAACGCGCCTTACGTGCTCGTAGATTCTGGGATCGTTTACGGTCGGAGGGATGCTGGGATGTTCCTTCCCCACAAAGGAAATCTCAGAAGAGCACCTGCTCACAGCTGACTGCCCTTCAATAACCTGTCAACACAAGAACGTTAGACTTGGAAACTGTAATTTCGGTGACTCGAACTCAAAGTTTAATTTCTTATTACTTTACATAAAGTATTAATAAGTTTGAAATCGCAAGTTAAGAGATTTGAACTCGAGATTTAAGCAGGAAGTACCATCGAGTTACAAGACTTTTTTTTTTCTTATTCCATCCTTGTCAAAGACTTAGACGTTTCACTATTTAAGGTCCATGCCAAATCCATGTCAAGATGTCCCATATAATTCATAGATGGGCATTTATTTCTAGTTTATCATGAATAAAGTATGAAATGTGTAAAATGCTTGTTGTTGTAGCTGTCACATGTGCTACTTTTCTAGGTCAATAATGAATTGCATGATCTGCATAAAGAGAATGTATCACAAGAATTTACCTCTTTGATTCTCTTCTTCAATGCATTGAAGCTTTTCTTGCTGAAAGCCCTAAAAGTTCCAGCTAATGTAGCTGAATCTGGTATAACATTAAATGCCGTACCACCACTGATCATAGCTACCGAAATCACCTGCAGAATCAAATCAAATTTTAGAAAGTTTATACAAATTGGACAGCAAATTAAAAACCACCAATCACATTCTACATGACTAAAACTAATAAATGGGAGTTCTTTTGATTTGGTTACCTGGGAATCAAAAGGATCTATCTCTCTTGAAACTATATTTTGCAAACTAATTACTGAAGCTGATGCGGCCAAAATTGGATCGATGGTGTTTTGAGGAACTGCAGCATGACCTCCTCTGCCTCTTATCTTTGCTCTGAAGCTTCCGCATCCGGCAAAGAATTCTTTAGGCCGTGAAGCAACAACTCCAACAGGATACAAATGAGCCAGATGTAACCCAAAAATTGCTTCTACATTATCAAGAACCCCTTCCTCAATCATTGCCTTCGCTCCTGAACCTTGCTCTTCAGCTGGTTGAAATATAAGGACAACAGTTCCCTGCATTTAAATTCACCAATTAACTACTTCACGTACTTCAGGAACATAATTAAGTAATGCAAAAGGAAAAAAAATATTCGGTCATCCATTAAGCCTGAACTATGTGACTAAATCCTGGTTAGGTTACTGGAATTTGATCGAAAGTGTAGCAATGACCAAATAGCATGATCCCAATCCAAAATAGATCCTTTTACCCAAAAAGTCATATGCTTTACCTGCAACTGGTCTCTCAGTTCTTGCAGAATCTTGGCAGCTCCAAGGAGCATAGCAACATGAGCATCATGTCCACATGCGTGCATTTTGCCGTCTACTTTACTCTTGTTCTCCCATTCAACCAATTCCTGCAGAAAAAAAACGTACCCAGGTCAAAAAATTCAACTCTTCCTAATTTATGTGCTTGAAAATTCTCTTAAAGTCACACCAGAAACAGACAAGAAAGTCCATTTCAAGATCATTGCCCCTCATCTCCCTAAACAAGCCTAGAAGACAAGCAATCTCTTCTAATAATCTTTGAACCTTCTTTAATCACATCCAAACACAGAATTAGTTATTGTTTTCGTTTCTTTTTTTAATAATTGTTATGATCATTTTAAGACAAGAAATTCCAGAAAATCAACTTTACTTTCACAAAATACAGAGTACAGTGCTATG
Organism: Viola odorata; assembly: GCA_963691705.1. Taxonomy (NCBI): domain Eukaryota; kingdom Viridiplantae; phylum Streptophyta; class Magnoliopsida; order Malpighiales; family Violaceae; genus Viola; species Viola odorata. Next base: position 6,488,533 of record OY829540.1, on the reverse strand, counting down.
TAGAAACATAAAATCTACCCATACCCAATTATACACCTATACCCAACTAACTTAAGTAGGTATGAGTGTTAAATGAGTTAATGTAATTTTTTATTAGGTATAAATTGGTATATACCCATTTAAACTAAAATATATGGGTTTAATTGAGTTTGGGTATAAGTACCCGGTATCCCATTAAACCCAAAGTAACCTATGTCTCTCCTTCTTTTCTCTCTAATTTTTTTTATTTTTATTTTTTAAATAAATTTAATTTGTATAATACTGAATAAAATAAATTAAAAAAACTTGAATGTACAACTATTCAGGAACTGTTCATGTATATTCTGATCACACACTTTTGATCCAAATGGAGAACTGTACGATTAAAAATAAAAATCCCAAATAGGACAAAATTTACCATCACAATCAACCATAAAAAAAATTACCCTTTTCTTATCTTCTTAGCCAAAAACTTAAAGCTGAAAATAAACTAAAGCAGAGTATGAGCATGAAGATGGCAATTCATTCTTAATTAGTTCCCAAACTCCAACATCTTTCATATGGGTATTAATGAAAAACAAAAATGGAACTGAAAGTTTGAAACTTTTTAAGTGATTGAAATGTTTCAAAACTGACCTGAATGGGCAAAGCGTCCATATCAGCTCTGAGAGCAACAAAGGGAGGTGAACCGGACCCAATCGTAGCCACCACACCGGTTCGAGCCACCGGCCACTGATAACCCACACCAAGCCGGTCAAGTTCTTGCCTGATCACCTTACTGGTCTCAAATTCTTCAAATGCAAGTTCTGGGTTTTCATGGAGTTGCCTCCTAATCTTGATCATCCACTCCACTGTGTCTCTGCCATTAGCTATCTGCACAATCTGGTCTCTGACCGCAGAATCAAGGTATTGATTTTCATGGACCAGCGGCGGCGGAAGGCTTAAGGAATGGTAAATGGGTATGATGGAGCAGAGAAGAAAAATGTGAAGCCAAAAAGAGTCCATGATCAGAAAAACCAATTTGTGCCAAACCAGGTGATGCAATAGTGGCTGGAGACTGGTTTTCTTGGTTATATGCCAGAGGAATTTAATGTAAGGTAGTAGGACACTTATACAAGCAAGGAGAAAGGATTCACTCAAAAAAGAAAAATAATAAAAATAATAACAATAATAATAAAGGAGAAAGGAAGTAAGAGAGAAACCAACTTTCTAATTATTATAGACAAATTGGTCAATCTTGAAGTTTTTATAAATAATAAATTTGCTTGGCGCACGTAATTCTGCTGTCGCTGTCGATTTTTGCCAAATTAAGGTGTTTTTTGTGAATTTAAAATTCAGTAGTATCTTTCTCTCTCTCTCTCTCTTTTTGGGTACACGTATTGTCGTTTGGTAGTTTCAAAGGGGCATAAGACTCGGATTGCGATGTTGATACAGATAACAAACATTTAAAAAAACACGGAGGTTCTGAATTTTGCCTCGTGCTTCACATGCGCTATTTCTCAACTCAATTTAAATCCCTCAACTTTTTGATATTGATAAAATCAGTCCCTCTAGTTCATCTAGAGTAAAATTCATCCCTGTTGTTTTTTTTAATATGTTCATTTTAATCATTGATATCAGAAAATTAACATATCATGGTCAGCTTTAAGAACACAATTATATTAACATATTTTGATAAGGACTAAGGAGGGATGAAATATGTATTAAACAAAGAAAGGAATAAAATTTAGCCAATATAGAAAAGTAAAGGACTAAAAAAAATTAGATTAACCAACTAATCGTCCTTAGGTTGCATGCAGCCGAGATTCTCTCTCTGACTATAGGCTGCACCATCAATTCTTACGGTTGAAAATTGAACATTCTGTTCGTGGAATTAATTAAAGGAGAAGAAGTCCAAAAACTATATTATACCATATCTAAGGCGTCAAAGGATAGAATCTTTGTTTTAAGAAAAAAAATATTATTTTATGAAGTAATTATACGGTACACTTACTGTTTCATATTATTTCGTTCATTTACTCACATACTAACCAATAAAAAAATACACGTTTATGATTGGTGGTTACAGACAGCGGCGGAGCCAGGATTCGATGATTGGGGGGCGAGATTAGTAATGGATCCAGGATTTGTATTCAGGGGATGCGGGGGTTCGGGGGCAGCGCCCTCGAATTTTTTTTCTGTGAGTATTTTAAAGAGAAGGCAAATGAGCTGAACGAAAAATTGAAAAAATGCTTAAAAATATTTGTATCCGTCGCTAAATAACAAATATTTAGATAAACTTAACAAAAAGTTAAATAAAAAGACTATCTTGCCGGCACCGATGGTTTGCTCATCTAGTATCACGTTTGAATTGGCACCGACCTTCGATAAATTGCAGGTAATGTTGCATTTTTTGCCGTTGGATTTATGGTTCTTCGTTAGTTTCATGTTCTAAGTTTGATATGGTTTAAGTTAAAATTGATTCTGTGAATATATTTAGTTTCACTTTTTAAGTTGGATATACTATTTGTTAGATTTAAAGTTTTATAATTGGATAAAGAGCACGAGTTAATAACCATAACTAATCATCTTGCAGAGAATGATTTTATTGTAATGGTGGATGTTAAACTGTTAGTATTTATTCCACTGTATGAACTATTTTTTTTTATTTTTTACTACTGACATATATTAAAAAAAAATTATTAAAAAGTATGGGGTGGCCATAGCTCCCTCTAGTCCCCACGTAGCTCCGCCATTGGTTACAGATTAAACGGTTTTAAAATTTGAATTTCGAAACTACTATAAACCTAGACAAAGGTGAAATAAACCTCAAAAGAATTCGTACATGTATAAATACTTTATTAGTTTGGGTGCACTTTTGGTTAGAATGTCGAATGCACTATATAATTTCCTATTTCTTTACGATGGGTAATATCAATGTTTAAACTCGAGTCTTTGTTTCCTTCTCCCCCATTTAAAAAGAAAAAGAAAATATTGCGTCTAATTTTTTTCTTAGGAAAATTCAAATTTATCTTATAAATGTGAAGTCGTTTTCAATTTAGTAACCCTTAATATTTTTTTATTAAATTAATTTAGTTCTAATTATTATACTGTTGACTTATTTTTCGGTCGAAATACACGCAATAAAGGCGTTAAATTTTAAACACATTTATTTGTTTTTTAAAAAATAAACCAACAAACGTTTAATATATTAAACTGAAGTGTAAAAAAATCAGGAGTAGTTGTGCTGTGCCAAACTTCATTTATGACAATAACGTTTTTGTCACGTGTTTGTATGGAAAAGTGACTTAATGGTAATAGGATGATTAAATTAGTACAAATATAAAACGTGGAAAGTTATAAAGTAAATTTTGATATACTAAATCGGGAACAATCTTTGTAATATGAATTTGAACTTTCCTATTCATTTATTTGCTACTCTCTCCGGTTTTCTTTAAACGACTTTTATTATTTGAGCACGCATATTAAAAATGCCGGATAATTCACTATTTGAGACAATTTTGCTCCGATTTTTTTCTCAGGCGTAAGTACGAAATTTTTTGAGGTCAAATAGTGAGTCATCCAACTTCTTCGATATGCGTGCCTAAATAGTAAGAGTCATTTAAATAAAACCGGAGGGAGTAACTAATAACCATTAATAACAAGTGATTGGACATGTAAAATACTAACGGATCATAATCATTTGAGTTTTTATTTTTTTAAGAGAAAAATACTAATAAATATAAACATAACAATTTCTAGCTCTATCAATGTAATATTAATGTGAGTGGGTGATTCTATCCTAAAATAGAAAGCTCTTTAAATTACAATAGTTTTTTTTTTCACTTTAAAATTAAATAAAACTGTAACTTGGAAGTTTTGATGTGATCTTTAAAACAAAAGATCTCTCTCCCATTGCAATCGTTACTATTTCCTCCCAGTTTAATTAAACGTCGTTTTAACTTTGAGCACTCATATTAAGGAGACTGAATGACTCACTATTTGAGACAATTTTACCCTTTACCTTTTCTCGAACGTACGAGCATCCTTAACGTACGTTAAAGGGCAAAATTGTCTCAAATAGTGAGTCATCTAACCTTTTTAATATACGTACCTAAAATCAAAACGACGTTTAATTAAACTAAGAGGGAGTATTATTTTTATACTTTCATTAATGGACTGACGTGGGACACCATTTGTCGTCCTCCTCATCTTCAACTCTTTTTATTTTATTAAATATTATTATTATTATTATTATTTATAACCCTAAATTATTATTTTATCCATTCCCAATTAAAACAGTAACATGAGTTGTCACACCTAATACTCATGGAGTGAAGAAATTATGAGAAATAATTGGGTACTACCGTTATATGTATATTTCATACTCTATGTTGAGATTTACAATTATAAATATTAAATTTGATGTAAAGTATGACGTGATATATTGAAAATATTCAATATTTACTCCATTACATTTAAAAAATTTGATTTTTATTTATTCATCTGTATGTAACTCATTATCACATGTAATTGATCTATTAGTTTAGAGATCCCACCATGATAATACTTAAAATACTATGTATAATGTATATTAATTACTCTTAATTTGGATTTGAACTTTGAAGTGTGAGTTGGTATTAGTGGAATCAGCTAGTAATTTCCAGAGCTTAATTCATCATCTTTAACTCTTATTGACTTGCAAATAAAGTCGCATTTATGGATTGCTTTTGGATTGTGCTCTATTTTTTATCCAAAAAGTTGAATAATGCAAGTATGTATACATAGGCCCTTACACTACAATTGATTAGACTTGACAACAAATTTTGTTACCATCTATAGCAATAGTAGGTCCACGAGCATTGATGTTTCAACGGTTGCATATGCTTACGTATGTATACTTACATTTATACCCAACCAAACTATGGTATTGCCTTTTATTTATTCAATTAATTTCTGGTTTTGGAATACTTGATTGATTGATTAAACCCAACCCAAATTCCTATTTGCTGAAAATATTTAATAAATTGTCGAGTGTCAACATTTTTAGACTATATATGTTATCTGATCAAAATTATTCAATATTCGATCACCATTTTGAATATCGACTATTTCAAATTCGAGCTGGATAAATCTTTAAAGGTTATAAAACTTTCTTTCGCCACTACTCTATATGTTAGCGTATCATTTTTATTTTTGAACATAATGATTTAAAAATGTTTGATTCTAGTTATATAGGTAACAATTATATGAATTAGGGTAATTAAAATGTTTTTAGATTTTAAGGAATGAATAAAAAATCTTTTTAAGAAGATCTCGTAGTTGGTTTAAGACAACGTTTCTTTTGTCATTTAGTGGTCACAAAAGAAGCCGAAACGAACAAGCAGCAGTTGTATGCTTGCGGTTTCAACTTTCTTTTTTCTTTTTCTTTTTCTGTGATGGGACCGGACCAGTAATAGAACTAGTACAATCATACAATAAAATTAAACGCCCTTAGTTGTGAATATTCTGACATGCTTTGCACGTGCAAAAACTATGCCGTTGAAACAATTCCTGCTTGTTCTTCACGTGCAATTTCCTTTTACCCAATTTTTGGTTGCTAATTATTAATTTTAAATTCAGAATATTGATGTAATAATTAATAACATAATAGCGTGTTCAATAAATGAGAATATAAGTTCTCCAACTAGATACCTAACTCTCCTTACTTGGAAGTATTGTATTACTATCTATCTTATATTTTCTAGCAACCCAAGAGCATTATATATATTGTACTATGCAAACCATCCAAATACCATTCGGGAATTAGATAATTAATCCTCCCAATCTTAATGACATGGTTAAGTGATTAATTAAAAAAGTATAGGAGATTGTAGTTTAACTGATTAGTATATGTTGTCTTACGACTGAGTTTAATTTCTGATATTGTAATGATAATTAATAATATAATTTAAAAGAAGAAAAAGAAATGATCAAAACTAGTTAAAAACTTGCCGACCAAATTATATCCACTCCATCCCTTGAAAACCTCTCTTCCACACCATTTGCTTCACTTTCTCCTCCTATGCCCCCATCATCAGCATCACATCACCTCTCCCCTCTCACTATTTTCTCACCAAAAACAACAACATTAATTCTCACTACTAACAACAAATATGGATTCTCCTCTCCTTCTGCTTCTACTGCTTGTATTATCCATCTCCTCCCTTCCATTCGCACAATCCAAACTCTCCCTTGACTACTACAAAAAAAAATGCCCTGACTTCCCAAAAATAATGATGCAAATAATCCCTCAGAAACAAATGGCCACCCCTACCACCGCTGCAGGCGTCCTCCGCCTCTTCTTCCACGACTGCATGATCGAAGGCTGTGACGCCTCCGTCCTCATCTCCTCCAACCCCTTCAACATTGCGGAACGCGACGAAGAGCTCAACCAGGCCCTCCCTGGTGATGCATTCGAGCTCATAACCCGTCTCAAAACCTCTCTTGAAATCCAATGCCCCGGCATTGTCTCCTGCGCTGACATCCTCGCTACCGCAACGCGAGACCTCGTGAGCATGGTGGGCGGTCCTTTCTACAAAGTCCGTCTCGGGCGCAAGGACGGGACGGTATCAAACGCTGGTTCTGTTGCAGGCAACATTGCTTCGTCTAACATGACGGTTTCCCAGCTCATCTCTCTTTTCAAATCCAAAGGGTTAACCGTGCAAGAAATGGTCGCATTGTCCGGGGCCCATACCATAGGGTTTTCGCATTGCAAAGAGTTCGCCAAGAGACTTTACAACTACAGCGCGACTACGCCAACCGATCCTTCCATGAATTCCAAATACGCAGAAAGACTAAAGGCATTGTGTATAAACTACACAAAGGACTCAACCATGAGCGGTTACAACGATGTCATGACTCCTGGAAAGTTTGATAATATGTATTATAGGAATTTGAAGAGAGGGTTAGGTCTACTCGTGACGGATCAGGCTCTTGCTCAAGATGAAAGAACCAGATCGATCGTGGAATTGTACGCCGCGAAGGAGACAGCTTTCTTCAACGATTTTTCACGAGCAATGGAGAAAGTTAGCACTTATAAGATCAAGACAGGAAGGAAAGGAGAGGTTAGGCGCAGGTGTGATCAGGTTAATAATCTTAACATGTAAACAAGTTAGGGATCATCACATCATAAAGATAAGTTAGAATCCGTCAGGTGAACAACACAATCCTCTGTTATTACATCATTGTACACGCACTCTGTAGCATGTAAGAGTCGGCATTGTTGCTTGTACTCCAAGTTTTATGGATGCATATTTTTCAAGTAATGAAGGACAAATTTTGTAGAAACTATGTTCCAGGAAAGAAAAGAAAGACTGACCTTGAAAGCAAATTATATTGCAGTCTTGCACGGCTCTTGGACTAACCAATCACCTTCTCATTTCCAACTAAACTGGAAGAGAAAAGTCACAAGTTTGTTCAAGAAAAAAACAAATGAAAAGATCAGAAACCAACTTGAATCATTTCAATAAAAGATTCGGCCATGAGACGCATCACGATTCACGAAGGCAACTTCATAACATCGGTAGATTCAGTACCAACAATCGCCATAACCTAATGGTAAGTTGGTAAACGACCAACATATGGTCGGCCAGCACTACAATGGAAGGAAGCTTGTCTACAGCAAAAAAAAAAGTGTCAACTTTTCATTTCCTAAACCGAACAGATAGATCATAGAACCGATGACACGAACTGGAGATGTGATATTCATAAATAAATTATACAATTTACACGTGCTTGCGCACAATTTGAGGAAAAATAAACGAGAGAATGGTAAGGGCAACAAGAGGAAGGAATTTTTACAATAACAATGAGCTATTGTCATCCTGTGACACCGTGGAGCAGTGGAAGTGTGGAACATTCCCAACAAAATATTGATCTGCCCTTGATTACTTCAAGCTCAGTCAAGTGATTGTTTAACCTCATCCTAGTTTCTTTGCAAAAGTGCCAAACCACCTTACTACCACCAGAACACTATAGAGAGTGCGGAAGTGACTCCCTGACCCAAGTGCACCAGATGTAGCCTCTCCTGTCCACCGAAGGCAATAAAATTTAAATCAGAGAATAATAAAACAATCAAGAAACAAGAAAAGTAAAATTATATAGTTGTCAAAAGCTAACTAAGGATCAAAACTGTTCAATATTGCTCACACCCATTTAGAAATGGCGTTTAACAATTCCAATTCAATTGCACTACAGAAACTATTAGCCTGATTTTGATTCTCTTCAAAACACTCATGAAGGTCACATCCAATTTGAAATCAGATTCTGACAATATCCACTGACCACCTTATATTTCATATTTCTTACCGTACTTAGCAAGGCTTTCTCTTGTCAACTTTTAAATGGATATTGAACCATTTCTTCTTCCTTGGTCTATCCCTTGTTGAAGGTTTTTTATCTTTCGCTTGTCCATCTTCTTTGGTCTCCCGAGTCGGAACCTTATTCCTGCTCCTACTTGAACTCCGCTTCATTAGTGCAGCAGTTGTGTACGAGGCATGAATTTCATTCCTTTGTTTTAGAAGCTCATCTATCTGCAAAAACCAACATTCAGAGTGTCAGAAATAGCATTTACCCAGACCTTGCTCCTAATAAAAAACTTTATGGCAAACTTGTCAGAGTAAAACTCACCGCTTGCATTTCTTGTGCGTATCTACTCGTCATCTCGGTAAATTGTGCCAAAACCTGTCAACATTCCCATTGACAATTAGCAAAAAGAAAAGACTCATGCATGGATATACAGTTCTCAACGCAAGAGAATACCTCTCTGTATTCAGTTTCAAACTTGGATATTTCTACCCTTTTTGCAAGTATTTGAGCCTCAACAGCTCTAAGATTCTCCTTTTCTTCTGGGAAAGGTGCAGCACAAATTGCCTCTATTGAGTAACTTGCGCTTTTAAAAAAATTGTCACCTAAAATAGACACATAAGAATATAACAGTAGTCAGCTCCATCCATCTATATGGCAAACTGAAGAGTGAAGGGTAAAAGTCATAAAAGCTAACCATAGACAGCAAAGTAGTGGGTGCCAGCTTTCAGTTCAGTTATTTCGCATGGCTGAAACCCATCCAATTTCTTGAAGAAGGCAGCATCAGCGTCCTTTGCAGCCGCAATCTGAAGCCACAACCATTCCAAAAAACAAATGCAGAGCAATCAGGAAAAAGTTGTCAAAAAAAGATGAATGTAGTCTCCACTTCAAAAATTTCACCAGCTCACCAAGTTCGCTGTCTGATCCAGGCGATAAACAGGAAAACACAGGAAATACATTCCAGCTGATGTAAACTTTCCTGTTCTAGAACTCTCCTCCTACATCAGGTAGAATAAGGGGTTTAAAGTAAGGAAATTAGAGATTGCCAGCATGAAAATTGAAATTCATCTACAGAAGACATAATCTATCCAGTACCTAAGAACACATCTCATGAGTAGGACAACCATGATTGGTTCATAGAGTTATCTTGTGACATCTAAAAATATATTGCTACTGACAAACTATTTTTACGACAACTATTTATGTAGAACAAGTGCAAATTTTGGGCATGAAAAGGGTCATGAGAAGATAAATGCGGAAACAAGAAAAAAGTGGCTGCTGAGGAATATTCTGTTTGCGGGACGTGTAATGATACAAAGCCAATTTAAAATATAACCACCAGTTTTACGCCTGTCTATGAGATACCACATCAGACCTTAATGTTTACTGAACAAAAGAGGGAGGGCCGCTGGTTGCATTACCATTTCCTTAAAGAGGCCCCTTTGTTTTCAAGAGTTAAGCATTCAAATAAGGATCTCAAAACTTCACCAAAGAGAAACATCCGAAGCCTCTCCACTCTCTAGTGCAAAGATGATATCGTCATAGGCAATGGAAAATTGCTAAACTGTGACAAAATGCATGAAGAGGTCGAGAATGTTCTAAACCTCCTAGCACTACTAGATACCGGTAAATTGAAAAGCTTATGGTTTTAATGAAATATTGCAACAGAGACATGCAAAAGCGCTTCATACCTGTAGAGCAAGGCTTAACCCACCAGGTTCCTCCCGATCAAAATATAATAACTGCACAAAGACAACAAATAGGTTAAGCTAAGCCCATTGCTCTCACAGGAATAATTTATAATTACAACACCATAGTGTACATGAATCAATTGAGCACTCAATTGGGTGTTAATACAGGTGTTAAATGCCATCAGAAAAAAGAAAACAAAAACCACATGGTTATGTCAAGTTGAAGGGATTGAATCATTGAGAAAGTACAGACAATAAATGCACTAATGGTTGGGGAAAATGCAGGAAAGGGTGCCTAAAAGGGTTTGTGGTTCTTTCTAGGTTTACAACATAATTTCAAAAGGAACAGAGCACCATCACAAAATTCGTATAGACTAACAAACTTCTCACAATATAAAGTCATTGAAACACCAAACACTTAACTAAAGGAAAGGTCATTCAGAATAAAAATACAACCCATAGAGCTCATCAAGTTCTTAGTTCCACTTCATAAGAAAACAGACATTAAGCAAGCCACATGAGACATCCAATGGGATATAAAAGAAAAGGAAAGTGCAACACGGAGAAACAATTGCTGAAAAATACATTATATATTTGGGATCTTACAGAAATGTTAGTTAGTATGGAACCCCTAAACTCTACTTAAAAGAAGTTCTCAATCAATTAAGCTTAAGGCAACCTTCAGCATCGACATTAATGATGCCTAATACAACAATATGCACATTAAATCCGACTAAAGATACTACTAATCTTTTCCTCTAAGAGAAAATCATTTTTGCTTAAGCAAACCCAATGCTGTCTAAAAGGAAATAGGAAAACATGCAATTGATAGATATCCAAAGTTCTATAAAATGTTTATGCAAACCTTGAATTTGCTTTTGTCAGAAGATTGAACTCGGCAGACAAATCCAGCTCTAGCTTGATCTTCTGTTATTGCAACAGAATAGAAGTGAGCACACTGCTTTTCAACCTGCTACAAATGTAAAAGTTTACAGTGAGCAATGAGCTACAACCATAATACTAAATTTGACAACTGAACCAGCATGGGATTACATCACCTTCCTAGAAATAGGTTGCCCTAGCAGAAGTGGACGGATGGAGACTATGCCATTAAGTGCCTCCTCCAAGACAGTGGCTGATATGGTGGTCTTAATTGGCACGCCGAGTTTACTGTTATGTGCAAAAACACAATACATAAATTGAAAAACACAACAAAATTTCATAATCATTGCACATTTGACGAGAAAGAATGCTAGTGGTTAAAATTTAAAATGAATAAATTCATGATAACTTACCTAAAAAGTGCTGCAAACATAGTGTTCACAGGCCCTAAGCTTGATAGATCAAGCTCTAGCTCTTGACTTTCAGACTCCACAGCCTGATAAAAGGTTCAATAATATGGTTAAACAAACTATCACGGAGAGACAGAACTAATTAATCTGAATTCAAGTAAACAGTGTAACAAATAGATAAAATAATTCAGAAAATCTGGAGTCTAGATAGCCAAACATAGAAGAATGAACCTTTTAAGCCCTGAGACAACACAAAAGACCTCATTAGTCATCTAAACTCTACAAATGTCTCACCTCAAAACCAGCTGAGTCATATTGCCTCCGTTTTTCTGGATCAGATAAGATATTATACGAAAATGTAGCTTCTTTAAACATGTCAGCTGCTTCAGGATCATTTGCATTTTTGTCAGGATGGTATCTGAAATACAACATTAATTGGTATCCAGCATTAACAAGAATACAAATCCAGATTACAAAGTCACCAACACTGCACATAACAACTAGAAAAAGAAAATCATAACTAGTAAATGTTCGAACTGATTGGTTTGAAGTTCTAACCTACAGACCCTTTGAGCCCAAGTGCAACCGCAGGTTAAATATGGGTCCACTATGCCTCCAAAACAACATGCACAGAGCTCCCATTAGACTCCATCGACTCTTAACTACAAACGGAATCACTCTGAGTTAGTAATACCCCTAAATATCTCACCTTGTCCTACTTGATCCTAAGGCTTGATTTTCATGCTTCTACCTTCAGCAGATGCTACACCATTTTTACTTCAGATTTCTCCACATTACGTCACAGTCCCCAGATAGCTGAACCATACATTATGAATTTCCATCCAGCTTTCTTCACCAACTGAACTACAATCTTACAAAACTTTAAAAATCCCTTTTTTCACCAACCCTTTTTGCAAAACCTCACAGCGCCATTTAAATCCTTTAATTCTCATTCGCGCATAAACCATCTACACACAATCTTATCAACTGATTAAATCACACGGATTACCAATGAAAGAAACAACCTTTAGCTAATCGACAAAGCACTATTGAACTTGCTACCTAACCTCAAGAAATCCTCCAATCACACCTCACTTACCTCCAATTGTCCATTCATTAACAAGCATTTCAATGACAATTACCACTCGTACAGCCAAACAAAAAATCTACACAGCGAAAACAAACAGAGAGAGAGGAAACATAAGACATACTTAAGAGCCATTTTTCGATACCCCGTCTTGATTTCCTGGTCAGTGGAGTTTCTAGACACGCCAAGCACCTCGTACGGGTCCCGCCTGAGCTGCTTCCCTCCCTCTTGCTTCTCCGACTTCGATCGGTGCCCCGCCATTTCAAATTATTCCAAAACAAACAGTTTTCCTCAGAAAAACAAATTGAAAAAAAAAATCAAAAATTCAAAAACAACCCCTCGCCATTCCTCTGTCCGCTCTTTCCCCGGCAGAAATAAAAAATAAATAAAAATTCGTGGGAGCGGAGAAAGGTTAGAAGCGGAGAGGAACCCTAGGAACACTTCATGGGACCTCTCCTGAGCTGGAGCTTCAAGAAAGAGACAAACGAGCGAGAAAATGGAGGGAGGAAAATAGGTGCGTGAGACCGTGTGAGTGAGCAAAAATTTGTTTACGTATTTTTCTACGATTTTTCTTTCTGAGGCAGTGATAAGATGCGCAGGGGGGGTGCGTGGTGCGCACTCGCGAGTGGCGGGTTTTGAATTCTCGTGTGCGAATGTGGTGTCGAGCACGTGATTCCTTTCTTGCTGGTTTTGGATTTGGGCCGTATGTTATAAAGAAGCGTAAGTTAGACAAGGAAGGAGTGGAATTAGTAAAAGTGGGGTGGGGTGGAGTGGGTGCAAAATTTTGAATTTAATAAAATATACTAAAAAGATGTTTGAAGAGTGGGAAAATGTGAAAGCATAAAAGCATACATGGAGATGGTTAGGGGTGATAATATGGGATTGACGGACGTCCATGCACCAGTCTCATTTATCTAATAAATAAATTGGACGGATTTGTCTAAATTCATTTAATAAACGGACGGACAAGACCCGTTCATCTAAATTTGGACGGACGGGACGGGTTCCCGTCCAATAATAATTTTTTTCCGGGAATTGATTTTTTTTTTAAATAATAATTTTTATTTTTTTTGAAAAATTATTATTTTCAAAAAATAAGAGTACTTTTTTTGAAAAATAATATTTTTTGAAAAAATATTATTTTCAAAAAATAAGAGTAATTTTTTTGAAAAATTATTATTTTCGAAAAATAAGAGTACTTTTTAAAATAAAATAAAAATTTAAAAATTAAATAATAAACGGACGGACGGGAATCCGTTGGGTTTGTCCCGTCCATCCGTATATGTAGCTAGATGGGTCTAACCCAACCCATTTATTAAATGGACATAGACGAACGAGACGGGCATATGGACGGATGGGACGGACAAATAGACAATTGTCCATATTGACACCCCTAGACTGATGGTGATGTTTTTGTAGATTAATTAGCTGGAAAAACATCATTAATCTAATAATAGTAGTACTAATTAAGCGGCTCATCAATTATTTACCTATTAAACTAAAACATTATTATTTCGAAAAAGGTGATGGTATTATTATATGACCTGGCGATAGCAATTTCTTTTTCTTCTACTTTTGGTTATTTCTTGTCCTTTTATTAAGTGTTGGTTTCCCCGGCGCTCTAAAACAATTTGACAATCATAGGCTTAGAATTAAGTGAAGTCAAAACGTTTATTACCGAGTGACTTAAAAAAAGGATGAGACATGAATTTGTTTGCTGGTACATATAAAAATATATGGGATTTAAGTTTCGTGTTTGAATTAAGAAATAACATATATTATGAGATGTTTTTTTTATAAACAATAATATTTAAAATGTATTAAGCCGAAAAATGATAGAAAAAATACTAATTTAAGGAAAAACTACATAAGAATCACTTGATTCTTAGTATATTTGTTAAACTAATACATGAACCTAAGCAACCATCAAAGTGTGATTATAACTAGTATACCTAATTCACATGGGCAACAAGATAATGATATACTAATTAATTATAAGGTACGGACCATACCATACTTGGTCTAACCAATCTCACTAAGTTTTATCCCTAAGAATACGATGAAAGGCGACCCAACACCTAACCAAGGAAAATAAATTCAATCTGGGTCCCTGCCATGCCAATGACAAAGATGTTACACCACTCCTATCCTTCACCATTTTCTTAATATATTTACCCTTTTTATTCAATCATTATTTTAAAAAAATATAAATATAATAATAGACAAGACGGTTCAAACTTGAGATCTTGTTCTCCTTATCTATATCTATATCTATACTATATACTATATAAAAAGCACGAAAGACCTTATTCTTTAAAAGTCTATCATACCCTTAAATTATTAAAAAACTTAAGGGTGTAATAGACTTAATTAATTAACCTACCTATTACGTTATTTGATTGTAATAGACTTTTAAACGTAATAGACTTTTAAGCATTTTTATTTATTTATTTAATTAATTAATTAACCTATCTATTAAATTAATTAACCTACCTATTAAATTATTTATATTTTTAATTGGTTCGAATCAACATCACTCTTAAAAAATTAACCAGTATATATTAAAAAATTAAAATAATTAGTGATTGATAAAATAATTTAATAACTTAATAATATTTTTTACCATCTTTTAATTTTCTAATTATTAGAAAGACCGAAATTGCAATTTTATTGCAGGCTTATATTGCAAATTTTAAAACTATTGGGTTCAAAGTGGGAGATTTTGTAAACTTTAAGGTTTCTTTATATAGTTTATCTAAAAATATAGTTAATTTTTTAATCAATAAAGTTAATAATTTTATTATTATTATATAATAAAAAATAAACTGTTACAAAATAAATATTTTGAGTATATTTTTAATGATTACGTAAATATATTTCTTGAGATTTTAGTATATTATTTTAAATAAAAACTAGATAATGTTTTTAATTTCAAGCTAAACAACAACACAAACTTTAAAATGTATTCAACTTCTCTATTATATTTTTTAGTGGTAATTAGATTTGGTATTGCTTAATTTTTATTTTTTCTCCATAACTAGCCTAACCTAACTAGCATATAGTCATATACAACATTTTATTCAATTTATTTTTAAAAAATAAGGAATGTACAACTCCTTGAGGGAATCCATGTTCGGTTAATTTTTATGAATTAATTTTGCATATCCGGATTGATTTTAAGGTTTTTTCCCCTATTCATAACATATAGAATTTTCTAGAGAAATTTATATATATGATACTCAATTGATTCAAAATTGGGAATATAAACTTAACAATTTTATGTCCTAATTATTATATATAATGTTTCAATGGTGTGTTAGTTTTTTTTTAAAGACAGGTAGTAAGGATCTCATAAACAGAAATAAAAATTAAATAGAAATTTAAGTTATTTTGTTGCTTACGACTCTAAATGTTATACATAGATATTTAAGCTCAAATCAACAACTATATTTACTTAGATGGACAAAATAAGTTATAGTTATCAAAAATAATTTGAAGTTCATTTGCATGTTTATAATGTGGTATTAAATTATTTTGATATGTATTTATTTTTTCTTAAAAATAAAAGGATAATAGATAATAAATAATGTCATTTATTAAAAAATTATTAATAAAGTTAAATTCATTTTAGAATAATTTAAGCTCACGTTATTGACAAGAAAGAAAACTTTAGTTTATTTGATGACATGAATGACTATGTTAGAATAGGAGACTAAAATTCTAAGAAAAGATGAGATCATATTTATGCGAAAAAATTGAGGAAGAATAGAGAGGAATTAATCTAATTTGTAATAAAATATTCTGAATTTGTATCATAAATGTCATAGTAAATTCTCTATATTTTTAATTGGTTCGAATCAACATCACCCTTAAAAAATTTATCAGTATATTTTAAAAAATTAAAATAATTAGTGATTGATAAAATAATTTCAATTGCAATTCTGTAGGCTTACGTTGCAAATTTTAAAACTATTGGGTACAAAGTGGGAGATTTTGCAAACTTTACGGTTTCTTTATATAGTTTATCTAAAAATATATTTAATTTTTTAATCAATAAAGTTAATATTTTTTATTATTATATATAATAAAAAAGAAAATGTTACAAAATAAATATTTTGAGTATATTTTTAATGATTACGTAAATATATTTCTTGAGATTTTAATATATTTTTTTAGATAAAAACTAAATAATGTTTTCAATTTTAAGATAAACAACATTCGTTAGTTTTTAAAAAAAATACTTAAAAATATATGGCAAAAGTAGAAAAAAAATCGGTACATTCGTTAGTCTCTTAGAAAATCACATGGAGTACCTTGTAATAATATTTTAAATAACACTAATAATAGTAAATTAGAAAGTGAACAAACTTATAAATTAATTTTTCCATTAAGTAATGAAATTTTATTTCTATTATTAAATGACAATTTATTTAATTAATAAAAAATTATAATGTATTATTCTTAAAAAGTATATATACACAAATATTAAATTACTTAAGTTTGATTTTGTAAAATTTGTAATGATAAGGAATTATTTTTCCTTAGCTAATTATGTGATTTTTTATCATACATAAACATGAAGAAAAATAGTTAGTACATTTAATTAAATTATAATTTTTCATTAAATGTTAAATTTATTTTTTTATTGAGTTTGGTTTTTTAAAGAACAATTCATTAGTGGTTGTTTTTAAATAACTACATAATTATTTACTATATTTGTAGAACTAGAATAAAAATAATATAAAATATTATTTTAAATATTTAAATTTAAATTTATAAAAGTAAATTACTTAATTGAGTTAAAATTGTTTTAATTTTAAGAACTAAAAATAAAATTATTTCAGAGTTAATAAAATTTTTTTTGTCAACACCTGCATTAAAGCATCAATAACAATACTAATATACTACTTACAATATAGTTTAAACACCATAGTAAAAATTTATGTTAATCCCATTTTTTGAGACATTATTAAAACTTTTATATTATACCAAAAATATTTTGTGTGCAATACTTTTTTGTACATAAATATGATATTTTAACATTTTCAAATCTAAATAAATTTCGCACGTGCAACGCTACGTGCCAAAATAATCTAATTTTATAAAAAGTACTGTCGAGTTTCTTTACTCGATTATTTCACTCTAACATTAATACCGACTATAGTATTTTTCTCTCTTATGGTTTAATTTAGGAGGACGCAAGAGAAAAAGTATGACCACTTCTTCTATTAACTTTTTTAGTTTGGTTGGTAATAATGAAAACGACGAGCTTCTACCGTTCTAGACAAGAATTCCTCTTTTTATTTTTAGTATGCTGCAAGGAAGCAAGTGGGTCAGAGAGAAGAATACATTACAAGCTTATACAAATTTATATGGGCCATTTTTCAGCACATGTTGGGCTGCGGTTCTAGAACTCGGACATTGGGCCTCAACAGAAACCAGCCCATTCTGAAGTTCTATAGTTCTTGCACCAGATTTAAAACTCATGTATATGGGTTTTTATTGAGTACTAAAATAAATGTTCTTTTAGTTATTTTATCCATCACAATTCGTTAGATTTTCCAAATATAAGCATTAAAAGAATACACCATTAATGATAGAGACTATTAGATTAATATGTCTTGGCTCGGTGAAGGAGAAGAGAACACGTCATGCTTTATTAATTTATTTTTTAAAGACCAATAATTAAAATATATAAAATGATAGATTATGCTTATTCTAATACGACACATGCATTATATTATTATTAGAAGCAATGTATTCCATAAAACGTAAAGACTTATCTATATATCTAATTAAGTACAGCTATAATACATTAATCACTCTGCTGATGCATACTAAGTATCTAGAATGTTGAACCAAGAAGATATTTTAAAGCACATGCACCATATTTCTTAAGCTCACGTAATTAGATTTTATCGGATACATAATATGGTAGGTTATAGATACATAGAAAATACTCCCTCCGGGTCAAAACAATAGTCGTTTTAGGATTTGCTTTTACTGTTCCGGCACGTATCTTAAAGCGGCCGGAATATACGTGCCGGAACAGTCACTATTTAAGACAATTTCGCCCCTAATTTTTTCTCGAAAGTACGTTAAGATTAACGTACGTTCGAAAAAAATGTACGGAATTTTTTGGAGTTAAATAGTGAGTTATCCGGCCTCCTTGATATGCATTCCCTACTGAATATTGGGATGCGAGGAAGTCATTTATTTTACCCCGAAAGGAAGTATTATTTTTTTCCCGTAAAAATCCAACTATGATTTCCATACACTTCTTTTCTTCCGAGCTTTAAATCTCTCCCGCTAATACGAGTGGTTAAACACTTTTATTTTCTTTAGTCAAAAGCTCCATATCTAGAAGAAATCAATTACTAATTCATGGGTATAAAAAAATGTCTCTAACTTAGAATTTTTACAATTTAGGTCTTTTAGTTCATGAAGATCATCTAATTAATATAAAAATTCAAGATCTTTGAGTTGCAAAAATAATGTAAAAAATAAACATACTGCATTGAAATTTTTAAGAATTATTTTAGCCTGACCTTGTAATTATATTCATGTTTAGTTGGAAAAAATATTAAACGAACACTAATATGGACCGCACAATTGTTATATTCGATGAGAACTCTAGAATGGAAAAGCTAGATATTATTCAAATTAGTCGGTTTCATTAAAAATAATTAATCATACTCTTAATGGTCCATTACTGTCAATAATATTAAAATATTTACGGCATAGTTTAGCAGTAGTTCCTACGAAATATAAAAGGAGACTATTATATTTTGAGTCCGAAAAAAAAAATTATAAATATAATTAGAATAGGACAAAAATGATACTACCAGTAATTAATATGAAAATACATTATCGGGAATTATTTTTAAATGAGACACGAGTAAAAAACACTTATGATCGCTATGAGTAGTTTTTCTGTATTATGTTATTGTTAATTATGTAATTAGTTTAATGCTTTGGTTTTAGGTAGATCAGCCCTGGTTTTCATAACGTTTGGTTAATGGGAGTAGTTTTACGCTTTCATTCTTTAAGTAAGAAATCATATATTCAATCTTTCTGCATAGAAAAATTATCTATCAATAACACTTCCCTATAAATATAATCGGTCAACCCGGTGCAAACAAAATTAGTTGGACCCAATGCGATCATTTTTCTTTTTTCCTGCTGCATTCTTAAGCTTTCAGTTATGATATCTTCAAATTTTCAGGCAGCCATGGATGATGATCCAACCAGAAAAGGATTCGGCGCCTTTCAAGTACTGTTCCGGCCAGCAACGACTCATGCCTTGGCAACAGAATAACTTTCAGATTATCAGAATCTTTATGCTATCTGAAGTTATGATACACTTTCAGCAAAAAGATGAAACAACAAAACTAGACAAGAGGGCTGTGGTGTCATTAGAGTAAAATAAAATCTGTGTAATAGATGAAGTAATAATAACCGCATACACCATTTTTTCATTAGCTGATAGTTCAAAGAATTCATATAATTAGAGAAGCTATTTATATATATACCTATACTACAACATTTTTACCTCAGTTCCTGAGGAGCTATGATTTTTTTTTATTGCAAGCTAAGACCTAACTGAAGATCCAAAGATTTACAGGTTCGTTTAGGAGCGTGAAGAGTAGAAGGCTTCACGCTCACAGGTTCGAGTTCATGGGATCTTCCTGCGTGTGTTAAAGTGAACATGCTACCAGCTTCTTGCTGGAAAGGGGTCTGAGCTGGAACAGAACCATACCGCTTCGATACCTGAGACTCGTTGTTCGGATGGATATCATGATCGTAGGGATTGAAACTAATCTGAGACTCCTCGTACAGTGTGAACTCAGGACTGCAGCTTGAGGGATCGAAGAACCATGGAGCTGTGGAGCCGTGGTGATTGTATCTGAAACTGTTTTGAAAAGGCTGAAGGTAACAGTTGATGCTGGCCTTCCTGGCCTGCAGCTGCAGTCTTTTCTTCTTTAGTCTTTCCTTCTTGTGTGCGTTCTGGTGACCCCCCAATGCCTGCGAATTCGCAAACTCCTTGAAACAATACTGGCACTCGAACTTCTTATCGTCAGGAACGCCTGGTGAATTAGTTTTCTTCCCCACCGGATTCTCCCTTTCGGACGGACAAGTGTTTGAAGAATTCACACTTTCGTCAGTACCTTCCGCGGATCCTTTGTTGTTACTATTCCTGCAAGAGCTCAGCTCGAACCCGAATAATTTGACCCCCTTCTCGATGACGCAAGATTCAGCAGAATAACCATTCTCTCCATCCAATGTGGAAGAAAGGATGCAGGAAGACTCCATTTTCATCTCTCTTTAGTTTAGGGGGAAATATGATATTTTGTGATGTACTGGTACACCGATAAGTTGTCTTGGCCTATCTCCCTTTTATAGTAAGCTCTGTGGTTTCCAACAATGCATTGCATCACAAAAATGGAATAGTTTAATAATAATGAACAGCACAAACGTCAATAAAAAAGATGAAAAAAGAAAAGTCAGATCAGCAAAAGCCGTCTCATGCAATATTGGTTTTATTAGTTTTTTTTCCTTCTATTTTGTCGTAGATTGTAGATGCACTTCAAACCTTCTCCATCAAAGAGGATTCAGTGTGCTTTTATTAAATTAATAAGTAGGGAATTCTATGGTCTATAAGTAATAGTAAACATATTAAAACATGCAATTATAGTACCACTTGGACATGCTTAAGGGAAAAGGATAAAGGTTATTACTATAGTATAATAATACTAATTGTAATTATAAAAGTCAAAGAAAGATTAGGATGCAATCTCCTGGAAGGAAGGCTCGATCTCTAACTTTTTTTTTGTAACAAATCTCCGCACTGTACTTAAAATGCAAATCTAAGATTATTATACTCAGCCAACTAATTAATCAGTGGATTCATTGTATTGTCCTCTACCAAAGTTTAAAAATCATATAAAAAAATGTCCATAAATTTAAGCTATAGATTACACCTGTGGGTGCCCAGTCCCATCCACTACAGGTCTACAAGAAAAATTGCAGAGATGTGTAGAAATGTGATTATTCAGCGCTTAATGAAATGAAACTTCTTTGTAATTATCCCTCCACCCACACAATTAAATAAAAATGGTTTAATATAATGTTCTTACCTTGACCATATTTAGGGAATGCTATTAGAATAATATAATTACAAGGCAGAGTAGTTGCTAAACAAAGGAATATAGGAAGTGGTTAATGATGTAAGCATATATACTAATAAGGGTCTTTGATGAGATCTGGGCATATCTTCTTAGAGCAGCCAAACCTTATATTATACTTATAACAAAAAGCATATGTTTTCAGGTGAATCAAGTCATGAATTAGTATTATTATAGACATGGGAAAAGCATTAGGGTTGGACAGTTGTTCTTGTAGGGCATTTTTGTTTTTTATAAACTTTAGGGGGGTGGGGGGGACATGTTTCAAACTATTAGATTGTGTTGTTATTCCATTGTCTCTACTCAAGATCTCCTAATCCTTGGTGGACTTCTTCTTCCACCAATGGATCTCTCTCAGTCTCTCAGCTCATCAATTCATCAATTCCCACTCCCTTTTCTCTTTTCTCTTCTTTTTGTCTAATCAAATTACTTTCTAGCTTTAGGAGAAGAATTCCAAGTAGGCATGCTGTCATGAAGCATTTCATTATCCTAACATGTGGAATAAAATGAGGCCAACAAGAGAGAGATTGGTTTATGGGTGGGCTAGGTTGGTGGGTGGGTTGGTTTTTGGTTGATTGATTGATTTCAGCTTGTTTCGGTTCACTTCATTATTCATGACTAGATACTTAATAGAGGATTAAAGGGCGGTCCCTACCATCAGCCAACCTAATTCACTAATCAAAACCAAACCAAACCTATCTATCAATACTTCTCTTCAGGAAGATTCTATAAAATATGTTTAGCATATTGATGAAGAAACCACAAATAATGGCAAAGATTGAGTGGCAACAAAGAAGACATAATATATCATTTGATTAAGACTCAAGCAAGCAAGCAATAATAATAATCCAGGAAAACTGTTGGTTGTTGTGGAGAATTACCATTTTGATCTTGCCTCGCAAGACAAAGCCACAAGTTGCATTTCTAGCTGTTGTGCAGCTGAATCCAACTCATCCACACTAGTCCTGTTGCATAGTCATACTAGTAATTAGTGGATGAAAAACAAATGACAATTGGCTGTAAGAAGCTTGCGAGTCGAAAAGAAATTATTTTTTGATGCATTATGACCTTCCATTCACTACTCCACTTTTATTTAGTGCAGCCACAACAGTACCCGGAAGAAGGTTCATGGAAATCCATCCAGCTTCAGTAACAAAATGGCCATTCATGAAGTTGGTAAACAGAAACATAACTTCAACAGGAATACTAAATTGAAAAAGGATGACCATGAAGCATAAGCTTGTGGAGATTTGAATTGTACACAAACACATAAAATAAATCATTAAAAATGACATCCATGTTTATTAGTATTAACTTAAGACACAGGACAGCAGTACAAGGTTGACTAGAGCAAAGGTTTGCACTAAAATCATATCTTTGAAAGAGGAGAATATGGAGATTGATGGCTTGTCTGCACATAAGTATTGAAACAAATCCCAATCACTGGATTTCTTTCGGCAAAGCAAGACTGACACTTTGTCGATTGCCAAGCTGAGATGGCAACAGAGTTAGATGCTATATGTTCTCTAGAATATGAACCCAGAAAAGAATGAAACCACTCTACAGCATACATCACAATATGTCATGAATCTAATAATGGCACAAACAAACTATAAAATTCCACGATAATTGGGTATTAATCAAATAACAAAACTGTAGTTCCAAAGAAAACAGCTTGAGCAAATTGAACAACTATTGAAATTGCTAATTGCAACTTTTTTGAGTTTGCATTGACTCATTCTTGCAAGAAATCTCTGACAATTAAAGTTTAAGGAACTTTCAACTTGAAGTTCAAATCAGTGAAGCCCAGTTCAGCAATCTAATCCTATTGGAGATAAAACCTTATAATAATATATTAGAACTGAGTCCAACTTCTATGAACTAATAAAGTACACAAAAAGAAACGAGAGAATTGAAATTCCAATCAGACCCACCAGAAAAGGCGACACAATTTTATACTTACCCCATTAGAAAAGTCAAGGGAGAAGGAACCCGAAGTACGTTGTGATGAGAAACCAGTTCTTAGTTTGGATGACTGGGCAGCACAAGCACCAATAGCAGTCGATAAAAAAGAAGTATATAGAATTACTACATAATATCAATCGCGAGCCACCATTTCCAGGATTTGGAGAGAGAAAGCAAAGATCGGATACGAAGACGCAAGTTCAACATCAAATCTCTTTTTGTCAAACACTTGGTGGGCGCTTTTACAAAGCGGAATAAACAACATAAATCGAATATTTACAGAGAGAATCCCGCTTAAACGTAATCATGTGACATTTTTTGGTACCATTCTAGTGGTTTTTAATCCTAATTATTGACTAAACTTTATCAAGGAAATGAATATTTATTAAAATTTTAAGAACATTTGTATGTGAATTGATGATCTTCATCAGAGTTTAATCCACCATCTATCATAATTGAATTCTAGCGTCAAAAAACAGCATTGTAGTAATCTTTAGAGGCGAAAAAGAAGAATTAAGAAAGGACGGTACACGAAAATAAAACAATAATTAGTTATGACAAAAAAAATGCTACTTCCCAAAACTTTTCCACCAATATCTATTAATATCATAGCCAACAGAGGGATATGCAACAAAATTGGGCATCCGAGTCTCTCCGGCCATTTCTAACCTACTCTGAGAACAAAAGATTTGTTGTACCATAAGGTCTCCCCCATCTCATGATACAATCAAAATCATCCCAACTTAACTCATCGGCTTTGAACTTATATATGCGTCAAGGTTGCTGCCTCTTCTGGCGTGGCAAGATAGCAAGAAGAATCTTCTTCCTAGGTCCCTGGAATTCAGAGGAATAAAAATAATCCGTCACAAACAACTCTATCAAGAATAACAGCAATATAAATATTGTTAACAACACTCGCTGAGAACTGGGCATCAAAGCTCCAATGTACAGATATGCATCTACTACATCTAGATAACTCTCAACTTCACCAAGGATATGCTTTGATCAGCCAAAATTAGTTTGAAGGAAGTCAAGGAACATCTTCCCTCTCTTTTTTTCAAGAAAAGAGAGAAAGAAGCATTCATCAGCTATTCCTATAAACGATAATATTACTCCCAGTCTCTCATAACAGAACCAACCAACCTCTCAATCCCTAATTTGCTAGTATGAGCAAAATCCAGAAAAAAGAAAACTTACATATCAATAAAAACAACTACAATAAAGATGCTGCCTTCAGAAAAAAAATGGTATAAGAATCATAAAAATGATGCACTGAAGCAATTCAATCATTATAATAACTAATAGTATTATATTCTTCTTTAGCTAACAATGTATTCAAGTCCAAAATTTCATTACCAAACTATCAGAAAGTGCAGGAGAACTCCAGTTCCGGGAAACAAACAGAGTAGAACAGCAAAACGGAAATTAATACAAACAGACAAGAAATGATAAGGTAAAATTACCATAGGTATTCCCAATTCTTTCAGATCATTTTCCCCCATCTGCTTCAATGCGGTCATATCCACCTGTTTAATAGATTTCACAATTGATGAATCAGGTCAAACATTAGAAGAGCCCATACTAAAGTTCAATAGAATCATACATTGGTTCAAACAAAGAAGCAACCTCCAGATAATTTTAATATATGAAGTTTAGAACAGCAATAATCAGTTCGCAGGGCTATGATATGAGTGCCAATTAATGCATTGCAAGGAAAAGGTTGCTGGCATACAAATGAAGTAACAACAAAGGATGAATCCCATACTTATCAAGTTGCAGAAAACCTTTATACTTCCCATTTTGCATTACTTAAGTTGATAAAGGAAAAAAAATATCCTTAGGCAAGAAATACAGAGCATACTTCCTCAGCCTTGAAAGTTATGGCATATTTTCCCAACCCAAGTGAGTGTAGTAAGCCCTCAACAGTTTGTTGTTCTTCACC
This sequence comes from Viola odorata, assembly GCA_963691705.1. Taxonomy (NCBI): domain Eukaryota; kingdom Viridiplantae; phylum Streptophyta; class Magnoliopsida; order Malpighiales; family Violaceae; genus Viola; species Viola odorata. The sequence continues at coordinate 6,463,067 of OY829540.1, read as the reverse complement.
CTACACAGTACAAGAAACAAATAGAGGCATCAATAGATGACCCTCAATGAGCACCATCTAAGTAGCAACTTATAAAATATTGTGAAACTGATACTCTAATATTATAATCCAGAACACAGGAAAGCAAAAGAAATCTTAATGTTACGAACCATTGACTAGTTAGAGAAGATATAAAAGAGAAATTGAGGTACTGAAACAAAGGAAGATGAGAAAGCATCTCAATTACATGAGCTTAGATTTGAGGGAAAATAGAAAGCCAACAATATAGAGGATCTAAAATAAGGTGTAACTCTTGAAAAACAAGGGACAGGCTCAAAATAAATCACAGTTCAAACTCAAGTCCAGCCCATTCAATTACAAAATTAAGCAAAACTTGGAAGTACCCTCTGTGGTTGTTTCATCAAAGAGAAGCAATTTGTTGCCACAGGCTACTTGATGGCAGCATGTAGCTAGCAGGAAAACGGATTATGTGGAAAGGATAATGAGACAGAAATAAATACTCATAGCTGTATCATGATGAGTTTGGTCACATTTCAAAATCAAACTCATTGACAATCCATCAGAGATCCCACAAGAAAACAATGGCCTTGAGACCATGCCAACATTCTTCAATTCCACTTGACTTTGAGACCAGAAAAGAAAATATCTACAAAATGAATGTCAGATTTAACGGTGGGCCTAATGCATTGAACAGAACAAAAAAAATTATCTTTTTACATCCCTTCACGATTAGCTTCCAACAATCTAAGACCTTCCAAGAGAATCCCCGTTTACCTTTCAGAATACTGGGCAAGCCAAGTTATTAAAAAGGACACCATGGAGAAAAGAATGTTAGAAAACTAAGAATCTTTAAGGATTTATCTTGCTGATCATAGTGAAAAAAACATTCACAAGTACATTCAAAGAACGTTCAGTTAGCTTAAGAACAACATTTGGATGTCAGCTTAAGAAAGAGCATCTAGCAGAAAGTTTATGAAAAGCCCATATTTCCTGCTTTCTAATCTAACTTTCAGAGGCCCTGACTCATTAAACTTATGAATACAGCAAATAAACAGTAAGTCGAAATAAGCAGCTGGGATATTGTGTGCATACACATGTGGACAGTTACAAGTAAATGAATGAAGGAAAAGTAAAAGCACAAGGTAAGAAAACAGTACAATGAAGGGAGGCTTCTGCAAGACAGCGCTCCATGGAGGACGTTGACCAAGACTTGGTGCCACAGGCTTTGATGATAGAGGAGGCAAAACAGGTTTTGACATGAAAGGCGTAGAACTACTCACAGACCTCGGAGTGTCAAGAGCATCTTTGCTCATGTATGGAATTGTCCGTACGTCATCAAATGTCCTACTTAACAGTCTGCGTTGTAGTCCTTCAAAATTTCTGGGTGGAGACAAACCCCTAGAAACATTTCTTGGGGGAGACATACCCCTAGAAACATTTCTTGGTGGAGACATACCCCTAGAAACATTTCTTGGTGGAGACATAACCCTAGAAACATTTCTTGGTGGAGACATACCCCTAGAAACATTTCTTGGTGGAGACATAACCCTAGAAGTACCCACAATTCTATCTGGAGATCTCCGTCTTATATGATCCAAAGTCCAAGCGGAATGGGAATTTCTTGACGATTCCATAAGATGTAAATCATCTGCACTTCTTATGGGAGGAATTCGTCCTAACATACTCGTTTCCTTTGGCTGATGCATGCGCTGCTGAGTATCATAAGAATTAACTGGGGGCGCAGGAGTTCGCATTGTCCTAGATAGCTTATCACGAAGGTCCATACCCTTTTTATCATCATCACTTTGAACTCTTCTAAGCACATTTTTTCGTTGGAGCTTGAATCGAAGATCATTCTTACCTATGTGAACATCTTAATTTTTCATTCAAAGAGAAATCAGCATCAGTCACCGTGAAACAAGTCAGTTTTTTTTTTAAAAAACAAACAAACAAAAACTTCAGATAGTTGATGCCATGAAGTAACTGTATTACCTTCCACCCCACTACCACCTAGGCTCGTCAAAGAACTATCCGCTCTTTGCCTGCAAAATACAAATACATCATTATGTCACCACAACCCCAACTCCAGCACAAACCAAGGAGTTATACATTAACAAGCAAAATCACGCTAAGTGCGCAATGACACCCACAGCCATCATAATTTTCTCAAAATAAATAAATTTTAAATAAAACTACGAATACAAAATGAAGCAAAAAAACATACCTTTTGCTGCTGGATTGGCTTCCACGCATTGTGGAACTATCTATATTGCCTCCTAACCTATCTCTCACTGACCGCTTACTACCCACAGCTGGCTGGGAACGAGAATAGCTGTCAGGTATAGTTGCACCTCTCTTCACCACCTGCATCATCACTCCGGCAAGTCAATGGCAACTTACACAGCACCTTATATCAAATTTCTTTAAGTATTCACAAATGACAAACTTCAATCCCAATATTAAATTTTCTTCCCTTTAATTCCTCGGCAACCAAACGCCACTAAAGAAAGGGATTGTTGTTATATAAAAAAAAATGCTCGTGCAAGCAAATTGGATTTCAGGAGATAAAGAAGGTGTACCTGGCCACTGCGACCAAGCGTGATGGTGACACGACCATTTGAAGTTTCTGCCATGTCTAAAACCCTAGCTAATCAGATATTTTCACCAGATAACAACCGGCTTCTATATGTGACCAACCGGTGCCCTGGACATTTCGTTTTTAACCTGATATGAAAAACCCTAGCACCGTTGAAACCAATCGGAATTTCTGCAAGGTCTCAATTAGGGTTGGGAAAGACGTAGACGGAGATCGTGAGCGTGTGCTTGATTTTTGTGTTTGGAGAAGGAGAAGAGAAGACGGAAATGGGAAAGATGAAGGAGACGTGCGATGACGGTAGATGGCAGTGGAGGGAAGGAATACTACGGTGCAAAGGAAGTGGCTGTCGCAGAGGAATGTGCATCGGCGTCAAGGAGAGTCGTCCGATTTGAAGGCCCACATCGTGTAACCCAAAAAAAAAAGCCCACATCTAAAAGAATGAAAACAACTCAAACTCATCCTTTTTTTTCCGAGTAATGCTAAATGATAGAAAATGACAGTAGGAAATGACAAGAGGAATGATGTGGCAGTGCACATCATTCCTTAATTACAAATTTGCCATGTGTGTGAATTTACCCTACTGCCCCCGTGTGACTTTTCCAATTAATAGGGTTTTATCTTCCTCTCCCTGCCATTGCTGCTGCGCTTCCTCTTGTCATTTTCCCTGCTGCTGGCCCGTGTTCATTTTCCAATTTGTGTTAAATAAATTCCCTTCTCTGTGTGCTCTCATCCTTATAACCAAACAATCAGGTAACCAGAAGTCAATTAAAAAAGTGCTTAAAAAGGTTGTCTACGAGTCCATTGAGGTGTCAGAATTTGAGGAGATTTGGGGTAACATGATTAATGATTTTGAGCTACAGGAACATACATAGTTAAGTGGTTTATATGAAGATCGGCATCGTTGGGTTCCAGTGTTTGTAAGAGGAGTTTTTTGGGCCAGAATGTCTACAACCCAAAGAAGTGAAAGTATGAATGCATTCTTCGATGGGTATGTTGGTCCGAAGACGTCTCTAAAGCAGTTTGTAGAGCAGTATGATAATGCATTGAAATGTAAGATCGAGAAAGGATGGTGTTAATTCATGAAGGTATACACCGTGTTCCATCTGAATATGTCTTGCATCGTTGGAGGAAGGATGTTACACACAGACATACATATGTCAGGAATTGTTATGATGACGACAGGGATGATGAATGTAGAGTGAGATACAATAATTTGAATTCGGAATGGGCTAAGGTTGCAGAGGTTGGATCTCAGTCTGTAGAGAATTATAAGTGTCTACTGAGCTCCTTAGATGAGGCAGCTTCAAAACTCTCGATTAATGATTCACCTAATTGGAGAAAACAGTCCGCAGGAACCTCTTCCACTATCATGACAGAAGACTGTCAAAGATTTTCGAGTCCTTTGAAGGTGCGAACAAAAAGGCGTCCTCCATCCAAAAGGAAGATTTCAACAGTAGAACAAAAAATGAAAAACAAAATTGTATGAAAGGTTTTAAGTTAATTATTTTCTATATGTTGTATGTATATGATGTTTAACTTCTCAATAATGTTTGCTTCTAATAGAGTGCTAAAGCAACGAAAGGCAAGAAAGATCTTTCATACTCAGAAATTCAATTTGGAACTCAAGAGAGTGTATGTGTACCATCTGAACCATCAACTTGCAGCAACAGTAGAGCACAGTAGACATACATGGATGTTGTTTTTAGGCCAAGAGGATTTCATACATGGATGTTGTTTTTAAGCCAAGAGGATTTCATACATGGATGTTGTCCAATTTTATGATGTATTTTGGTTCAATTCTGTATGTTGAGGATTTCTGTATTTTGGTTCAATTCTGAATTTTGAAGATTTCTGTATTTTGGTTCAATTCTGAATTTTGAAGATTTCTATATTTGGAAGACAATTATGGTTGTATGTACTCTTGTCAAACAAGAATTATGGTTAGATGCGCGTTTACATAAATGTTGCTCTCAATAGACATTTTGCACAAGTCATTCCAATTAAATCATTCCAATTAAATCCATCGTACCAATTGGTTTAAAATTATACAAGCTATACATATAACAACACACAAAATAAAACCTACTTTTACCCCCTTCACAAAAGCACGAGAATTCTCCAATCTTTCCCTGTCTATTTCATTCTGCAAACGATCTACTTTTTTATTCAATAATCTCTTCACTGTCTAAAAGCATATGGACAACCTCCCTAGCCCTATTTGACAATCGCTCACTATCATGTCAATTAAAAAACTTACATTTATGATATCGACAAGAGTAAAACCGTCTTCCTACATTTGCCTCCTTCCAACAAACCCACATCGGAGCCTTGAAGCCGCACTCGCAAAACCTCAGCTTCCCTTCATAGTTCTCATCTCCGAATTGAGTATTCCTCCTCCATGTGCGCGATGAAGATACAGAGTAAACCAAAATATTAGATGTCAAAACCAAAACACCACACTGCACTAAAAATAAAAAATAAAAACACTGTTGCTCAGAATGTTTCTAGACGTGATCAATGCTAAAAGAACAAGTTCTCTCAGAAATAAGTGAATGCAATAACATTAAAGTTCTCAATTCATTAATTCATTAATAACATTAAAGTTCTCAATTCATTAATAAGTGAATTAAATAAAGCAGAAGAAATTGCATTGTCAAGAATGAGTTCGAGCAAAATATTTTTTTATTTTTAACAAATTTTTAATTTGAATCTTATAATACCCACACATCAGAAGAAATTAATAACTTTTTTCACAAAATATTTTTTTTATTTTTAACAAATTTTTAATTTGAATCTTATAATACCCACACATCAGAAGAAATTAATAACTTTTTTCACAAAATATTTTTTTCTTTTTAACAAATTTTTAATTTGAATCTTATAATACCCACACATCAGCACAGACAGAGAAGAAATTATTACTTGCACATCAGCACAGACATGGATCTTTATATAATGAAAAGAGGAAAAAAAGAGTAGCAGTTACCTGATTGAAAGAGGAAGCGCAACAGCAATGGCAGGGAGAGGAAGATAATGATGCTAATTGGAAAATGAACACGGGCCAGCAGCAGGGAAAATGACAAGAGGAAGCGCAGCAGCAATGGCAGGGAGAGGAAGATAAAACCCTACTAATTGGAAAAGTCACACGGGGGCAGTAGGGTAAATTCACACACATGGCAAACTTGTAATTAAGGAATGATGTGCACTGCCATCATTCCTCTTGTCATTTCCTACTGTCATTTTCTATCATTTAGCATTACTCTTTTTTTCCTTCTCTTTTTTTAAGGGATATCTTTTCTTTTTCTTTTTTCTATTTTGAGCTTTCTTTTCTTTTTTAAATGTTACATCGTTAACTAGTTGAACTACAACTTTTACGAAACTATAATTTTTTTTGTTTTTTTTATTTTTTTTGTTAATTTTATTTTTTTATTAAATTATTTTAGGTTATGATTTTTTTTATTACTAGTATTATCTCATGATTATCTATCACATCTAAATTCAAAAATCTAGAGCTTATCTTTCTTTTCTTCTGTTTTTATAAAAAAATGGTAAGAGAAAATAGAAATATTATTACACCCATTGATTTTTATTACATCTAAGACCAAAATTAGATGGGAACATATTTTACATTGTGCAAGCCACTGCTTCAGTCAAAGTATATATTTGGGCCAAGATTTTAGGCTCCTTAGCCCACGATGGTTTTAAGCTTTGATGGTCTGGTTGACCCTTTTTTTATAAATTTTTAGAAAAAGTGCATATAATCTATATCTATACTATATAAAAAGCACGAAGGGCCTTATTCTTTAAAAGTCTATTATACCCTTAAAATGTTAAAAATTTTAAGGGTATAATAGACTTTTAAACATTTTAATTAATTAACTTACCTATTAAATTAATTAACCTACCTATTAAGTTATTTGATTGTAATAGACTTTTAAACGTAATAAACTTTAAACATTTTAAGTAATTTATTTATTTAATTAATTAACCTATCTATTAAATTAATTAATCTACCTATTAAATTATTTATATTTTTAATTGATTCGAATCAACATCATCCATAAAAAATTAACCAATATATATTAAAAAATTAAAATAATTAGTGATTGATAAAATAATTAAATAACTTAATAATATTTTTTACCATCTTTTAATTTTTTAATTATTAGAAAGATCTTTTAAGTTTTTATAAATCTGTTAAAAACTTTATCCAATTATAATTGGTGCTTTTAAATTTGGAATAAAATAGTTCAACTAGTTTATCTAAAATAAAAACTGGAAATAATTAAAAAAATTATGAGAGCATTCAAAATTCTTAACAATAGTGGGAGTATTGATACTAATTCAGTTGGTAGTTAAGTTAGATAATATATATTAAATATATAGTATATATAGATAATAAAATACCTAAATACCCGGTCACATACGAATAAAATTAGTATTGATCCACAAGATTTAAAGATACCAAAATAAAATATATAATTAGTTTTCCAAGCATGTAATAATATAAGTAACTAAAATTAAAAACATAATTACTTAATTTAAATTATAATCATAATTATCTGTTCTGTTTTCTTATTTTTTTAAATTAATTTATTTTATTGATTGTGTTTAATGATTAATATTTGTTTATTTACATTAAGTAATTTCTAGATCATAAACCATGATATATTCAACTACTCTATTATATTTCTTAGTGATAATTAGATTTGGTATTGCTTAATTTTTAATTTTTCTCCATAACTAGCCTAACCTAATTAGCATATAGTCATATACAACATTTTATTCAATTTATTTTTTTTAAAATAAAGAATGTACAACTCCTCGAGGGAATCCATGTTCGGTTAATTTTTATGAATTAATTTTGCATATCCGGATTGATTTTAAGGTTTTTTCCCCTATTCAAAACATATAGAATTTTTTAGAGAAATTTATATATATGATGCTCAATTGATTCAAAATTGGGAATATAAACTTAACAATTTTATGTCCTGATTATTTTATATAATGTTTCAATGGTATGTTAGTTTTTTTTAAAGATAGGTAGTAAGGATCTCATAAACAGAAATAAAAATTAAATAGAAATTTAAGTTATTTTGTTGCTTACGACTCTAAATGTTATACATAGATATCTAAGTTCTTATTTGCGAGAATTTGGAAGAAGCAACGATCAATAATTAATATTTTGCACTTGCCTATACATTTCCAACTAATATCAAATAAGTTCATGTATTTTTAATTACCTCGAATCAACGACTATATTTACTTAGATGGAAAAAATAAGTTATAGTTATAAAAACTAATTTGAAGTTCATTTGCATGTTTATAATGTGGTATTAAATTATTTTGACATGTATTTATTTTTTCTTAAAAATAAAAGGATAATACATAATAAATAATGTCATTTATTAAAAATATATTAATAAAATTAAATTCATTTTTTTTACGCATGTCAATATCACAAACAATGATAAATTTTAAAAATATATAAAAGTAAAAGTTCATAAGAATAATTTCATAGGAAGAAAAAATTTAATATTCAAAGAGATTGTAAGAAATCAATCTAAGTAATGTTCTCGTGGAGCTACAATGTGAGAAATATCTTTAAAAGTATGGAATTAAAAAATAGTCACAATGAGTAAAATATAAGTTAATCTATTTTTAAATTTAAATTATTTGTTAAATATAACATATGTATAATAATATACATTTTAAAAGTAAATTATTTTAATTATTATTATATTATTTTAAGAATAATATTCTTTATTCAAGTTAATATTTTTTATTTTATTTTATTATTAAATTTAGTAAAGAGATTGATTTTAAGAGAGTTGAAGAAACATAAACTAAATAAAAGTGAAATATAAATTGTAATATTTATACTTTTTCTAACATAAATTATATGGTAAAAAGAAGAAATTGTTTATGAGAATAATTGAGAAGTTTTTTTATAAGTATTGACAATATTAGCCATATATTATCAAAATGATTTACATTAATTTTATTTTTATGAAATAAATATGGGTTAATAATATTTATTTTATTTTTATTATTTAACTACAATTTCAAGGCAGTACATGGTTTATTTTTTCAGAAAAAAAATACTTTTAAAGTTAAGAAAATCATAAAAGTGAAAAATAAAAAGAAAATTTATAACTTTTCCTAAAATTAATTCAGTGACAACTGTTTGTTAATGAGTTTTAATAATATAAAGGGATGAGGTTAGATATTTTTTAAAAAATACTAAAAATTAATATTTTATAATCTAATCATCAAATATTTATGGTTATACATTTTTCTACAATATTTATAAGTTTTTTTCAACTTTTTACCATTTTTTATATTTTTTAACCACTTATAATGTTTATATTAAAACATTTTAGGATATTATAGGATTTTTAATGTAAATCTTAAAACTATAGTACCCGAAGTGAAAGAATTTTTAAACCATAAAAAATTACTATGTTGTTTACCTTAAAATTTGTGCTAGGTAAAGTGATAAGATATATTTTTTAAAAAAATTGGTTATATTTTTAGTTATCATTATAATATTATGGGTCGAATACATGATCTACATCATCAACATAACATATGGTCGAAATCAGTACCAATAAATCATGCAACCCAACAGTAGCCCGGACTACCCAAAACAGCAAGCAAAATGATGGCAACAATAGGCTAATTTTAGGCAAGAAAGAACTAACTAATTAACATGCCTATATTGTTATTAATTAGCTAAAGCATTATGCAATTAAATTGAAGCAAGGAGAGCATAAATAACATGAAAACTAAGCATTCTAAGCATGTTCTAGCAATTTATTCATGCATTAAGGATTAGTATGGGATGAGGGAAAGGAAGGGAAAGGGATGAAACTTTTTAAAGTTCCTCCGTATGGGAATAAAAATAAATGATGGAAAAAGAGGGAAAAGAGAGTAAAGGAGGGGGAATGAAAGTAAATTTTAGAACTTAACTTCCCTTCTAACTTAAAAAATATCTACTCCCATAAGTGGGAAGAAATGAGAGTAAATGGAGGGAAATTAAAATTTTAACTCATGTGTTCCTATTTTAACCCCTTAGATTCATCTTTTTAATGGTAATCAATTAAATATAAAAGTAAATCCACTCATCATTTTTTCTCTCATTTTCTCTCTCCCTAAAATGACACCCATACAAAGGAAATAAAAAATTATTTCCCTTCCTCTCCTCTCCTTTCCTTTACCTCGTTAAATTTCCCCTCTTTTCCTTGTGCACTTTAGTTCCCATACTAAGCATAAAGGGAAAAATGAAATTTAAAGAAAGTTTAGAGAGAGAGGGCTTAAACATGCATATATGGCTATTAATTAGCCTAGAGGTTATACAATCAAATTGAAGTAAGGGAAGTGTAATTAGCAAGTAAACTAAGCATGTGAGGCAAGTTATAGCAATTTATTTCCACACTACATGCAAAAACGAAAATTAAAGAGAGTTTAGAGAGAGAGAGCTTACCTCTCCGGGAGAGCAATTTTAGCCAAGAAGGTAGTGCAAGAAATGGAGGTTAAGAGGAGGATTTGGTGCCCTTTTCTTGTTGGTTGAAGCAAGCTATTTATAGAGGAGAAAAAAAAGTTGGAGTCGGTTGGGCTTGTGGCTGCAAATGGATGGGAACAAAATATCCAAGGGTGATGATCAACTCTAGGCCGGAATAGTGATCTAGCTAGGGTTTTTTGTGGCCAAGAATGATCATAGGGGACTTGGTGCTGATCTAGACGAGCTTGAGTGGTGCTGGAGGGTAAGAACGTAGCTCTTCAACCCTTACCAAGAATCGGTGTTTAGCTACTCATACTCATGAATAAATTATAAAAATACTTGCTTGCATAAATAAAATAAATCCGTGGATTCAAAGAATTAAATCCCGGAGCAAATTAATTATGGCGGAAGAGGTAGAGAAGAGAGTGTGTGTAGAACAAGCGAGAACAAATTCAGATATAAGTAAGCTAAACTCCCTTGTCCTATCCTAACTCAACTTCCTCAAAAGTCTCAAAAGATAATAACTCTCTTTCTAAATTGGAAAAATGGGTGATAATGTTTAAATAGAGGGAGATCTTATCTAGGATTCTTGAAGATAATCTTTATTGATGTCAATCCCTAAAATCCCGTTTTCAGTTGTAATTGCCAGCTCGCATCTTTATCTTTTGTCAAAATTCTCCAGCTGCAGCCTGTTTCGTGATCTTGGCCAAACTGCTATCTCTGTCCTCAGCAAACTGGTTTGGCCAAACCTCAGGCCAAACCACCTCGAATCAACTTTTATGCAAAGTTGCGCCTCTGATCAAAACTGCCAAAATTAAGGGAATAATAACAAAATCAATAGCTTTACTGTCCAAATAACAAGTATTTAAACAGTAAAAATATGATAAAATAAGACTCAATCACTAACTAATGTTATTAACTTTGTCCATGTGAACATAGCTCGCCAGAGAATCATTTAATTTTTTTATATTAATAAATAATTGGTGTGAGTGATTTATGTAATATTCTGGTTCTCCTCAAATAAAAAATTATATATTATGTCATTACTCGCAAGCAGCTCCTATATATATCGTCCATTCCGATCAAGTTAAGGAAAGAAATGAGAAATCTTGATTTAAATTGGCCACAGAGGACAACAATTCTGAACGTTGATTGCTGACTTTTTCTCTTCTTGAAAAAAATCATTAGTGGTTGTTTTTAAATAACCACATAATTATTTACAATATTTAGAGAACTAGAATAAAAATAATATAAAATATTATTTTAAATATTTAAATTTCAATTTATAAAAATAAATTATTTAATTGAGTTAAAATTGTTTTAATTTTAAGAACTAAAAATTAAATTATTTCAGAATTAATAAAATATTTTTTTGTCAACACCTACATTAAAACATCAATAACAATACTAATATACTGCTTAAAATATAGTTTAAACACCATAGTAAAAATTTATGTCAATGCCATTTTTTGAGACATTATTAAAACTTTTATATTATACAAAATATTGTGAAATACTTTTTTTACATAAATATGACATTTTAACATTTTTAAATCTAAATGAATTTCGCACGTGCTAAAATAACCTAGTACTTTAAAATATATTAGAGCCTTAAAAAATATTTTAAGTAGGTGATGATACGTTAGAAGTTGCTGTTAAGTGTACGTATGAGCTAAGTTATTAGTTCGATTCATAAAAAGACGAGGCTTTTGACAACAAAAAAATTGCTTCTAGAGAAAAGGAAATGCTAGACATTTGTTTAATTGTTTTTTTTGTATATTAATGTGGTGTCTCAAAAAAAATTATTAAATTAATTCACACTCAACCGTATTAATACTCGAAGTTCGGTCCAAATGATATCTCGAGGATTTCAAAACATTTGGTTTGTTATAAGAAGTGTATTTATGAGTCCTATAAAACTCATAAAGTTGCACGTATATAAAAAGTGCACATTTGGTGCATGTGAACAAGACATTAATTATAGAGGCTGGCATGTGTGTTATAAGATTAACAAGGTGAAATGAGGATATGCTAATTTTAATCAGCTACATGGAATTAAAAGATGGGGGGGAAGAAAAATAATTAATTACACACAATTAAAGATCATACAAATATATAATTACTTGGTTTAATTAATTCTTGTACCAAATATCAAATTATATATAGCTAGGGTTTCTGCAAGAATTCAAATAGATCACACACCAAATCATAGCACATGATCAAAAACGTCAACGATCAATTGACGGAAATATTTTATATTGACATCAATTCAAAACTTGATATGATCCAAAATATGTAGTAATTTTATTGTTTTGAAAACACACTCATTCAAACAGAAATACAGATCTCCACCTTCTCCAGAAAATCATTAAAAAAGGAAAGAAATTATATTAAGAAGCATCATCATACCATATATATACTTATAACAGTAATTAATTAAAAAATTTACACTGGTGTTGAAGGGAAGTACTTCCAATAGGAGAGATACAAGGGAGTACTTCATCGATCGCTTTGCGTTGCAGCAGCACAAACACACAAACCGAACAAACCGAAAATCATGATTTCATCTGTTTTTTTCTTTTTTCTTTTTTTTTGGTTGGATAATTCAAAATTGAAGAATTCCATATATATAGAAAAATATATCGGACCGCGATGCTTCGATTCCCCGAACTGATATGAGATCCTTAAGTTCCAAGAAGAATGAAAACCTTTTTTTTCTGCAGGATTAAGCTGTGGGATGATCAGACGGTGGTGATTAGTAGAGTACGGTTTCTTCTTCTTGAGGGAGCCCATAATGAATTTCTTGATCTCTAGCTAAGAGTATTGTTTCTCTCTCTTCTTTCTCTTTCTTGTTCTTGCAGTGGTTGTTGTGATCTTTGGAAGATGATGGTAGGAGGAGGAGGATATGGGGAGGAGATGAAGAAGAGGGTGAGGGAACAATGATGATGAGGTGAGGATGAGGGTAGAGGACATTATGATTGATGCGGCTAGCTATTTCTTTCAAAAACAAAAAACACTAATTTGTGTTTTCTTGGCCAGGATATATCGAGGAGTTGATGTTTTTTGTTTCTCTTTTTCTTTCTTTCTTTTTCTAGTATTTCACATGGGAGATAATAATTATCACCAACCCCACTCACATCTGTTTAATTGTTGCAAAATTAGGAGGCTGATCATCAGGCTTTTTACTAATTGCGAGTCATTAATTACCCACACAAAAGTTTACTTTAATCTTTAACCTTTCCTTTCAACGGGAAAAAAAACTTTTTTTGTGTACTAGCTAGAAGAAGTCTAGAAATATGAAGTCAACAAAACCCTAGATAAAAATTAGGGAGGTTTAGTGAGCGTTGAGCACCATGCCAATTGTCTTGGAGTAATTTCACCATGAGGAGGGTGGGTCAATTATATTTCCAAACTGATCGAATTTTAAACCTAATTTTGGAGTAGCTTTCAAGTCACTGGTCGGGGAGACACTTGCACTAGCTATAAGAGTTTTTGTTCGATTCACTAATATATTGTCACCTCTCAAATTTTGAATGCGCCAACAATTTGCTGGATCGTATTAAAAGGACGATGAACTTGCTTTGACAGCATTTGAAGAGAAAACATGTATCATGATGTCCTCATTACTAGACATAAATTTTTTTTTTTTCGAGATCATCTAGTAATTCGGTCACCATAGTAGGTGTCGATTATTTCGGATTTGAGCCAGACAGGATCTAAAGAATTGTAAATTTCTCCCTTATAAATTTTATCACAACTGTATATAGTTCGAACCTAAAACTTCTAATTACGTTAATATAACTTTTTATCTGTTAATCTATGTATATACTTGTGTGAGTGACCTAATTGTTTTGTTACATGAAAAGGATGCAGCCATAAGTAATAGAGAAAGTTGAGAAATTAACCAAAACAAAAACGATAAAAATGAGGCATGAGTTTCATGTATAATTTACAAGGGCAAAGACAAATCTTACGCTACACATATTTATAAATATAGGTTTGGAGATACAAAGTGATTTTAAAGATATTTCTGTTAAGAGTCATATCTTCCACTTTAAAAGGATAAGATTTTCAGTTTTAAATATTTAAGGACCAGTTACAAACTGAATTTGACTCATTTAAATTCAAAATAATCATTTGAATTTAAAGTAAGACCATAACAACCAAAATGTAAAACTTTCCTAATATCACATTTTTACAACAATTGACAAGTTGATGATCATGATAACAAATTAGGAAGAATATGCTATACGGTGATGTTAATGATTACATTGCGGAAACAACTCATACTAGCAACAAATCTCTCGGTACATTATTCTCGGATTCCTTGTCCCGTCGTCATGTCCATTTGGGGTGGGCGTTTATACTTTAGATTGCTGCGAACAAAATATATAAACACTACTTCGAAAATATCTATTATAATCTCACTAGTTTTATCGCACATATGTACCCAAAAAAATCTCTTAATTAATAGACAACAAATTAATACTCAATCAATCAGAAATAACAAAAAAGTTGAGAATTAATAATGAATTATGGTTCTTTTTTTCTTGCGTGACTTGAGCTAATCAAATACTAGAAGATTTTGAAAAAAACCAGAGAAACAAAGTAATAACGACTGGCTGTTAGCTTTATGTTTGACCATGATTAAGAAAGAAAAAGGTTTGCTTCATCTATAGGACCTATCTTTACCAAATTGTCTTGTCTTCCTTCTCGATCTTCCATGTAATTAAAGCCTGGGCATGAGATTGGTCCAGGGTGCCAATTACAAGGCACATGATGATCATTTTTAGCACCCAAAAAAAAGAGAAGCAAACCGTGATAAAAAAGTCCCTTAGAAAAATAAGTGAGTAAATTAAAGTTTTTTTCCCCTTCTTTTCTGTACTCCCTACTCCGTATCTAATAAGAAGGTAAAAGGCCGAAAAAGAAAAGTGCAACTCAACCAAAGTTTCTCTTTTTAATGATAATGATTCCATTTTCTGGGGCAAACCAAAAACAAAAGTGCCAATCTTTCTTCAAATCGATCGATTTGGAGGACTTTGCGCTAGGATAAGAATGTTTGGCTTAAAAGTAACGAGAAAACGGGAATCCGTAACAAGTCAGAACGCCGTAGTTGACTCCTTCTAGCTTTCTTTTATCTGAACACCTTTCCTTCGATTGGCCTTTAAAAACAAAATAGTGATATCTAGCACTATTTAGGGCATGTATCATCATCCTAGATCATGATGTACCTAACTTTTTTCGAAAGAAGAAATTTGAAAGTATCTTTTTTTAAAAATTAATACTATTTTTTTTTTATAAGTAAAAATGAGATCTGAACTGGATTGAGTTCTTATTGTTAATTGATAGTGCATGGGTATAGTTTTATTTTATTTTTATAGAAAAATATGTGTATATTTAAATTGAAAATAAAATAAATACTACTCAAATGAAAATAAATGTTTCTCGTTATTTTATTTGAGTTTTTTCTTATGAAGTATTAAATATCTTTTTGGGGTGGTGATATTCTCACACCCTTGCATCTAAGAATTTACTACATTAACTCTTCTTATATTTTACGATTTTTTTTAATACTCAAATATAATTAGAGTAGTAAATTTCTAAGTGCAAAAGTGTAACAGAGTCGATGGAATGGAGTCCCTAACTTGAAAATTACACTGTTTCCTCAAAGCTTCATTCGCCAGTCAATCAGCACAAGTGTTAGATTCCCTATAACAGTGCTTTAGCTTAACCTCCCATTGTCTTGCTATTATCTTACGGATGTGGAAGACGAGAGTTCTAGCACTATTGCAGACCTCTCTGTCATCCTTTGCCATAGTAATAGCGATCTTCGAGTCTGTTTCCAAAGTAACAGCTCTAAAACTTGTCTCCCAACCCAAGCCACAAAAAGTCCTGAAATATTGCCCATAATTCCGCTATAATAGCAGAATAAGAACTAATTCTGCCCATGAAGCTCTTAAGAACAAGACTTTGGGAATTTCTAATCAATCCTCTCCCACTCGCATCCGCAGGAGTCATTTTCTTTATATAAAAGCTATGGGAGACAAAGCCCATAATTACAAAAATCAAAGCACTAGTACATACCGAATTCCCAATCCTTTTTAATTTATTTTTGAAGAAGAAATAAAACATGGACGGGCCATTTTATTGCAAAGCCCATGGAGCTTAAAACATTAAAACTTCTGTCGCTTTTAGGGTCCAGCTCTGTCTGCACCAACCCAATTCTATGTGTAGCCCGTGTGCTAAATCAGCCGAATAAGTCGCTGGTCTTAATTACAATTTATTTCCTTGTCTCTCCTTTTTTTTCATTCTGGTCAGAACTTGTCTCTCCTATAAATAACAGTGTAGGACGTGGTATGACTTACATGCACAGAAATATAGTCGGATCGGAAAGCTACTCTCTAACTACACTTTGCTGATTTATCCCAAACTCCTCTAATTATGGTTTTGTCGCCATCTATTTGGCAACGATATTTAAATCTGGTCACTTCTTTAAATGTGAATGGTCTACTATCCGTATGACATATATCTTCACATATATAGACTATTCATTTATCAGTTATTGGAGCTAGCTACCTTTAGGTGCATCATCAATCCTCTAATTAATTGCATAGTATTAAAACATTAATTTACAAACAACTCCTACATAGTATATGATTAGATATTATAGACTAATTTAATATAATAATGTATAGAGGAGAAATGGAACCAATAATTTGTTGTGGTAGATATTGCAAGTCTATATATCTTAATATTTTTTTTAATAAGCAAAATTGTATTAAAAGTCATGCAGCACCATGACAGAGCGGAACAAAGCAGGTAGTCAGACTACCTGCAGAGAACAATAGTCATATATATCTTAATATTATGAACACATCAATGAAGCTTAATTATTTTGTTTATCATCCTTAATTAAATCTATACAATTGCAAAACAGTATACTCCCTATCATCATTTTATAAAAGAATTGGAACAGCAATACGCCAGATTTTAATCTCACCATCTAAACTACCACTATAAATCAAATAATTAGAACTACCCAAATCAACACCTATCGCCAAGCACTTGACAGGTCGTCTATGCCCTTCAAACATCGCCAAACAGGAATACCTCTTTCCAGCTCCCCTCCTCCAAATCCGCACCGTATTGTCCGCCGACCCACTGCACACCAAATCGGAGGCCGTCGCAGCCAAACACAAAATCGCCTTAGTATGCCCTCTAAGTGCACCTGTCACCGCCATGTGTGCACCACCCGTAACTTTATCCTTCTCCCACACCAGAATCGACCGATCACATGCGCCGGAATACAACACCGACCCGTCGTGATTAGCAGCCAGAGCATTGACCGCTGACTTGTGCGCCTCCATCGTATCCACCAGCGCGTGTTTAACAGCCATCTCCTCCCGCGCGTGGATCTCCCATGCTTTAATTTTCTTATCGGCTGATCCTGTGTAGACGACGCCGTCGCGTGACACCACTATTGCGTTGATGGCGTCATCATGCGCGTTGGAAACCGACGCTACGCACTTGTAATCTGACGTCCGCCAAACTTTGAACGACCTGTCCCACGAGGCGGAGAACAGAAGCGACCCGTCGGCTGACGTGGCAAGCGCTGACACGGTATCTACGTGGTGCACCCACGTGCGCTTCCTGTGCCTCCTGACCTGGACGTAGTTCTTGGGGAAGAAGAACTTGAGAAACCGATCGTTGAAGGTGGGAAGGGTGGCGATGCAAGTATAGAACCTGCGAGGGGTATTTTCGTCATTGCGGTGTTCAATTTTCCACACTCTGATTTTGTGATCCTGATGCCCGCTGAAAATCCTCTCCCCTAAAACTACCAGCGACTTTACCGGGCCACCGTTACTGGTGGTTGCTACTAAGCTATCGTCGTCAGTTTCACTTGCGGAACGATAGTCGTGGCTCCACGCTCGAATCTCGCTGTTGGAGCAGCCGCTGTAGAGGAACTTACCGGAGAGAGCGAGCGAGAAGATTTGAGAAGCGCGGCGCGTGAGTGTGGCGATGCAGTGGTGGTGGTTGACGGCGGGGCTTGGTTCGTCAGGTTGACGACGATTGTTGAAAGAGGAGGGTGTGGTGAGGGAAGGAACGGAAGGGAGACTTGGTTGAGAGGAGAGGGATGGAGAGGAGGTTAAGGATTGGGAATGGAGTCTTGAAGATTGTGATTCCATCCCATGTAATGTTGTGTGAGTATGGAGAACAAAAGTTATAAAAATTGAGATTTTAATTAGAAACGAAAAGAGGAGATAAAATCTAAACGTAGCGGCGAGGTAAAGGGCTGCGGGGAAAGATTCCCATTTGGGTGAAGCTGTGGGATTAGAGCATAGAATGGGGGGACTTCTTAAATTAGGAATTGGATTTGGTGAGGGTGAGGTTGGGTTGGGTTGGGTTTTACAATGGTGACATTTAATCAAACAGTTGAGTGAGTTTGATTGATTAATGCATGACAAAATAGGAAAATGCAGTAACACTTAGAGATGTAAAATAGGTGGCCCTTAATTTCAAGCATTATAATGATTGCATGACAAATTATTTGTTTGACTATTTTTTTTTATTCCATTTAAAAGATTTATAGTAGCAGATATTTCACTTAAAAAAATATGCATACTATATAATATACCAAAGTGAGATCAACGATAAATTTGTTTTAATATACTAACATTGGTCATGGTTAAGTTTTAAGATATTTGTATACCCTTAATTAATATCTTGAGTTCCATTCTTAAGAATGGAAAATTATACTGAAAGAGTCGCTTATCTTTTCGAATGAGATTATACATGGGAAAGAAAAGTGAAATCAGTCGACGTCTGGGATGGGAAAGAAGCAGAGCAACCCAACCAACCAACCACTGCTGCTGGTGCTAGTAGTAGTATGTTTGTCTTTACATATTTGGATTTGGTCACATTCGCTTATCTATAAAAGAAAAATGGGTTGGAAAACTTATGGGTTCTCTCTTGATTACACAACTCATAATATTTTTTGTATTCATATCTATGAATTGTAATGAAAGATAATTTATTGGTATGTCATTTATTTTGTTAATTAATTAATAACCAAGTAATTAATCAAGATCACAGTCTTGTAGTATGCTTTATGCTTTAACAAGAATGAAAGAAAGGAAAGGTGGGTTGGAAATAGTCCCTCTCTCAGGCGTGGAATAAGCAAGAGAATATCTTATGGAGTGCAAGAAGTGTCTTGTCTAATTTCATGTTAAAAGTTTTCAGGTTCCTTTCAAGCATACTTGCAATCTTCTAGAGCACCCTGATTTTTTCTATGTTCCCACTTCCCATTTCCCACCAGCTTTGGCTGCTAAGAACAAAGAAAGTTCCAAAAACCACAATTTTAAACAAGAATCATCCGATCATGGTCCATATTTTGACTCTCTTAAAAAAAATGACACATTCAATCCTTTACTCTAAAATTTAACTATATTTTGCAAAGAAATTGCTTATGGTGACAAATCTAGTAGGGTAGAATAATACTTTTCGTCATTCTACTACAGTAAAAATGACAAATTAAACTATTTATTAACATATATGACTTTTTCTACATATTTTTCGACTATTTCTGATTTCTAATTTTAACACGTCTGATTGTAATAAAGAAATCGGTGAAAACTCCACATACATTATCATAAAAAAATATTTTTTTTCTCCATGCTGGAGTAAAGTGCTTTTTCCTTACGATGACAGAAGTAGTCGACCATAAGACTATGACCAACAAGTGGGGTGACATGGATGTGAGGTTGTAGCTGGGGAGACTAGAAAGTAAGGGCACCCATCTTTTTCCTGCATATATTACTTATATACTACTATTCTATCGAAAGCAACAAGAAATAGCAAGAAAATACACAAATATTGTCAAGGCTCACGCCCTTTAATGCTAATTGGCAATTACTAGTTGCTTGCTACTTTTCTTCGGCAAAGGAAATTACAAATGATATCCAAACTTCAGTTTCTAGTTTCTACTAATATTTTGCCGTTAATAAAAAACTATTGGACTATATGTCAGGTTGCCAACTTGCTTCCTACGAGGGTGCAAGTTGCCGAAAATTGTTTCTAACTTAAATTATTCACACATATTAAATTATTATTTCTAACTTTTTTTCCTTAAAATTTTATAATGACATAATTGTTAACACATACCAAAGGAGTTTTTAGGCTCATGGGGAAAGTACTATAAAAATCTGTGTTGAATATGAAAGGTTTCCTGATCATGGATGCGAAAGAAGCCCAAACTTCCTGAAGGACAAAATCAGCGTCACGGCCCAGCCCAAACTTGGAAGTTTATGGTTGTTTTGTTTGGTACGAAACAATCTGATCAGACAAATATCCTTTATTAGGTGTTCTTTGGCGTCTTTCGTTTCTCTTTCCACACAAAACTAAAAGAAGGGTTATTTTGTATCTTCGTTTACCCCTTAATGAAGATTGGATATTTCTACTAAAAAAAATGAAGGGCGATAAATGACACTTGTATAATCCAAATAACCTTTGTATTTCTGATATTTGTCTCAAATAACCTCCAGTAAAATTCAAGTAATTTTTTTTTTATAAATAGACCAGGATGAGTTCTTGGCCCATCAAAAATTTCCGGATCATGGATGTGAAGAAGTCCAAAATTGCTGAAAGATAGCATCTGCCTTACGGCCCAGCCCACGCAACACTTTCTAATTCTAGGCTCTTGTTTAATTTGGGCTCACTAGTCTTGGTCACCAGACAATAATTTATGATTGTTTTGTTTTTGTTTTTGTTTTTATTGGTATGAAACAATCTGATAAAATAAAATAGTTTTTTTTTCCAATTTTTTCGAGTGTTATTTCTGTAATTTCGGCAATCAATAAATCAAATTTACATGAGGGAAAAAAACAAATCGTATAAATTCCAACTTGAGAAATGACAAGGGCAAAAAAGTCACTGCCGGATATCAACTAATAATTGCCAGAAGAAAACATATCTGGAAAGTGGGAATCCCAGGCGGTGGAGCGGTGGCAACTACCAAAGGTCCAAGACAATACTAGTAACGTATAAAAAATAATAAAAATAAACAAATAACCATGCTAGTAATTTACAAAATAACCGCAAGAAATCCAAGGGCCATCAACGAACTAAGGCCCCATGATCTAGAATGAACACCGTAGGCCCCACTACTGTCCCTCTGATGGACCGGCGGCGATGACGCTGCGGCCGTCGACCCGTTATAATTGGGATTACTACCGTACAGGAACTGGACACCTTCAATATCATCACTTGCCAATTCTACCCTTCTAGTCCCGGACGTAATCGTCGGATACATAATCGCGCTTTCAATCGATGAATGCCCTAACCCCAACAAATGCCCAATCTCGTGCACCGCCACCGATTCCAAGTCAACCGCGGTGGTCAGCGCGTAATTCCTTATATCACCCGACACAATCCAGCTCTCGTCCATGTCCATGTGCAAAACCCCAGCCGTAGGGGAAAACGCGTGCGCCAGAGTCCCCAAAACCCCGTCGAACGCCTCCCCGTCGCCGTGGTCCCCACTGAAGAACCCGATCTTCAGGTCAGCGCCGGAATATCCCTCCGTCCGAGTAAAAGTCAACGGGATGACCGCTGACCACCGGTCAAACGCGCGTGCGAACACGCTCTTCACTTCCTCCGTCAGCGCGTTCCCGGGATTGAACGCGTACGTCAGCTCCGTCTTCCGCCACCGCGGCTGCCCGGGGAAGAACGCGTAGTGAGCGGTGGTGTGGATATGCCCCGACGACGGTTTCCCGGAATTCATCGTGGTGGAGCCGTTGATCACATCCGCGTTGCCGCATCTGGGCCGTTGGATTTGTTGGATCGTCTGGTCGTCGAGCTGACCCGTGACGTTCAAATTGAAGTTCCGCTGGTATGTCTTGACTGCGGATTCAAACGCGTCGTCGAAATCGTCGGTGTAGATGTCCGACGAGTTTGGGAGGTAGCCGAAGTAGTTGAAGTAGGTCTTGAGCTTGTCTAGTCCGGTGTACTTCTGGCCGGGGCGGCAGCCGGAGAAGTTGTGGAAAGATTCCCAGGCGGAAACGGTGGCGTTTCGGAGGAGATCACGAGGGATGGATGGAATGTCGGGGAGGAAGAATCGAGCTGAGATTAGTGGAGCGAATGAGAGTGTGATAAACAGAATTGTGAAGATTGCGAAAGAATGGCGATTTGATTTCTTCATTTTTGGTAATTTGTTGTGTTGATGATCAGTTTATGGAGAGAGATGGGTATGGGATTTAATTTGGAGATGGGAGGATTTTTGATTTTTGATTTTGATGTTTTGTTTTGTAGAGGAGTAGGCGAAATGGTGAAATGTTGTTGGGTTCTTTGGATTGTTATTGCGTGTTGAACTTTTCGCATTTGAATGGTTCCGTTCCGTGAGGTTCCGCGGGGTTTCTTTTCTTTTACGGAGACGAAGGTGTGGAGGAGAGAACAGTGTCGTTTTCAGTTGTTAGTGGGGTCAACGATGACGTGGATGGAGTATGGAAATGTAAAGGGTTTGTTGTTTTTTCTTACATGGAGATGACTTCTGTTTTTTAAAAAATTTAAAAGCGTAAGGACAATGTTACAAACTCTTAAACAATTATAGGACAATATTATGAACTCTTAAACAATTATAGGACAAAATATTTTTTTCTTGGTAAATAAAATAGGTTCAGTTGAAAAAATTAAAACTTTAGGGACTACTTAATTAAAAGTTTAGGGATTAATTAATTATAATTTTTAAAACAATTATAGGAAAAAATATAATTAATCTTTAATTTTTTTTTTTTTTTATCTCTAATCAAATGAATATGAAAAATTAAATTACTGTTAGACATTAGCAGTAGAGTTTTGTGTTTAGTAATTTGACATAACATTTTTTTTTAATATATAGTTTTTGTCATCGGAGAACCCGGATGGCATTAAACGTATGTTTTTTTTAAAAAAAATGACAAAAAATAGTAATGCTGCTAAAGAGAAAACAGCCGTTCAATTCTAAGAAATTGTCAATGAATACAACAACAGCAGGGAGAAAATGGATGGAACGAACAAGAGTTGGAAATTGGAAGCGTCTAAAATATTAATCCAAATGTTGTCGGGTTTTTAAAAAAAATGATTATTTGAGATAAAATAAATAAATTAAAATTTAAAATGAGAAAAATAAGCTTTTCCAATTATAAATTATAAGTTTTTTAACCGCCGGGGTAATTTAATAATAATAAAAGTATACAAGTCTAAAATGTTATTAAACAAACAAATAGTACAGAGGTGATTAATTAAAAAATTAAACTCCAGTTTTCTTTTTCTTTTTCTTTTACCCGTTATAATTCATTAATTTATATTCATATGCTGTTTCGGCCTTTTTAAAAACAGAATTAGGTAAAACCAAGAGGACGAACAATTGAAAAAACTTCGATAATATTCAGAAATCCTGTCCTATAAATCTTGTATGCATAAACAAAACCAACAGAAATTGTAATTATAATTATGGAGTCATCAAACAATAATAATTGGTCTAGTCATGGAGGAACATCATGGGCTGATCAGTGGGATTATGGTGGAGATGGAGGAGATCAGACGGACAGGAAGAAGAGCAATAAGTGTTCAAATGGGGTGAGCAAAACAATGTCAGCTGCAGCGATTGGGTTGAAGAAAGTTAAGGTAGGAGCGTCTGTAGGTATGTTTTGGGTCAAAGACAAGTGCCAGAAGAAAACCACCACCACCAACCAAAAACATTAAACTCTTTCGTTCTTGTTCTGTACACAAAAGCATATAACATTTCTGAAATCTGACTCTCTTTTTTTCTTTCCAGTTGTATTTTGTATACAATAATCGGATTTCCTGGTTGTTTTTGTAATTTGCTTCTTATCCCCTGTTATTATTTTGTGAGGCATATCAATTTTATTTTGAGTTTGTTCAATGGAACAAATATTATACCAGATTCAGCAAAGTACACAATTTAAATATTGAAAACTTGCAAGAGGGAGTGAAGGGTACGTAGGAAAAAAAGTTAGGGAGAGATATCGAATGGTAAATACCTCGATGTACTTAAGATTTTTCCATCAACGATACTCTTTAATAGAATCATTTGTCTACGTGATAAATAACTCATCCATATATTATCCCTTAAATACCTCAAGGCTAATTTTTAATTTTGCATGATTTGATATAATTAATTTGTACACCCATTTATTAAATAAGTTAGAATTTTAATTTATATAACTAATTAATTTATGTTTTTTTTCTTTTCTTTATTATAAAGGTGGATGTGAAATTTGAATTTGAGTCTAAATTTCTATTGGTATTTTTACTACCAGCCAGACAATCAGGCAACTAATTAATTTATGTTATTTGTATAACTAATTAAAAATTAATTTATGATTTAACTTATAGAATTTAAAAGCACTCAAGCTTAAAGATACGAAAAGTTATACGGTTCCATGTATGAGTGTGAACAATTTTTTTATAAGCAATTTTTTTATATTATTCACAAATATTTATTAAATGTTGTCCAGTGAGTTTGTAATTTAGTATTTATTGCAAAGCAAAAAATGTTAAATCTCAAGTTCGAGTTAACTAAGTTATGATTCCTATTTATAAAAAAAAATTATATATATTTTTTAAATATAGTTATAAAAGATGTGTGGAACAAAATTTAAGCCATACAAAACTCTGCAATTTAAGGATGATTTATGTGTATATTAAAATATTATTATGTATTATAACAATTCAATAAGAGTTTATAAGATATTGGGGTGAATTAATAAACTATATTAACGGGAAGTAGATCATATCATCCTACAATCATCTGGAGGAAGCAATGACCACGAGGTAATATTGTACAGTATGTTGGTAAATAAGTTTGGTTATAATAATTAATTGTAAATATGTATAATTTACATTTTGTCTCTATATATAAAAATAATTATTTAAATTAGATTTTGTTAGTTAAGCTTAGGATATATAAATAATTATTTCCGCACATAACTGATAAGTGTATGTCGTTTTTGTGACGTAAGATTATAAGTTCGATGATTGGTATTAAAATGATATTTAATAATATAACCATTTTTAAAAAAAAACCAAAATTCAATTTGGTTTTGAGTCCTTCAAAACAAATGGAGGTGGCGTGATGATGATGATGAATGGAAATAGGAACAGAGGAAATAGGAATACCACCAGCTTACCTACATTGCATCTTAACCTCACAAGCTAAAATCTTTTTTATATTTTTTTTGTTGTTATAACTTTTCATATTAATCATAAAAACAATTAGAGCATCCCATTTTCTTAATTTTATTTTTTTCCTGCTTTTGTTAATCAAACTTTTCATGTTTGAATGTTAGGATCTTGCCTTCTCTTTTACCGTGAGGAATTGTTGAATAGAATAGTTCTAAATTTGCGAAACAGAACCAAAAGGTGAAAAAAATGCTTAATGGTTGAATTTCTGCTATTTTAAAGTAGGAAAAAAGTAAATAAATTATAGAATTTGAGATGGATAAAGGGTCAGTGGGAATTCCAGATATCCCTTTAGGCCCTGGTGGTAAAAGAATGCCACTTTTGGGAATGGGGACAGCAACTTCTCCATTGGTGGGATCAGAAGCCATCAAAACTGCAATCCTTCAAGCTATTGAGATGGGCTACAGGCATTTTGATACAGCTACTCTGTATCTAACGGAGGAGCCGCTTGGCGAAGCCATAGCTGAAGCCATGTCTCGTGGCCTGATAAATTCGCGCGAAGAGCTCTTTATTACCTCTAAGCTGTGGTGTTCTGATGCTCATGGCGATCTTGTCCTTCCCGCGCTTCAAAAGAGTCTCCAGTAAGTAATAGAATCTTTCTTTTCACCAATCAACTTGTAGATTAGTGGTATTTCTTGCAAAACAGAAAATGCGCTTGAGTTTCGAGTTCGATTCTTGAATCTTTACATTAAATGCAGAGGGATAATGTGTTGTTTTCCTGAATTATTTTCACAGTAATCTTCAGCTGGAGTACCTTGATCTTTATCAGATTCACTGGCCCGTGAGCGCGAGGCCAGGAATCTACGAATTTCCCCTAAAAAATGAGGATTTGATGGAGATGGATTTCCAATCTGTGTGGGAAGCAATGGAGGAGTGTCATAAACTTGGTCTCACCAAATTCATTGGTGTGAGCAATTTCTCGTGCAAGAAGTTGGAACACCTTCTTGACATTGCCAAGATTCCTCCTGCTGTTTGTCAAGTAAGTTCTGTAGTTTGAAATTACAGATTTGACTTTCCATGAAAAGTTTCAATCTTGTTGGAGGTAATGATGGACCAAATGTTTGGCAATCTTGAAAGGTAGAGATAAATCCATTATGGAAGCAGAAGAAGCTAAGAGAATTCTGCAAGGAAAAGGGCATATTTGTAAGTGCTTATGCTACTTTAGGAGCCAAAGGAACCAGTTGGGGTAGCAACAGGGTTTTGGAAAATGATGTGCTCAATGAAATTGCAAATGTCAAAGGAAAGACTGTTGCTCAGGTACAATCCCCAAATTAAACCTTTCTTTTTCCGGAAAGTATTTCACCATCAGTAGGTAACCGATGAGCTATATGACCATTGCCTTATTTTCGTACAGGTGTGTCTGAGGTGGGCGTACGAGCAAGGGGTGTGTGTGCTGGTGAAGAGCTTCAACCAAGGGAGATTGAAGGAGAATATGGAGATATTTGACTGGGAATTGAGTGAGGAAGAGATCAAACTTATCGGGGAGATCCCACAAAGTAGAGCCTGTTTGGGGATAGAATATGTTTCAGAGAAAGGAGCCATCAAGTCTGTTGAGGAGCTTTGGGATGGAGAAATCTAAAATAAGCTTACAATTTCTTGTTTCTTTCTAATTTGATTCAACAAAAAAACTACAACAAAAGAGTTGTTATTACTTGTTTCAACAAATGTATCATTCTATATTATATCAACAATTAATTACCAGTGTTGTTAAGTTATTAAAATAAATTTTTCGAGTTTAAGCTAGTTACTTGGGCTTATTCATTCTTTCGAATATTAAGTTCAAACCTGAAAAATGGAGCAAAATACATTAAAAAGTTCGACGACACTCAAACAAAATCCATTCTTCTAGTGTAAGAAACAAAAAGGAAGAGATTATTTATATAAATAGAGAAACAACAAAAGAATACTTACGAATGTCAACGTAGATAAATTCAATTTGTTGGCTTGTTTTGGCATCTTGACTACAATATCCAGAACCGCACATTCTAGGGATGGGAACGGCAACTTCTCTTCTAGGCGGATCGGACTCAACAAAAGCAGCAATTCTTCAACCAATTGAGATTGGCTACAGGCATTTTGATACAGCTACTCTGTACAACACAGAGCAGCCACTCGGTGAAGCCATTATGGCAGCAGAAGAAGCTAAGAGAATTCTGCAGAGCGAATGGAATTCTGGTGACAGCGTATTGTGCTTTAGGAGCCAGCGGCACTGTCTGGGGGAAGCAACAGGGTTTTGGAGAATCCAGTGCTCAACGAAATCGCAAATGCCAAAGCAAAAGACAGTCTCTCAGGTGCAAAAGGGTCGTTTCTTTCTTTCTTTGAAAGCAAAGGCTATAGTTAGCAGATACTACTAAGTTAGTACTTGTTTAACTACTACAGGTGTGTCTCAGGTGGGCATATGAGCAGAGAGTTTGTGTACTGGTGAAGAGTTTTAACCAGGAAAGGATGAAACAGAACATGCAAATATTCGACTGGGAATTGTGCGAAGAAGAGTCTAAGAAGATCGGTGAGATACCACAAAGTAGAGGCTGTCTGGGAGAAGATTACATCTCACTGAACGGGCGGGCCTATCAAGACAATTGAGGAGCTTTGGGATGGAGAACTATGATGCCGCAACTTCCCTTCCCACCTATATGATGATGCATCACTATAATACCACATTCAACAATGTCAAGCAATTACAGTTTGAAAAGCTGGTATTCACACATAGCGAGCATGCACAAACATGTGCTTCAATGGAATTAAGTGTGATGTGTCTCATACAGAGAACACTCCAGTAGTTTCAAAATATGTAACCTTTATGTACAAACAACGAACGATTACCAAATGTCTGCGTGGGGAGAGTGTGTTGCGTTTTGTGCTCTACAATTGCTCCGACAATACAGGATTGCCTTGAAGGCCATAGCATATACAGAGGTCGAAACCAGTTAACATCTACCAGGCCTCTCATAAATAGGAGGTAAGGATGGGCAATTCTCATTCATGTTCGCGTAAGGCTCTAAGCTATTGTACCCAGGCAATTCCATCTTGTACTCGCCAAGGATCTGACAGAACGGAATCTGACCATCCGCAGTGTAGCACCAG
This sequence comes from Viola odorata, assembly GCA_963691705.1. Taxonomy (NCBI): domain Eukaryota; kingdom Viridiplantae; phylum Streptophyta; class Magnoliopsida; order Malpighiales; family Violaceae; genus Viola; species Viola odorata. Next base: position 6,434,649 of record OY829540.1, on the reverse strand, counting down.
CTAGGTAGGCGTGTTTGGTTGTTCTCGAAAATGTTAAGCATGTATGCATCACGAATCTGTGAACAGTAATGGGACATATTACGCAATGTACAAATAAGTTGAACCAAAAAAGGATGATAAACTAGTAGGCAGCTTACCGTAAATTCAGTCACTTGAATAGAGCTAGAAATGGGGCCCAAGACTCCAGCCTGCTTATACATTGAAAGGATAAAAGCAACGCATGTAGTTGATTTTCCATCACTATATATCCATTCATCTTGCTCTGGGACGGTAAGTAATTCATCAAAGAGTATGCCACGCTTTTCAGTCTCAGCTACAATACCACTCATATCCAAACCCTGAAAGAACAAAGAAAATCAAGGCCTCAAGTTATTTATCCGACTAACATGCATAATTCAGGCACCAATGAACACCAGATTACATTAGTAATAACTCTGAGCCATTTTACCAGATTGTCTACTAAAAACCAAAATAAAATTAAACTAAGATGTCTTAACTTAAAACTAATGTGCATACCTCAGTCCCTAGCCGCTTATTCAGAGCCTCATTCCACATATTGGCAGCATATGCTGGCTGCACCCGTGTCCACATAGACATGACAGAAATGACCTGAAAACATAAACCAGCCACTTAGAAGACATGCTCCATTAAGTCAACATACCATAGAAAAGCAGACAGACAACAAACTCTTCTTTTTAGGAGAAAGGAAAGTTATCTGAAAGTTGATTTCTAACGTAGATTTTAGCAACTCTTTGCCCAAAACAACAAGGTATCAACAAGCAACATTATGACCGCTATCCCAGACGTAAAGGCATGCATCAGCGCACACAAACATGTACTGGTGCGCATGGACACACCCAATCAATCATGGCTACAAGATTCAGTAACCTTTTTCATCAGCATGAAGACTGCCCACCGAGAAGTTTAGAACCATAGCTCCATGATATCTTCCCAAAACATAAAAGGTGTCTTCCAAAGTGCATTGTCACAAGTTTACAGCACAAAATACACCAAGCAGTATCCCAACCTTTTAATTCTGTAAACTGTATGACAGTAGAATGCATTTCCAATATTCCTATTAGACTAATAAGAAATGTTCAAGGAATATTCTTAGTTTCATACCAAGTGAGCATCAAGAGGTGGTGGATAGTTGTCAGCTACAGTGTCAATCCAACTAAATATCATGTTGTGATAACCATACGGCTTGCCTGACATGCTTTGAGCAAATTCCCAAGCTGCAGTGTTGTTGAACTTTGCACGAACATGTGGGTGTAAAGGAAGAAGGGATATCTGTGGATTTGAAGGATCCTTCAGCGCGAATTCCCACCATTCGTCCCAAGGCATTAGAGCTATAATTGTTTCACCCTGAAGATATCACATGAAAGTATATAGTGAGGACACTTCTCTTCCATGGCTAAGCCAAAGGAAAGGGGAAAATTAATTGAGAGAGGCAAATGAAGGAGTAGCCAGTCTCATCATGCTTATGTGCATAACAATATATCAGTTTGGGGCATAACTGCTCACCATACCATCGCACCAATTCCAGGACTAAAATTACCCGCTATCCAATTCAAAAGGCCATAGACAAGAATGGCATACAGCTTGTTAGAGTGCAGTAAGAAATCATCTTATCTGGAACAATGGAGCAAGCTCTTTCAAGTTCTAGACTGATACAGTGATACTCACTGAGCACTACCAAGCCTCAAAAAGGAAGGACAACCACTTAGACCTAATCTATGAGGAGTGCACATCAAAAGAGGGTAGAAAAAACAAAATTCTGAACAAAACAAACTTCATGTTTTTAATAGGTGAAAACATAAAACAACCCAAGTAAGAAACATTAATGCAGTCGTGCTTATGTGTGCCTCCAATAAGTTTTGAATGTAAGAAACCCTTAAAAACGGTATAGATTTTGCTATCCAAACAGACTATATGACCATATTCTAAGAATCCAAAGTATTTCTGCCATTAAAAAACAATCGGCTTTTTTCTACCAAAGGACGAAATTTAGTACAGCACTCTAGCCTTGAACAACAGACCGTCTGCAAATAAAATGCATGATTCAAGACATCTCAAAGAACATTGAATAAAATTTAGTTTTTTCTCACTTCTTTACATGAAAACTTTATATTATTTGCCACACACCTTTTCGTTCTCATGACCAGATTCAGCAACCCAAAGATTCCCCATTTCATCCTTCAGGCAAACGGAAGTATGACCAGCAAATGCACCAGTGACCCATTTCTCCAGTGTCTCAAATCCACCCCACCGACCACGAATCTTTGAAACAGCCAAAAAATCACCAGAATGAACATCTTCCGGATTAATGGTTGCATGCCAAGGCTCAGGCCGTTTCTCAAATTTAGCACCCATGTGCTTTGTTAGAAAAGCTAAGTTTGCACTCTGACCCCACCCAGTATTAGAGAACAAAGGCAATACATCAATTAAGGAAAGCAAGGTACCCAGCATGCCAGATGGCATTAGAAACACAGAAACACCGTGCTGCTTCACCTGTTTAATGAATCACTGCAAACATCAGCTACATGCATTTAATGTTTCGAAACAAACAAACAGATACAGAACATATTGACATACATATTCCATCTCTGCAGCTTCTTCCCACGATTCAAATTTCAGTGTATGCTGTTTCGTCCTGAAGTAGTAATCCCATGTAACCCTGTATGGTGTTGCAAAAACATACAAATCCATACACGTCCAGCTATGCGCTGCACCAGTCTATACAGAGAAAAAAACAAATACAGAGCTATTACTGCAACTTTATGAGTACCAGAACTAAAATAAAATACAATTCCTGAAAAACATATTTTTCAACCAATGCGCTTATAGCTTAGAGAGCTCTAAGTAAGGAATTAAGCACCAAATCCCATGTTCAAGTCCTAGCTTCGGAAGATGCAAATGGCAGGACATATTTCAGTACTCCTATCGTATATCTACATTTCCTCAAACTCATATGGGATGAAATTGTAGTTATTATAAGCAAGTCTCATCTAAATGGAGTGAGGGACTCTACTAGTTCAATTTCCCAGGTACATACAAACTCTCCGACAAAAACTGAGAATTGCTTATTGTAAAGGTCGACTCCAAGATGAACATGAAGGAAAGCTTTAAAACGCCAGAAATGCTGAATAATTGCTCAAATAACCACGCTCAAAACAGTAAAAACTTGCAAGAATGCGAACGAACTAATGTGATTGATCAACTAGTATAAACAACTACGTACATGACATAAAATAAAAAAGTTGAAGAAAAAAGACCTTAAGATGCAACACGCCGCCACCCAGTCCAGGTTCTTCCCGATCACCTTTAACGAACTCGAGGCTAGCCTCGTTTTCATAAAAGCAAGCTCCCTTCCACCGAACAGTACCATTAGTAGGAGTGACGGATCCAACGTAATACGGCAGCAAATCAATGGCGCTGTGGAGTGAATTCAGCACAGGCCATGAAATCTGATGCGGCAGAACCGGAAGGACATCCTGAATCCGAAACGGAACCTTGAGGGCGTGAGAATCAAACCCTAATCCCAACAAAATTAGGATCGGGAGCCAGAACAAGTGCGGCGACCCGGTGGACGGAGATAATCCGGACATGGATGAGGTAGGCATAGCGTGCGTGTGTTAGGGAAGAATTGGATTTTTCGAGGGACGGTCGTAGTGCATAGGGAGCGTGGTTTTGGGTTTTGGACTTTTATTCGTTGGTGGTGGAAGTGGAGGAGGAGGGAGAGAACGGAAGAACCGATGGATAATAGAGTCAATCGATGTCATCGGGGTGGCGGGGAGGACACGTGGCGGATTCTAAAGTCGGTCTGGTGGTTATGTTTGCTTTTTCTTTGCTTTTTCCTTTTTGGATGAAAATCGACTGGCGTAAACATATCGAGTTGAAAAATTACTTTTCCCTTTTTATTATCGAGAGAATCTCATCCGGTCAATCGTAATTTGATATTTTCTATTTTAGAGATGACAAAATAGCCACTCTAAAATTCATAAAAATAATTAATAAAACTACCCTTCTGAATTTTTTTTGTCATCTTTTTAACTATAATCTCACATATCGAAATAATATTATTTTAGGTTGGAAATATTGGATTAGAAGTAGAAAATGATTATAATTTTTAAAAATATGAAAGATTAGAAAAGAGCTAATTAACTATCTAGAAAATCTAAGTAAAATAACTACTTAGTATTCAACTAAAAAAATGAAGATGAAATAAGGAAATATACTAATTGAAGTTATAAAAGTAGAATTTATTATTACTTAAACAAAATGTCATAATTTTATTAAATGTCAACCTCCTTCTCATAGAAGTAAAGTAAAAGAAAGAGAGGACAGCATAGAAACTTCTCAAATATACAGATAAACATAGAAAATTCCCAGAAACTACCCTATTCACGAGACTTATCTAGGGAAAGTTCAAACCAACCACTCAATCTATTCCATTTTTAAGAATAATTAAAAATGTATTAAACCTTAAACTTAAGCATTTTGTACAAAATCCATCTATACTAAATAACTGTATGTTCTTGTTAAAAGGGTAGATTTGTGGTTTTTCTGAGTTTAAGTCTGCTTTATGTATTGAATCTTAAAAGGGCCTGAAAAAGAGCTTCAACAACTTGCTACCTTTGGGGAGCTGCATGCCCTTTTCACTTTGGGGAGCTGCAGTCACGTCAAATTCTGTATTGTAAAGTCACGTCAAAGGCTTTTGATCATCACCTTTAGTGTATGCACAATCTTGTATTGTAAAGATAGTTTTTTTCCTACGTTTTTTACCAAGATAGTGTTTGATCATCACCTTGTATTGTAAAGTATGCACAATTCATTACATGTTTCAATAGGCCAACTTCTTGCACGAGTAACTTGAATGGCATGGTAAATTGTGAGTGGCTGAAACAGAGAAATGTATAACAATTACATTGTGTATATGATACATCAGTAACTACAAGTTGATTGAGATTATGTTCGGACATCCATTCATGGACCAAAAACTCCAAATGAGACAATTAGCACCCAAATCTCTCTTTTTCTGGACATTGTTCGCAAATCTGTACTCTCATCATTAACAAATATGATTCCAGGCTTGGAAAAACTACAGCGGATGGTCTTTAGACCTGCATATCTAGGGATTTTATATCAGCAATAAGGATTAAAGCTTAAAGAATCACTAAACAAGAAGAAAGAACGGACAAATTTATGTTTGCCAAGCACCTAGCTTTCCAGTATAAAACTAACAAAAGCATTCACATCGGAAAAACTACACAATTAAGGCTGTCTGAAAACAGGACAAAATAGGAATCCCAGCTTTCAACTACCAATGATGCAATGCTTCCCATACCCAATGAAGAAGTAAGGCAATAGGTGAGTGTAGCGGGATGCACCTCCACTCATAGTAATCTGTCCAACAACTTAAGTGCTTTGACAACGGAGATGCTGGACCTGCAATATTTTGGGATTAATTATATAGCATTAGATCACAGAAAATTAATGAAAGCTGGAGCAAACACTATACCAGAACAAGGGCATTGGCCACTGGATAGATCCCAACCATTACTTGACCTGCCAACCATATATCACGCATTGACCAAGTTTAAACGAAACTCTAGCTATGTTGAGCAAATATTAACTATCTATGCTGATGAAGTAGCTCATACTACCTTTTTCTCGTTGCCTTGTTAGGTGGACCATGTAATTGTTATAAATTTCAAACAACCAAATAGCAGGCAAAGACTCATTAGCAGAGACTGAATACAAACCTTAAACAATCAAATGAACCAACAGGTCCCCCACAAAGACAGTCGTACATCCACATCCCAGCACGATGAATGCCTCTCCTGCTCAAGAATGAACACCTAGTTTCGCGCGATTGAAAAACCTATCAGAAACACATGATCAATCAGGCCACTAATAACGAAGCACACTTGAGCAGAAAAAACACCTAAATTACCTCAACCGTAGCTTCCTGAGAAAAAGTGAAAGGAAAATCATTCAAGTCATCCACGCGTTTCATTTGCTGCTCCAATCTCTCACACTCTTCTTTATGGTCACTCCAATGCGAAACCTAAACCAAGACAAACAACAAAAAAACACACACAAATAGATGAGCAATTTATTTTTTTATCTAGAAGGAGAAAGAATAAAAGAGAAGTGTGAGAAAAATTGGGGTTACCTGATGAGAAATGGAGCAATAAGCAACAGCACCACAGCGGCCGCAGCGTCTGGTTGGTGGGCCGATGCACCGAGTTCCGCGCCCCACTTTCCCGCGCACTCCATTCCTTCTTCCCCCCTTCAGCTTTCAGATGAGTCAATCCAATTATCCAAGTACAGTTGCTTCCCTTCTATTTTTCGGTGTTAAACGGTAAAACTTTAAAGGAAGGAAAGAGAAGCTGTAATGGGCTTTAGCCCAGGCACAAAATCTTTGGAGCCCAGTCTGATGTCCGGCCCGGTTTTTGGATTCTTCAACGGGTCTAGTAGCTACCACGAGAAATCGAGACTCTATATCAGTCAGGTGAAATTAAAATTTTCCCAATAAAAAGACTTTTTTTCTTTCAGTTTAAAAATACTAACTTTTTTGAACAAAAATAATTTTTTTTATAGACGGGTCGGATTCAAATTTGGGTCTAAATACCTACTTATATTTTTATAAAAAAATTGAATCTCAAGTCTTTTTGTGGGTTGTGGTGACTAGACAAGCAAAAAGGAAGCAATCTTTTTTCCTAAGATTATTGAGGGACATTAGAAATTGACCTAGTGAATAATAATAATCTACTTAAACCCGAGTGGGTGTATTACCAGATTCGATGGGTTTGATTTCTTTCATTTCCCCCACCACTGCTTAAGAATGAAACCAAATATTTGTTTTAATTAATTGCCCAATCAAAAATAATAAACATGTTTCCTACGTAATCAATTTACATCACCACTATCAGTCCATTAAAAGGTAAAGCTTTCATTAAATCATATTTTATATTTTATATATATACATAATAATCGAATCAATTATTTTTTATTATAAAAGATAAAAATATCGAATCAAACCCATCAAATATCATTTTTGTTAAAGCCGGTGGATAACTGGATTATAATCACACCCGCCCTAACTGCTCAATTTCTAGCCAATCTAAACATGCTACATGTCCAATTCCCGGCCAATTAAACTATGACTCCAATATTTAATATAGCATTGTTAAGAATAAAACTACTTTTTGCAACACCAAATTAGTATATATATATATAATATATCTATGTTAATCTTCTTGATTAAAAAGAAAAGGCAAGAAAAAATATTATAGCATATCCTTAATTTGATGTTCCTTCCTCCCAATATCCTGTAAAGCCTAAAAGATGCATGCTAGTGGTTGAAAAGACGGAAGAAGAAGAAGAAGAAGATGTGTATGTTTAAATATGATCAGGATCTGATTTTCCTGTTTGATCTTTGATTGATCTGATTTCTTGTTTGATAAAAGAGATGCGAAACTGCTTCTCCCATGATGTTGCTAGTGCAAGAAACAAAACATTTACAAAGATTTAGATGCCTTCATATCAAACACAATTTTGACAGAAAGCTGATGCCCAAAATCTCTCAATTTCACTTCATTATCGGCGGATCAAATTTCAAATCAGGTTTGGGTCAATTCTTTTTAAATGAAGTGATCTTTTAGGAAGTTAATTTATTTGGAATATATTCTGATTTTTTTTTAAAATAAAAAATAATGAAATACTAGCTTA